>CM029021.1:161155481-161298676 GCA_016801055.1 Panax notoginseng
AGTTGTTTATGTAAGACCCCAACTTATTAATGAATAAATATCAAATTTTCTCTAAATATTATTGTGAATAATAAGGGGTTAATTTGATATAATACTTTGGTTATGGGTGAAATGTGCAAATTTTTGCAAAATAAGCAATGTGGTTATAAAATATTTATTTTGGTCGGTGAATATTCGGTTGGTCGTGGAATATTCTTGCTGTCGGGGAATATTCGTACGACGACGCAGCCTTGTGTGGGGCCCCATAACGGAAAGCGATTGGATGAAGGAAAACGACAAGTATAAGTTGTTTATAAATAACGGCGTAGTTGTTACCGTTAATACTGTTGGAATACCCGGTGGTAATATTAAATACGTGGTTGCAGTAGCACACGGATTTGCACAATTAATGATTGATTTACGTAAGAAGGCACTACTCAATAATTGTTACAGTAGTTATGTTTCAATATTTTATTTTATTGATTCAATAATTGCTGCATTGATATTTTATATTATTGTTGTTTCAATAATTGTTGCTGCACAGTATTTTCATTATCAGATCAATAATTCATATTATTTGAATAATATTATTAGATAACATTATTGGCAATGTCTAGAAAGTTCTGTCTAAGGAGAGGTTTGGTCATCTAATTGCGCGCCAGTAAGGAGAAATCCTTATTGGAAAGCCCCTCTTTCCTGGGAACGGCCTGGTTGTCATAAATGTGATTCTGTAATATTATTTGTGAATAATTAATTATTGATTCATATGATAAGGAAATATTTATTTATGTGGATATAAATGAGGGATATATTTTTGTGGTTTAAAAATGAAGGAGTTAATGTTGAGGTTTTTATCAGTATTTTGTCGGAATGGAGGTATTAAAAATCAGGGTTTTTGAGATATTTTGCGGGGGTTATAATTTTTAATCGGACCGTTGGATCGTGGTAATTTTTGGATATGTTATACATATATAAGTTGAGTATATGTCACAAATTTTGAACCGTTAAAAATGAACGTATGATTTATTATGAATTTTACGAGATGACTGGTTCAGAAATTGTTGAATTTTCGGAGTTTATCATTTTGATGGAAAATTCTAGAATTGGTGGGCCCCACTTGTGGTTGGTGAAGAAATGTGCTGAATTATATTCAAATGTGGTGGGTGGGAATAGTAGCAGGTTAAAGCCATCAGGTTGCAGGTCAAACCTACCAAAATTTTCCTATAAATAGAGGGCTAAGTTAGAATTGAAAATCACACCAGAAACAAGTTTTCTCTCTTTCTCTCTCTAGATTATTGAGTGTATTTTGTGAGTATTTAGATACTTTGAGAGTTTCTATTCATCAGAGCAAGTTTCTTTCAGCCTATATACGGTATTCCGACCAGAAGTACTGATATTTTGAGGTAAGGGATATTATTTTCTTAAATGATATTATTTTCTTCAATATCATTATGCTGAAATATTGATATGAGTTTTTATCAAATTTGGAACTTTTTGTGTCGGGGGTTACTATTCACGTATACGGCACTATTCACGTATACGGCACTATTCACGAATACGGCACTATTCACCGAAAAATAAAATTTTCCTTTTTGTCCAAGATGTCTATTATGGTTACTATCTTTGATTGTATCCATGTTTTGATCTTTATTTTTGAATTCTGCTTCACAATTGATTATTATGAAGTATTATTGATCTTGGATAAACTGTTATACGAATCCCTACTATTTGTCCTTCTCTCTCATTGGATTCGTTCTCTTTAAGATATTTTTCATCATCCTCAGTCCTAAATGATGATATTACTGAATATCTTTGGCCTGTAGTGCAAAGATGTATAATTACTTGATGAATATCTTTGGCCTGTAGTGCAAAGATGAACAGGTGTTGAGATGAACATGACCGACTGATGATACAAATGAATATCTTTGGCCTGTAGTGCAAAGATGAATATTTGGTTAAGATGATTATTAATTGATGTTACAGGGATAAAATATTGATGATGGACTTTTAAATCTTAGAAGATAGTAGAATTCTTTCTCTACTTGACTCTTCTAATGGTTTGTTGTTTCCGCTGCAGTTGTTGATCTAAAACTTGTTGTCGATTATATTTTATCAGATTTTTCCCTGTTGAAGACTAACGATAATTTGTTGTATATTATCTTAGTCATAATATTCTTTACTGGGCTAGTTGAGCTCACCCTTTTCCTTTTTGTTCATTTTTCTTCTCAGGAGGTGAGAACATAGCAGGATCTAGTCGGGGTATGGAGTGATGGTTCTAGAAAGATGTATTAGCAGTCCTCACTATTTCTGTAAAATAGTGTTTGAATAATTGTAATGAGGATTTATTTGAGTGTGGATATTGTCAGAAGACAATATTTGTATTTAAACTCACAGTATGTGTTGTCGTATTTTGCACGACAATTGTATTATTGAAGTTGTAGTTTGCTTTCTGTACCATGTATTTGGCGACTCAGAATGGGTGTTGTATACCTATTTTGGGGGCGTCACAGTTGGTATCAGAGCTTAGGGATATGATCCCTGGCTGAGATGTGAGACAAGAACTAGGAGGGGAGAGACGGGGAATTCCTTCGCTAGTATGACTGACTAAGTTTATTTGGTGTTTATTTGGTCGGTCAGAGTATAGGGATAATATATGACATGACTATTAACCCTTGTTTTATGGCAGTATTTAAGAATGGCAGCTGAGAACGTTAATAATGGAGTAAATCAGACCGTGGAGACACCTTTGATCACTACCCAGGGGAACGTGCAACAGGAAGGCAATATTCCTCCTGTAAACACGTTACCGAGCAAACGATGAATGATGGAATGTTTAGGAGCTTTTTGCAGTTCATGCAAAATCAGACGAGGGAGACTCGTGTGCAGAATACGGGTGGAAATGATAACAACGCGCGGTTTGTCACAGCTAAGCAGTTCAAAGAATTGGACCACCAGAATTTAAGGGAAAGCCGGATCCGATCATGGCGGAAACGTGGGTCAAGCAAATTACCAAGATATTTGATGTCTTGGGATGCACGGAGGAACAGAAGGTTCCATTCGCCACCTTTGTGTTCCGCGGTGAGGCAGACTACTGGTGGGAGTCTGTGAAGCGTACCCAGCCTGACGCACTCAACATGTCCTGGGAAACATTTCAAAAACTGTTCAATGACAAGTACTTTCCTGAAAGTATTCGTCATATGAAGGAGGTTGAGTTTATTAGACTGGAACAAAACAACATGACGGTGTCCCAGTACGAGGCGAAGTTTGCAGAGTTATCCAGGTTTGCACCTCATTTGGTCGAAAATGAGGAACGAATGACAAGGATGTTTCTGAGAGGTTTAAAACCTGAGATTCGGCAATATCTTATCTCTCATAAATTTTCTTTGTATTCAGACGTTGTCAACAGGGCCCAATTATTAGAGAGAGATAATGAGTATACTCAACCGAGGGACCACAACCAGGGTCATACGGTGACAGCAATCATCAGAGCGATGATAACCAACGAGGAGGGAAAAATTCGACAAAGGCGGTAACCACTCGGGTGGTCATCGTGGCCATGATAATAGGAGAGGTGAGTCAAGTGGAAATTTCAGAAAGAGAGATTCAACAATGACGGGAAGATCAGCACCAGCACCAGCACCAACAACAAATTTTAGGGGAGGAGAACGACCGCCAGTTAGATGTTACAAATGCGGGAAAGAGGGACATATCAGCCCAAACTGTCCACAACAATCCAAGGTGTGTTATAACTGTGGAAAGAAGGCCACATCGCTCGAGATTGTACTTAGCGAAACCAAGTTCAGCGGGGGGTGACTCCAAAAGGCTGTCCCGGATAAGGCGAAATCAGCGGTTCCTGGAAGAGCGTTTGTCGTTACTGGCCAAAACGTGAGAAACCCGAACGAGGTGATCACGGGTAAGCTAATCTTGAATTCTTGCGAAGTTTATACTTTACTAGATACCGGTTCTACCCATTCTTTTATCTCTCCTGCTTGTGCTCAACGTTTAAACTTGACTCCGGAGAAATTGGACTTTAACTTATCTGTTGAAACTCCGTTGGGTGAAACCTTCGTTACATCTACAGTTTATAAATCTTGCATGATCCAAGTTGGCACTATCACATTACCTGTTGATCTTATCTCTTTAAAGATACTTGCTTTTGATGTGATTTTAGGAATTGATTGGTTAACCTCTATCATGCTAAAATTGATTGTTTTCGTAAGGTTGTTAGTTTTCATTCCTAACCAACCTGTCATACGAATTCAAACTACTAAACCACTAAAATCAGTCACTGTCATATCAAGCCACAAAGCTATTCGTTTATTGAAAAAGGATGTCAAGCTTTCTTAGCCCATGTTATGGATTTGAACAAAGACAAGTCAGATTTGAATAATATTTCTATTGTTAGAGAATTTTCGATGTATTTCCTGAAGAACTTCCGGTCTTCCCCCGGACGTGAAATTGAATTCTTTATTGACCTTGAACCCGGTACAAAGCCCATTTCTAAACCCCATATCGAATGGCTCCTATTGAACTTCAGGAGTTAAAAGTCCAACTACAGGAGTTGTTGGACATCGGTTTTATTCGTTCTAGTACGTCTCCTTGGGGTGCTCCTGTTTTATTCGTAAAGAAGAAAGACGGGAGTATGCGACTTTGTATTGACTATCGAGAATTGAACCATGTCACCATCAAGAATAGGTATCCGCTACCTCGCATTGATGACCTGTTGACCAGTTGCAAGGAGCACAATTTTTTAAAGATCGATCTTCGTTCTGGATATCATCAGCTGAAGATTAAAACTGAGGATATTCCAAAGACTGCCTTCAGAACTCGGTACGGGCATTATGAATTCTTAGTAATGTCTTTTGGATTGACTAATGCTCCTGCTGCCTTCATGGATATGATGAACCGTGTATTCAAAGAATATTTGGATCAGTTCGTTGTTGTCTTTATTGATGACATCCTCATCTATTCAAAAGCCGTGAAGATCATGAGCGCCATTTGAAGCTGGTACTGCAAAGGCTTCGTGAAAATAAGCTATATGCCAACTGAAGAAATGCGAGTTCTGGCTTGAGGAAGTAGCATTCCTTGGCACGTGGTGTCAAAACATGGAGTATCTGTCGACCCGGCGAAGATTGAAGCCATACAAAGTTGGGAGCAACCGAAGTCGGTAACCGAAGTACGTAGCTTTCTGGGCTTAGCTGGTTATTATCGGAGATTTGTGGAAGGATTTTCTCGAATCGCTACTCCGTTAACTCAGCTGACTCGGAAAGATACAATACAAAATTCGTATGGAGTGAGGAATGCGAGAAGAGTTTCCAAGAACTCAAGAGGAGACTCATTTCGGCACCTGTTTTGACAATACCATCTGGTTCGGATGGATTTGTTATCTACAGCGATGCTTCAGGCAAAGGGTTAGGATGTGTTCTCATGCAACATGGGAAAGTCATAGCCTATGCCTCGCGACAACTCAAAGAATATGAGAGGAATTATCCTACTCATGATTTGGAGTTGGCAGCAGTCGTTTTTGCGTTGAAGATCTGGAGACACTACCTGTATGGGGAGAAAGTGGAGATCTATACAGATCATAAAAGCCTCAAATATTTCTTCACCCAAAAGGAACTCAACATGCGGCAACGACGTTGGCTTGAGCTGTTGAAAGATTACGATCATACCATCCAATTCATCCTGGAAAAGCAACGTAGTAGCTGACGCATTGAGTAGAAGATCATATGCGGGTACGAGTGCAATATTTTTTAACACAAAGGCCCATTTTGTATGACTTGCAAAGGATGGAGATAGAGATGAAGGCTCCAAGTACCCACATGATGATATCAAATATACGAGTAGAACCGACTTTAATCGATAAAGTTAAAGCTGCTCAAGCTACGGATATAGAGCTGATGCGTATGAAGAAGAAAGTGCAAGAAGGTGCTATTCCAGAAGCAAGAATCGATGAAGAAGGAATACTTCGAGTCAACTCCAGACTTTGTGTTCCTAACGATTTTGACTTGAAGCATAGAATAATGATGGAGGCACACAACACACCGTTTGCAATCCATCCTGGGAGTACCAAAATGTATCACGATCTTCGACATACATTTTGGTGGAGCAATATGAAAGAGAGATCGCGGAGTTTATCTCGAGGTGTTTAACTTGTCAACGTGTAAAGGCGGAGCATCAAGTGCCAAAGGGTCCATTGCAACCACTTGAGATCCCGAAATGGAAGTGGGAAAACATTACTATGGATTTTGTTACAGGTCTTCCCAAGGTTTCTCAAGGCATAGATGCGATTTGGGTTATTGTTGATAGATTAACCAAGTCCGCTCATTTCTTGCCGATACGTGAGACTTATTCCCTTGAACGTCTTGCTAGTATGTACGTGAACGAGATTGTGAGATTGCATGGCATGCCAGTATCCATAGTTTCGGATCGTGACCCAAGATTCACTTCACGATTTTGGGTTAGCTTGCAGAAAGCTATGGGCACGGATTTACGATTCAGTTCAGCATACCATTCAAACGGACGGAACATTCAGAGAGGACTATTCAAACTCTTGAAGATCTATTAAGACTTTGTGTCTTAGATCTCAAAGGGAGTTGGGATAAGTACCTACCATTGGTGGAATTCTCCTACAACAACAGTTATCAGGCGAGCATAGGTATGGCTCCATTTGAGGCGTTGTATGGAAGAAAATGTCGTTCTCCAGTATGCTGGGACGAGGTGGGTGAAGCAACATTGTTGGGACCAGAATTGGTACGCATTACTACAGAGAAGATCCAAACGATTCGACAACGTATACAAACGGCACAGGATCGACAAAGAGTTATGCGGATCTTCATCGGAAGGACGTGGAATTTAATATTGGGGATCATGTATTGTTACGTGTTGCACCATGGAAGGGAGTTACAAGATTTGGGAAGAGAGGAAAGCTCAATCCAAGATTTGTTGGTCCATTTGAGATTCTTGAGTGAATAGGAAATGTGGCATATAGACTCGCATTACCTCCAAGCATGTCTCGTGTTCATAATGTTTTTCACATATCTATGCTTCGTAAATATGTTAAAGACCCGAACCACATTATTGAGTTAGAACCAGACGAGATAGCTGAAGATTTAACGTACGAGGAGGTACCTGTTAAGATCTTGGATAGGAAAGAGCATGTCCTACGCACGAAGGTTATACCACAAGTTAAGGTTTTGTGGAGAAACCATGCTATTGAAGAAATGACCTGGGAGTTGGAATCAGAAATGAAAGCGAGGTATCCTCACCTTTTTGAAACATCAGGTACGTACGTCAATTTCGAGGACGAAATTTCATAAGGAGGGGAGGTTGTAAGACCCCAACTTATTAATGAATAAAATCAAATTTTCTCTAAATATTATTGTGAATAATAAGGGGTTAATTTGATATAATACTTTGGTTATGGGTGAAATGTGCAAATTTTGCAAAATAAGCAAGTGGTTATAAAATATTTATTTTTGGTCGGTGAATATTCGGTTGGTCGTGGAATATTCTTGCTGTCGGGGAATATTCGTACGACGACGCAGCCTTGTGTGGGCCCCATAACGGAAAGCGATTGGATGAAGAAAACGACAAGTATAAGTTGTTTATTATAATGGCGTAGTTGTTACCGTTAATACTGTTGGAATACCCGGTGGTTAAAATACAGTAATAACGCGTGGTTATAGTAGCACACGGATGCACATTATTGATTATTGATTCTTACGTAAGAAGGCACTACTCAATAATTGTTACAGTGATTATTATTCAATATTTTATTTTATTGATTCAATAATTGCTGCGTTGATATTTTATATTATTGTTGTTTCAATAATTGTTGCTGCACAGTATTTTCATTTATCAGATCAATAATTCATATTATTTGAATAATATTATTAGATAACATTATTGGCAATGTCTAGAAAGTTCTGTCTAAGGAGAGGTTTGGTCATCTAATTGCGCGCCAGTAAGGAGAAATCCTTATTGGAAAGCCCCCTCTTTCCTGGGAACGGCCTGGTTGTCATAAATGTGATTCTGTAATATTATTTATGAATAATTAATTATTGATTCATATGATAAGGAAATATTTATTTTATGTGGATATAAATGAGGGATATATTTTTGTGGTTAAAAATGAAGGAGTTAATGTTGAGGTTTTTATCAGTATTTTTGTCGGAATGGAGGTATTAAAAATCAGGGTTTTTGAGATATTTTGCGGGGGTTATAATTTTTAATCCGACCGTTGGATCGTGGTAATTTTTGGATATGTTATACATATATAAGTTGAGTATATGTCCACAAATTTTGAACCGTTAAAAATGAACGTATGATTTATTATGAATTTTACAAGATGACTGGTTCAGAAATTGTTGAATTTTCGGAGTTTATCATTTTGATGGAAAATTCTAGAATTGGTGGGCCCCACTTGTGGTTGGTGAAGAAATGTGCTGAATTATATTTCAAATGTGGTGGGTGGGAATAGTAGCAGGTAAAGCCATCAGGTTGCAGGTCAAACCTACCAAAATTTTCTATAAATAGAGGGCTAAGTTAGAATTGAAAATTACACCAGAAACAAGTTTCTCTCTTTCTCTCTCTAGATTATTGAGTGTATTTTGTGAGTATTTAGATACTTTGAGAGTTTCTATTCATCAGAGCAAGTTTCTTTCAGCCTTATACCGGTATTCCGACCAGAAGTACTGATATTTTGAGGTAAGGGATATTATTTTCTTCTTAATGATATTATTTTCTTCAATATCATTATGCTGAAATATTGATATGAGTTTTTATCAAATTTGGAACTTTTTGTGTCGGGGGTTACTATTCACGTATACGGCACTATTCACGTATACGGCACTATTCACGAATACGGCACTATTCACCGAAAAATAAAATTTTTCCTTTTTGTCCAAGATGTCTATTATGGTTACTATCTTTGATTGTATCCATGTTTTGATCTTTATTTTTGAATTCTGCTTCACAATTGATTATTATGAAGTATTATTGATCTTGGATAAACTGTTATACGAATCCCTACTATTTGTCCTTCTGTCTCACTGGATTCGTTCTCTTTAAGATATTTTTCATCATCCTCAGTCCTAAATGATGATATTACTGAATATCTTTGGCCTGTAGTGCAAAGATGTATAATTACTTGATGAATATCTTTGGCCTGTAGTGCAAAGATGAACAGGTGTTGAGATGAACATGACCGACTGATGATACAAATGAATATCTTTGGCCTGTAGTGCAAAGATGAATATTTGGTTAAAGATGATTATTAATTGATGTTACAGGGATAAAATATTGATGATGGACTTTTAAATCTTAGAAGATAGTAGAATTCTTTCTCTACTTGACTCTTCTAATGGTTTGTTGTTTCCGCTGCAGTTGTTGATCTAAAACTTGTTGTCGATTATATTTTATCAGATTTTTCCCTGTTGAAGACTAACGATAATTTGTTGTATATTATCTTAGTCATAATATTCTTTACTGGGCTAGTTGAGCTCACCCTTTTCCTTTTTGTTCCATTTTTCTTCTCAGGAGGTGAGAACATAGCAGGATCTAGTCGGGGTATGGAGTGATGGTTCTAGAAAGATGTATTAGCAGTCCTCACTATTTCTGTAAAATAGTGTTTGAATAATTGTAATGAGGATTTATTTGAGTGTGGATATTGTCTAAAAGACAATATTTGTATTTAAACTCACAGTATGTGTTGTCGTATTTTGCACGACAATTGTATTATTGAAGTTGTAGTTTGCTTTCTGTACCATGTATTTGGCGACTCAGAATGGGTGTTGTATACCTATTCTGGGGGCGTCACAGTTGATCTAAAACTTGTTGTCGATTATATTCTATCAGATTTTTCCCTGTTGAAAACTAACGATAATTTGTTTGTATATTATCTTAGTCATAATATTCTTTACTGGGCTAGTTGAGCTCACCCTTTTCCTTTTTGTTCCATTTTTCTTCTCAGGAGGTGAGAACATAGCAGGATCTAGTCGGGGTATGGAGTGATGGTTCTAGAAAGATGTTTTAGCAGTCCTCACTATTTCTGTAAAATAGTGTTTGAATAATTGTAATGAGGATTTATTTGAGTGTGAATATTGTCTAGAAGACAATATTTGTATTTAAACTCACAGTATGTGTTGTCGTATTTTGCACGACAATTGTATTATTAAAGTTGTAGTTTGCTTTCTGTACCATGTATTTGGCGACTCAGAATGGGTGTTGTATACCTATTTTGGGCCCGTCACAACAAATGTGGGAAAGAGGGACATATCAGCCCAAACTGCCCACAATAATCCAAGGTATGTTATAACTGTGGAAATGAGGGTCATATAGCTCGAGAGTGTTCTGTAGTAAAACCAAGTTCAGCGGGGATGGTTGTAAGACCCCAACTTTTATAAATAAAGATAAATTTTCTATAAATATCATTTTTGAATATTATGGAGTTAATTTGATATAATGTTATAGTTGTGGGTAATATTTATAAATTTTGCAAAGTACGCAAGTTGTTATATAATATTTGATTGGTCGGGGAATATTCGTTTTAACAGGGAATATTCGTACAACGACACAATCATTGGTGGACCCCACAACAGAATTATTGTCGGATTGAGAAAACGACAAAGATAGTTTATTAAAAATAAGCGCGGAAGTTTTACCATTGTTACTGTTGAACTACTCGGTAGTAAAAGTACAGTAATACGTGTGGTTGCATAGTAGCACACGGTATTGATTATTAATGCTTATGTGAGAAGTCACTTAGTTTGATTCCATTATTGTCAGTTAATAATATGAATTATTTAGCGATAATGACGTTTTGTTTTATTCGTATTATTAACGTAATAAAACAGAAACATCTTTTTATATAAAACAAAATACTTTATTAAAGTTATTCTATAAATAGAATATATTATATTTTATTTAAAAGATTTTTCTTTAAATATGGACCGTCAGATTAAAGTAATCAATCTGGACCGTTCATGGATTAGTTACTATGCATTCTATTTTTCTATAAATAGCAGCTCATTCCTTCATTATTTCTTACGAATTCACTGAACTCTAGAGAGAGAAACTATAGAGAGAAACTATAGAGAGAGAGAAGAAGAGTATTCTGCTACTTAACTACTTCCTTACTTCAGCTCTTCTTTAAAACGGTAAGGAGTGTTATTCTTTCTTATTCATGAAGAGAACTGTTGTTATTCCATTTTTTATTATTCTGTTGGAATAACCTGTATACGTGGTCTACCCTATACTTGGTGACATTCTGCTATTATTCTGTTGGAACATCCTGTCTGTGTGTTTTACACCGGACCTGGTTCCGTTTTTGTTATTATTCTGTTGGAACATCCTGTCTGCGTGTTTTACACCGGACCTGGTTCCATTATTTATTATTCTGTCGGAACATCCTGTCTGTGTGTTTTACACCGGACCTGGTTCCGTTTTTGTTATTATTCTGTTGGAACATCCTGTCTGCGTGTTTTACACGGACCTGGTTCCATTATTTATTATTCTGTCGGAATATCCTGTCTGTGTGTTTTACACCGGACCTGGTTCCATTATTTATTATTCTGTCGGAATATCCTGTCTGTGCGTTTACGCCGGACCTGGTTCCATTATTTATTATTCTGTTAAGAATAACCTGTCTGTGCGGTCTATCGCATGCATGGTGATTTCTTTTGTTATTTCATTCTTTATTGTACTCAGTTGGTTAAGTTTTGACTTCTATACTCCATGAAATTTGTGGAATATCCTTGATAATTACGTTTCATCTAGTATCTATTCATGAAAATATTCTCCTGATCATTCTTGAATCTTACTCCACAAAGTAGTATCATGTTGACAATTTGGACGTTGTTAATTCTTGGATAAATTAATTCTTGAACTTGTTTTATTGAATTCTTATATCATTGTCATCATCCTCATGTTTATAAAATATTGAAAGTCATCTGTGGCCTGTAGTGCATAGATGGACTTGGTATGATTATGACCAGGGATTATTCGGTATAATCATGACCGTAATGTTACAAATGATGTGGTAAAAGTCCTCATTGGCCCGTAGTGCATTGATGGACAGTTCTTGGCATGATCATGACCATTAATGAATATACGAATATCCTTGGCCGTAGTGCAGGGGTGATTCGATTATGTGGATTATTTTATTAAGCAGAGTCTCAGCGATCACAGTGTTGAAAAATCTTTTAAATCATAAAAGATAGTAGAGTTTATCTTCTACTTGACTCTTTTAATGGATTGCTTGTTCTGCTGCAGTTAAACTAGATGTCTATTGTATTTTATCAGTTTAATATTGTTGAAGGCTAATGATAATTTATTCTGCATTATCTTAGTCATAATATTTCTTACTGGGCTAGTTGAGCTCACCCTTTCTTTCACTGTTCTCTTCAGGAAATGAGAACGTAGCTGGGGCAAGTCGGGGAACGGAGTGATGGTCCGAATGATAGTATTAGTTAGTAGTCCTCACTATTCTATGTAATGGTGTGTTAATAAATGTAACGAGGACTCCTTTTGAGTATGAATACTCTCTAGAAGATAATATTTGTATTCAAACTCACAGTTTATGTTTTGTCGTATTGTACACGACAGTTGTATTAGTAAGTTGTATTTGTATTCTGTACTATGTATCTGACGACCCAAGATGGGTGATGTATACCTAATTTTGGGGGCGTCACAATGGTGACTCCAAAAGTTGTCCCGGATAAGTCGAAATCAGCGGTTCCTGGAAGGGCATTTGTCGTGACTGGCCAAAACGCGAGAAACCCGAACGAGGTGATCACGGGTAAGCTAATCTTGAATTCTTGCGAAGTTTATACTTTACTAGATACCGGTTCTACCCATTCTTTTATCTCTCCTGCTTGTGTTCAAAGTTTAAACTTGACTCCGGAGAAATTGGACTTTAACTTATCTGTTAAAACTCCGTTGGGTGAAACCTTCGTTACATCTACAGTTTATAAATCTTGCATGATCCAAGTTGGCAGTATCACATTACCTGTTGATCTTATCTCTTTAAAGATACTTGCTTTTGATGTGATTTTAGGAATTGATTGATCCAAGTTGGCAGTATTTTGCAACAAAAATACTCTTCCTCCTCATATACTCATATACCCATATTTATTGTAAAAATATCATCATTATTATATTATAATAATATAATAAAATATTATTTTATCATAAAAGATAAATATCGATTTTCAACAATTGTCTATTTAAAAAATTTTCTCCATCTATATCCACATAAAATGAATATTTTTCCCATCATATAAATCAATAATTAATTATTTATAAATAATATTACCGAATCACAATACTGACAACCAGACAGTTTTCAAGAAAGAAAGGACTTTTCAATAAGGATTTCTCCTTATTGACGCGCAATTAGATGACCAAGTCTCTCCTTAGACATAACTATCTAGACGTTGCTAATAATATTATCTAATAATATTATTCAGATAATATGAATTATTGCTTCGATAATAAAAAATATTGTGTAGTGACAATTATTGAAACAACAGTAATATAAAATATCAACGCAACAATTATTGAATTAATAAAATACTGAACAGTAATTACTGTAACAATTATTGAGTAGTGCCTTCTTACGTAAGAATCACTAATTGGTGTAATACCGTGTGCTACTGTGCAACAACGCGTATTACTGTATTTTAACCATCGGGTATTCCAACAGTATTAACGGTAACAACTACGCCGTTATTTATAAACAACTTATACTTGTCGTTTTCTTCATCCAATCGCTTTTCGTTATGGGGCCCACAAAAGACTGCGCCGTTGTACGAATATTCCCGACAGGAAGAATATTCCACGACCAAACGAATATTCCCCGACAACAATGAATATTTTATAACCACTTGCTTATAAAAATATTTGCGCATTTTACCCATAACTAACCTCATTAATAAATTCAACCCTTACTATTTCAAAATAATAAATAGAGAAAAGTAAATTTCATTTATTAATAATTTGGGGTCTTACAAAAATTGTCAATTTTTTACCTATTATGAGTAATGTATTGATGTAAGTATTAAAATTGTATTGATGTAAATATGAAAATTGTTGGAAATAAGTTGTATTTGTTAAAGGGATATTTTTATTATACTCCCTCTGTCTACTTCAAAAGTATAATTAAAAGTACAATTTTTTTTTCTTTTAAAAATTGAGCAAAAGTACATAAAGTTATATGTAAGTATGTCATTTAGTGAGATTTATCAGTATAAAAAAATATTAATTATTTTCATATAATCTTATGAGACCACTAAATATAAATTTATTTATTTTTTATTATCTTTTATCTATTTTATGTTTTCGTCAAAAATATATACTTTGCTCAATATTTTGAGTACCGAGTTAATACAACATAATCTAATTTTAAAATTACATTAATATTATTTTTTATGAAACAAATATAAAGACATATATTATTCAATTTAGTTAGAAATAATTTTTTTTATGATATTATGTTTTTTAATTTTATTATTTCCTCAACTTTTAATTCACCTATTTTGTCCCTCCAACAAATATTGTACTATAAGATTAGTTACAAAATAATTTATTAAAGTACACTTTCTGAGTTTTTTAATAAACAAGAAAAAAATAGATAGAAAATTTGGTCACTTTTCCTGATAATGTTTAAAATAGGTCTGATTTAGATTAGAAAAAAATAATTTGAAATAAGTAATATTTTTATATTTCTCATATTATCATCAACTTTTAATATAATAAATTTTAAATTACAACTCATGTACCCAATTTATTTTTATCTACTAAACCTAAGCCGTTTAAAAAGAAATAAACTTATTGGCGCTAACGACTTATTTGTTGCCACAAATAATTCAGGTACATGATACACAAAATATTGCAATAAAACATGCATTTGCAAGGTACTAGCCATCGTTTTAGTTTCCTCCAATATGTCAATGTAATAGGGTAAGACCCCAACTTTTATAAATAAAGATGAATTTTTTATAAATATCATTTTTAAATATTATGGAGTTAATTTGATATAATGTTGTAGTTGTGGGTAATATTTATAAATTTTGTAAAGTAAGCAAGTTGTTTTAAAATATTCGTTTGGTCGGGGAATATTCTTTTTGTCGGGGAATATTCGTACGACGGCACAATTATTGGTGGACCCCACAACAGAAGTATAGTCGTAGTTAGAAAACGATAAAATTATCTTTCTATAAAAATAACGGCTGAGGTGTTACCGTTAAAATCGTTAAAACTGTTGAACTACCCGGTAGTAAAAGTACAGTAATACGCGTGGTTTCATAGTAGCACACGGTATTGATTATTGATACTTACGTGAGAAGTCACTCAGCTATACTCAATTATTGCTACAGTAATTGCTGCATCATATCTCTTAAATTATTGTCATAGTATCATCTGTATAATATGTTATATTATTAAATCAATAATTGAGACGTTGTGGTAAGTTTGGGGGGCCCATATGTCATCATCTAAGAGTCTCTTCGTCAATAGTAATTACCGTCGTCAATAGTATTTACCTTGGTCAATAGTATTTACCTTGGTCAATAGTAATTACCTTCGTCAATAGTATTTACCTTGGTCAATAGTAATTACCTTCGTCAATAGTATTTACCTTGGTCAATAGTAATTACTTTCGTCAATAGTAGTTGTCCCTTCAATATTACCAAGAGTCATTTGACCCTTCGTTAAGACCAAGAGTCATTTGACCCTTCGTTAAGACCAAGAGCCACCTTCAGTTTTTCTATAAATAGAGGCCTAGGGCTTCATTATTTTTCACGAATTCATTCAAGCTATAGAGAGAGAAAGTATAGAGAGAATAAGAGAGAGAGAATAAAAGTATTCTGCTACTTCACTTTTCCAATATCCAGTTCTTTTAATGTAAGGGGTGTTATTCTTTCTTATTCATGAAGAGAACTGTTGTTATTCCATTTCTTATTATTCTGTTGGAATAACCTGTATACGTGGTCTACCCTATACTTGGTGACATTATTCTATTATTCTGTTGGAACATCCTGTCTGTGTGTTTTACACCGGACCTGGTTCCGTTTTTATTATTATTCTGTTGGAACATCCTGTCTGTGTGTTTTACACCGGACCTGGTTCCGTTTTTATTATTATTCTGTTGGAACATCCTGTCTGTGTGTTTTACACCGGACCTGGTTCCGTTTTTGTTATTATTCTGTTGGAACATCCTGTCTGTGTGTTTTACACCGGACCTGGTTCCATTATTTATTATTCTGTCGGAATATCCTGTCTGTGCGTTTACGCCGGACCTGGTTCCATTATTTATTATTCTGTTGGAATAACCTGTCTGTGCGGTCTATCGCATGCATGGTGATTTCTTTTGTTATTCCATTCTTTATTGTACTCAGTTGGTTAAGTTTTGACTTCTATACTCCATGAAATTTGTGGAATATCCTAGATAATTGCGGTTCATCCAGTATCTTTTCATGAAAATATTCTTCTAAGTATTCTTGAATTTTACTCCACAATGCAGTATCATGTTGACAATTTGGACGTTGTTAATTCTTGGATAAATTAATTCTTGAACTTGTTTTATTGAATTCTTATATCATTGTCATCATCCTCATGTTTATAAAATGTTGAAAGTCATCTGTGGCCTGTAGTGCATAGATGGACTTGGTATGATTATGACCAGGGATTATTCGGTATAATCATGACCGTAATGTTACAAATGATGTGGTAAAAGTCCTCATTGGCCGTAGTGCATTGATGAACAGTTGTTGGCATGATCATGACCATTAATGAATATACGAATATCCTTGGCCGTAGTGCAGGGGTGATTCGATGATGTGGATTATTTTATTAAGCTGAGTCTCACCGATCACAGTGTTGGAAAATCTTTTAAATCATAAAAGATAGTAGAGTTTATTTTCTACTTGACTCTTTTAATGGATTGCTTGTTCCGCTGCAGTTAAACTTGATGTCTATTATATTTTATCAGTTTAACATTGTTGAAGGCTAATGATAATTTATTCTGCATTATCTTAGTCATAATATTTTTTTACTGGGCTAGTTGAGCTCACCCTTTCTTTCACTGTTCTCTTCAGGAAATGAGAACGTAGCTGGGGCAAGTCGGGGAACGGAGTGATGGTCCGAATGATAGTATTAGTTAGTAGTCCTCACTATTCTATATAATGGTGTGTTAATAAATGTAATGAGGACTCCTTTTGAGTATGAATACTCTCTAGAAGATAATATTTGTATTCAAACTCACAGTTTATGTTTTGTCGTATTATACACGACAGTTGTATTAGTAAGTTGTATTTGTATTTTGTACTATGTATCTGACGACCCAAGATGGGTGATGTATACCTAATTTTGGGGGCGTCACAGTTGGTATCAGAGCTTAGGGATATGATCCCTGGCTAAGATGTGAGAATAGAACTAGGAGGGGAGAGACGGGGAATTCCTTCGCTAGTATGACCTACCTAAGTTTATTTGCATGGTATTTAATTGGTCGGTCATAATATAAGGATAAAATATGACATATCAATTAATTTTTATTTTGTGGCAGTATCTGAAAATGGCATCTGAGAATGTTGAGAATAGCAATGGAGCACAGGCGACTGTTGATTCACCATATATCAATAATCAGGATAATGTGCATCAGGAAGGTGACAATCCTCATGCAAACAACAACACTGACCAAATGATGAATGATCAAATGTTCAGAGGCTTTATGCAATTCATGCAACAACAGGTGAAAGCGGCTCCTATCCACAACGTAGGTGAAAATACTGGAAACTCTCTGGCGGTCACCGCTAAACAGTTTAAGGAGCTGGGACCACCGGAGTTTAAGGGAAAACCCAAACCACTTGTAGCTGAAACATGGATAAAGCAGATCACCAAGATATTTGATGTCTTGGGTTGCTCCGAGGAGCAAAAGGTTCCCTTTGCCGCCTTTATGTTGCGAGGAGAGGCAGATTACTGGTGGGAATCGATAAAGCGTACTCAACCTGCCGCACTGAAGATATCCTGGGAGAAGTTCCAAGAGCTGTTTAACGACAAATACTTTCCCGAGTGTATTCGTCACATGAAGGAGGTGGAGTTCATCAAATTGGAGCAGAATAATATGACCGTGTCGCAGTACGAGGCAAAATTTACAGAGTTATCCCGGTTTGCGTCCCACCTGGTAGATAATGAAGAAAGAATGATGCGGATGTTTTTAAGAGGTTTGAAGCCGGAGATACGTCAACATCTTGTTTCTCATAAATTATTTTTGTATTTAGATGTTGTAAATAGGGCTCAGTTGGTGGAGCGCGATAACGAGACAACGCAACCAAAAGAGAGCAGCCGGCAAAATGATAATACCAGTGAGAGTAGTCATCGAAGCGGTGACAACAAGCGTGGAGGGAATCAACAGGCCAGAAATGGTAACCACTTCGGTGGTAATCAGGGCCAAAACAATAAGAATTGGCATTTCAAGAAGAGGAGATTTAACAATGATGGAAAGACGTCAGCACCAGCACCTGTCGTTAAGGAAGGAGAACGACCACCTATCATATGTTTCAAATGCGGAGGGGAGGGGCACATCTGTCCAAACTGCGCGATGCCGTCCAAAGCATGTTATAATTGTGGAAGAGAAGGTCATTTAGCCCGATTTTGTCGTTTACCGAAGACAAATTCAGCTAGGATGGAGGCACCAAAGGCCGTCCTAGAAAAGTCAAAACCGGTTGTGCAAGGGAGAGCGTTTGTTGTGAACTCCCAGAAAGTAAGGAACCCGAATGAGGTCATCACGGGTAAGATTATCATAAACTCTAACGAAGTCTATACTTTATTTGATACCGGTTCTATCCATTCTTTTATTTCTCCTACTTGAGCTCATCTATTAAATTTGATTCCGGGGAAATTAGACTTTGACTTAGCTGTTGAAACTCCATTGGGAGAAACCTTCATTACATCCACGGTTTATAAGTCTTGTTTGGTTCAAGTTGGTACCCACACATTACCTGTCGATCTGATTTCATTAAAAATACTTGCATTTGACGTGATTCTAGGGATTGATTGGTTAACTACTCATCATGCAAAAATTGATTGTTTTCGTAAGGTTGTTAGCTTTCATATTCCTAATCGACCTATTATGCGAATTCAAGCAACCAAACCATTAAAATCAATCGCTGTCATCTCAAGCCATAAAGCTATTCGTTTATTGAAAAACGGATGTCAAGCTTTCTTAGCTCATGTCACAGATCTAAACAAAAATACGTCAGCTTTGAATGATATTTCTGTTGTTAATAAATTTCCTGACGTATTTCCGAAGAACTTCCTGGCCTACCCCCAGAGCGTGAAATTGAATTTTGTATCGACCTTGAACCCGGTACAAAACCCATTTCCAAAGCCCCATATCGAATGGCTCCTATTGAACTTCAGGAGTTAAAGACCCAACTGCAGGAATTGTTAGACATTGGTTTTATTCGTCCTAGTACTTCTCCTTAGGGTGCTCCTGTTCTGTTCGTGAAGAAGAAAGATGGGAGTATACGACTTTATATTGATTATCGGGAGTTGAATCATGTCACCATCAAAAATAGGTACCCATTGCCACGTATTGATGACCTGTTTGACCAGTTGCAAGGAGCACAATTCTTTTCAAAGATCGATCTTCATTCTGGATATCATCAGCTGAAGGTTAGAACTGAGGATATTCTAAAGACTGCCTTCAGAACTCGGTATGGGCATTATGAATTCTTAGTTATGTCTTTTGGATTGACTAATGCTCCTGCTGCCTTCATGGATATGATGAACAGGGTATTCAAGGAATATTTGGATCACTTTGTGGTCGTCTTTATTGATGACATCCTTGTTTATTCCAAAAGCCGTGAAGATCATGAGCAACACTTGAGGCTGGTACTCCAAAAGCTTCGTGAATACAAACTTTATGCCAAGTTGAAGAAATGCGAGTTCTGGCTGGAAGAGGTAGCATTCCTTGGGCACGTAGTATCAAGTCGTGGCATATCTGTTGACCCGGCAAAGATTGAAGCAATTCAAAGCTGGGAGCAACCTAAATCAGTAACCGAAGTACGTATCTTTCTCGGTCTAGCTGGTTATTATCGGAGATTCGTGGAAGGATTTTCTCGAATCGCTACTCCATTAACTCAGCTGACTCGGAAAGATACAAAGTTCGGTTGGAGCGAAGAATGTGAGCAGAGTTTTCAAGAACTCAAGAAGAGACTCATTTCAGCACCTGTTCTAACAATACCATCTGGCTCAGAGGGATTTGTCATCTACAGTGATGCTTCGAGCAAAGGGTTGGGATGCGTTCTCATGCAACATGAAAAAGTCATAGCCTATGCATCAAGACAACTCAAGGAATATGAGAAGAATTATCCTACTCATGATCTAGAGTTGGCAGCTGTTGTCTTTGCACTTAAAATTTGGAGGCATTACTTGTATGGGGAGAAGGTGGAGATCTTTACGGATCATAAAAGCCTCAAATATTTCTTCACTCAAAAGGAACTCAACATGCGACAACGACGTTGGCTTGAACTGTTGAAAGATTATGATCATACCATTCAATACCATCCTGGAAAAGTGAACGTGGTAGCTGACGCATTGAGTAGAAGATCATATGCGGGTACGAGTGCAATATTGTCAACGCAAAGGCCCATTTTGTGTGACTTGCAAAGGATAGAGATAGAGTTAAAGACTCCAGGGACCCATGTGATGATGTCGAATATACGAGTAGAACCGACTTTAATCGATAAAGTTAAAGCTGCTCAAGCTACAGACCTGGAGCTGATGCGTATGAGGAAGAAAGTGCAAGAAGGTGCTATGCCGGAAGCAAGAATCGATGAAGAAGGAATACTTCGAGTCAACTCCAGACTTTGTGTTCCTAACAACCCTGATTTAAAGTATGAAATCATGATGGAGGCGCACAACACACCGTTTGTAATCCATCCTGGAAGTACCAAAATGTATCATGATCTTCGTCATACATTTTGGTGGAGCAATATGAAGAGAGAGATAGCGTTGTTTATCTCAAGGTGTCTAACTTGTCAACGAGTCAAAGCGGAGCATCAAGTACCAAAAGTTCCATTGCAACCACTTGAAATTCCAGAATGGAAGTGGGAGCACATTACCATGGATTTCGTTACCGGTCTTCCTAGGGTTTCTCAAGGTATTAATGCGATTTGGGTCATTGTTGATAGATTGACCAAGTCTGCTCATTTCTTACCGATACGAGAAACTTATACACTTGAACGTCTTGCTCGTATGTACATAAACGAGATTGTAAGACTGCATGGTATGCCAGTATCCATAGTTTCTGATCGAGACCCAAAATTCACTTCACGATTTTGGGTTAGTTTACAAAAAGCTATGGGCACAGATTTACGATTTAGTTCGGCATATCATCCTCAGACGGACGGACAATCAGAGAGGACTATTCAAACTCTAGAAGATTTATTAAGACTCTGTGTCTTTGACTTCAAGGGAAGTTGGGACAAGTTCTTACCATTGGTGGAGTTTTCCTACAACAACAGTTATCAAGCAAGTATTGGCATGGCTCCATTCGAAGCATTGTATGAAAGAAAATGCCGTTCTCCAGTATGCTGGGATGAGGTGGGTGAAGCAACGTTGTTGGGACCGGAGTTGGTACGCATGACTACAGAAAAGATTCAAATGATCCGACAACGTATAAAAATCTCACAAGATCGACAAAAGAGTTATGCTGATCTTCATCGAAAGGACGTGGAATTTGATGTAGGAGATCATGTGTTCTTACGTGTTGCTCCATGGAAAGGAGTTACGAGATTTGGAAAAAGAGGAAAGCTCAATCCTCGATTCATCGGCCCATTTTTAATCCTCGATCGGGTAGGAACTGTGGCCTATAGACTTGCTTTACCGCCAAGTATGTCTCGTGTTCATAACGTTTTTCACATATCCATGTTACGCAAATATGTGGAAGATCCGAACCACATTATTGAGTTAGAACCGGACGAAATAGCGGAGGATTTGACGTATGAAGAAGTTCCTGTTCAAATCTTGGATAAGAAGGAACATATTCTACGCTCCAAGGTTATACCTCAAGTCAAAGTTTTGTGGAGAAACCACGATGTTGAGGAAATGACCTGGGAGTTAGAATCTGAAATGAAATCAAGGTATCCTTACCTCTTCGACATACCAGGTATGTACCCTAATTTCGAGGGCGAAATTTCATAAGAAGGGGAGGTTGTAAGACCCCAACTTTTATAAATAAAAATGAATTTTCTATAAATATCATTTTTAAATATTATGGAGTTAATTTGATATAATGTTATAGTTGTGGGTAATATTTATAAATTTTGCAAAGTAAGCAAGTTGTTTTAAAATATTCGTTTGGTCGGGGAATATTCTTTTTGTCGGGAAATATTCGTACGACGGCACAATCATTGATGGACCCCACAACAGAAGTATAGTCGTAGTTAGAAAACGACAAAATTATCTTTCTATAAAAATAACGGCTGAGGTGTTACCGTTAAAATCGTTAAAACTGTTGAAGTACCCGGTAGTAAAAGTACAATAATACGCGTGGTTTCATAGTAGCACACGGTATTGATTATTGATGCTTACGTGAGAAGTCACTCAGCTATACTCAATTATTGCTACAGTAATTGCTGCATCATATCTCTTAAATTATTGTCATAGTACCATCTGTATAATATGTTATATTATTAAATTAATAATTGAGACGTTGTGATAAGTTTGGGGGGCCCATATGTCATCATCTAAGAGTCTCTTCGTCAATAGTAATTACCGTCGTCAATAGTATTTACCTTGGTCAATAGTAATTACCTTCGTCAATAGTATTTACCTTGGTCAATAGTATTTACCTTGGTCAATAGTAATTACCTTCGTCAATAGTATTTACCTTGGTCAATAGTAATTACCTTCGTCAATAGTATTTACCTTGGTCAATAGTAATTACTTTCGTCAATAGTAGTTGTCCCTTCAATATTACCAAGAGTCATTTGACCCTTCGTTAAGACCAAGAGTCATTTGACCCTTCGTTAAGACCAAGAGCCACCTTCAGTTTTTCTATAAATAGAGGCCTAGGGCTTCATTATTTTTCACGAATTCATTCAAGCTATAGAGAGAGAAAGTATAGAGAGAATAAGAGAGAGAGAATAAAAGTATTCTGCTACTTCACTTTTCAATATCCAGTTCTTTTAAGGTAAGGGGTGTTATTCTTTCTTATTCATGAAGAGAACTGTTGTTATTCCATTTCTTATTATTCTGTTGGAATAACCTGTATACGTGGTCTACCCTATACTTGGTGACATTATTCTATTATTCTGTTGGAACATCCTGTCTGTGTGTTTTACACCGGACCTGGTTCCGTTTTTATTATTATTCTGTTGGAACATCCTGTCTGTGTGTTTTACACCGGACCTGGTTCCGTCTTGTTATTATTCTGTTGGAACATCCTGTCTGTGTGTTTTACACCGGACCTGGTTCCATTATTTATTATTCTGTCGGAATATCCTGTCTGTGCGTTTACGCCGGACCTGGTTCCATTATTTATTATTCTGTTGGAATAACCTGTCTGTGCGGTCTATCGCATGCATGGTGATTTCTTTTGTTATTCCATTCTTTATTGTACTCAGTTGGTTAAGTTTTGACTTCTATACTCCATGAAATTTATGGAATATCCTAGATAATTGCGGTTCATCCAGTATCTTTTCATGAAAATATTCTTCTAAGTATTCTTGAATTTTACTCCACAATGCAGTATCATGTTGACAATTTGGACGTTGTTAATTCTTGGATAAATTAATTCTTGAACTTGTTTTATTGAATTCTTATATCATTGTCATCATCCTCATGTTTATAAAATGTTGAAAGTCATCTGTGGCCTGTAGTGCATAGATGGACTTGGTATGATTATGACCAGGGATTATTCGGTATAATCATGACCGTAATGTTACAAATGATGTGGTAAAAGTCCTCATTGGCCGTAGTGCATTGATGGACAGTTGTTGGCATGATCATGACCATTAATGAATATACGAATATCCTTGGCCGTAGTGCAGGGGTGATTCGATGATGTGGATTATTTTATTAAGCTGAGTCTCAGCGATCACAGTGTTGAAAAATCTTTTAAATCATAAAAGATAGTAGAGTTTATTTTCTACTTGACTCTTTTAATGGATTGCTTGTTCCGCTGCAGTTAAACTTGATGTCTATTATATTTTATCAGTTTAACATTGTTGAAGGCTAATGATAATTTATTCTGCATTATTTTAGTCATAATATTTCTTACTGGGCTAGTTGAGCTCACCCTTTCTTTCACTGTTCTCTTCAGGAAATGAGAACGTAGCTGGGGCAAGTCGGAGAACGGAGTGATGGTCCGAATGATAGTATTAGTTAGTAGTCCTCACTATTCTATATAATGGTGTGTTAATAAATGTAATGAGGACTCCTTTTGAGTATGAATACTCTCTAGAAGATAATATTTATATTCAAACTCACAGTTTATGTTTTGTCGTATTGTACACGACAGTTGTATTAGTAAGTTGTATTTGAATTCTGTACTATGTATCTGACGACCCAAGATGGGTGATGTATACCTAATTTTGGGGGCGCGTCACAAATAGTATAAAAAAAAAATTACATAACATATACTGTACATTTCAGAGTAATGAAAATTATAATTTTTATATTGCCTCCGTCCCATGATAAAAGTCCTTATTACTATTTTGAGTAGTCCCATGTTAAATGTTCACTTTTCTTTAATAACCAAACTTTTACTCCCTCAATTTCTAAATAAGTGTCATTTAAGATTTTTGCACATGGATTAATAAAATCATTTAATACTATCATTTAATAATTAAAATATGTATAAAATTTCCATACCTCTTTATGGGAAGTTGAAAACTATTAATACTAAATATTATAATTTTTTAGAACAATGAGAGAAAGTAAAGGCGATATAGGAAAGTAAATAATTTATTCTCCTAAAAAGTTATAAACGACAGATAATTTGGAATAAATTTTTTCTTCCGAAACGTCACTTATTTAGGAATGAAGAGAGTATATATTTTTTTCTATTATGCTCGTAGCATTAAATATCTCATACTTTTCTTATTCTAATTTTCTCTCCATGTTTAATAAGTATGAAGAGATAATATTTTGAATTGAATAGCTAGAAAGTCACTCTCTCATCTACATTAAAAATAATTAATGATGTATTATTATGGACAATTTTGTCATTTCACTACTCTTCTTAACATACGTTAAAAGTCTACCAGAACTTTTATCCTGGGACGGAGGGAGTAACATATTAAACTGGTAATAAGGAATTTAAATTTGCATCTCACAGTAAACTCATAAACTCATGGTATGTATGGATAGGGATGACACAAAATTTTCATCTCTGATGTAGATAGCCTCATATGCTCATACAACCTACCTTGTCCGTATTAATAATTCAGTAGATTTGATAAACACATAGGTCTTTGTTTTTTTTTAATTCTATTAATTATGCACTTATTCATTAACTTGATAGTTGAGAATCATACAAAATGAAGAAAGTATAAGATTAAAGAAAATTCGTTGGGAAATGAGACAATTTACTCACTGAATCTCTACAGGTGCAAAGTTGACTCATAAATATACATTTTTTTTTTTGCGTTATTTGTTCTACATAAATTGTGTGCAAATAAATAGACTACTTTTGTAACCGTTCTGAATATGGTTATTGCAACTCCTAATTTGATATGTTTTCATGGACAATAAAATTTTGTTGTATTTCAGTTCAGACTTATTCATAAATTATAACATATCATTTAGAAGTTGCAACAAATATTCTTGTTGCTTGATTAACTGAATGAAAAAGAAGTCGAACCATCGTTGTTTTCTAATTCTAAATTAAACAATATTAAATGTGATAAAAAAAACCATATCAAAAAAATATATTATATTGTCAGAATGAGATGCTACATGATTGCAGTAATATCCCTCCAAATTTTAAGGTTCCACAAGATTTGTGTCAGAACATTAAAAGTTGTAATTGTACCAACAACTACCAAAAATTTCATATACAAATATATTACAAGGTCCAACGTTACACTCAACTACTAATCATGAACATAGAGAAGACGAAATATTGAAACAATCACCATAAATAATTTACATTAGGTAGCAAATTATTTGTGATTTTGATATTTTTATTAAATTTAAAATATATATTTTTATTCATAGTTCAATAATTATAAATAAATTTATAAAAGAGATATTTTTTTTCTTTTAATTGAAACTAAAAAACTCAAGATTTTTAAATTTTTTTTTTATTAAAAATTCAGATAGTTTTCGCATTATATTTTTTTCTTTTTCGTCCAAAAAGAGAGTTTAGTGAATTAATATAGCTGTAAATAATGGCGAGGAAAAATAAAATGAAACGATATTTTTTAAAAGCAGCGAAGAAGAAGATATGCCTTGGCAGTTCGCACAGCCAAAGGAACAAACACTCCTCACTCCATTTCAGCATCCCTCTACCATACTATCAACCTTCTTCCCCTTAACTTTATTATAATCTCCACAATCAAAATCGATCATTCCTTTTTAAATGACACACATAATTTCAGTAAATTGAGCACGCATTTGAAATGGGAACGCTTACGAGCTGTAGTCTGGGCACTCTTAATTCGACGTTATGCAGGAGACCCAATGGCTCGAGTAATTCGATGGAAAGAATTCGACTTTTGGGCAGTACAAATTCATCGAGGAATAGCTGTTTCTTGTGTATACAGATATGGAAGAGAGATATTTTGTTTTCACAAAAGGGTATTGATAAATTCAAGCGTTTTAGTATTGATAACAATAATAACAATAGCAGTGGTAGTAGTGATGGAGAAGACAGCAATTTGTCTAAGGATTCTAATTTGGCGACGGTCGAGCCTACCGGAGATGAGGAAGAGAGAGAAAGAGATGGCAAGGAAGAGAAATCTCCTGCTTCTATTTCTTCCAGGGTGAGGTTTCTCTATTTCTAATTTCTTTCCGTCTATTATTTTTTGTTGTTGTTGTTGTTGTTTTAGTTGAATAATTTTTGGATAATTGAGAAGATTACATAATGTTTGTTAGAATTCTTCATTTGTTTTGTCTATTTTTTTAATGGGATTTTTGGTATCAAGTCTTATTTATGAAAACCTGGATATTATTTATGAAAACCTGAAAGAGTTCCTAATTGAGAATACTACATCAAACAATGTTCTTGTAAGGAGAAAAAAATTTCACTTCAGTCAATTATTGAAGGAGGTGGGACTGTGGGAGTTATTTTTTTTGTGTTACAACATGCAATCCCCAAATTGTATGTTGTAAATGATAAAATAACTATGACGTTCTAGAAATCTGATTCAACTGTCCAATGAGCTGTCTTCTATCTCAACTGTTTGTTTTAACTTATTAAATAGGTATGCCATGTGTGATCCTGTGGAAAAGTACATGTTTTTATGATCAAAATAAACAGAGAGATAAAAGAGAACACAATTTTTTGACTCGGTAGTTTTTGTCACAGATTATATATGTATTTTACAAGTTTAGTGCTCTATATAATTGCACTGTGTAGTATATGCCTTCAGTGGATGCAAAGAGAAAGAAACAGTTTGACATATGATTCTATGCCAACATGATAGTAGCATATACATTTTACTTGAACCATGATTTGAACATGAAACGCTGCTGAATATTTGTGTTTCCAATCCTCAGCCACCAACTATTTCACCTGTTGGACCGGCCTACAACAATTTCCAAGTTGACTCGTTTAAATTGATGGAACTCCTTGGACCTGAGAAGGTTGATCCAACTGATGTACAGCTTATTAAGGAAAAGCTTTTTGGCTATTCTACCTTCTGGGTGACCAGAGAAGAGCCATTTGGAGACCTTGGAGAGGGTGTTCTTTTCCTTGGTAATCTTAGGGGAAATAGGGAAGAAGTTTTCGCTAAACTTCAGAATCAGCTTGGTGAAATTATGGGCAATAAGTACAACCTATTTATGGTGGAGGAACCTAATTCAGACGGACCAGACCCACGTGGTGGGCCCCGTGTTAGCTTTGGAATGCTGCGGAAAGATGTTTCAGAACCAGGGCCAACAACACTTTGGCAGTACGTCATTGCACTTCTGCTGTTCCTACTCACCATTGGTTCCTCTGTGGAGCTGGGAATTGCATCTCAAGTATGCTAATTGCCCAAGTGTTCTCTAATCCATATTGTTTCTTATATATATATATATGTGTGTGTGTGTGTGTGTGTGTGTGTGTGTGTGTGTGTGTAAATGTTCTGTAGTTTTTATTGACTCAATAAGTTAGTTTTTTCTGTAACTTAAGAATGCATGTTCACTGTAAATTTTGTTATGCAGATAAATCGGCTTCCTCCGGAGGTAGTTAAGTACTTCACAGATCCAAATGCAATCGAACCACCAGATATGCAACTTCTATACCCATTCGTGGAGTCTGCTTTGCCCCTAGCATATGGAGTCTTGGGGGTTCATATATTTCATGTAAGTAAATTACTCCGTCTTACGCCCAGTAAATTAAGTGCCTTTCTGAAGAAAAGATTGCGTTATAGGATCTAGCTCTCCTGAACTAGTGTAAAATGGTTATACTATTTTATCTACCTATATTGGGAGCAACCAATGCTCATGAGCTGGTGTAGATGTCATTATAATTTTCTATTGTTGTGTATCTATCCTATAAATGAAATCATGAGCAAGATCTAAAGGAAGAGGAACAATTTCTAGTGTAGATGTTGTTATTATTTCCTCTTGTGCAATCTCGCCTTGGTTGGGAGCAAAATGCTCCTGAACTAGCATTGATGTCACTATTATTTTCTACTGTTGTAAGCCCTAGCCTAGATTGGAATTAGAAGTAAGAGCAAGAGGAAGAGTGGCAAATTTCAGAGTCTAAATTATAATACTTCAGAGGCATTTATCATCCTGTTGATAGTTCCACTGGATGCATGATCATCACTGAGTTATGTGATTATTACATGCCATACTGAACTCTTTGCTTCCTTTAGCTTGCTAGTACTAATTTTAGTTGTGGCATAATCAGTTACCAAATTGAATATGAAATATGTTCTTCAGTGCTTAAAACTTTGTTCTTCAAGCTTTCCTTTGGTTACATCTGTTTAAAATATAAGCTTATCAGTCATTTGTTTAACTTTAATCTTTATGTATTTTATTGCATTTGTACATGAAGGAGTTGATTTCTGCAGGAAGTTGGACATTTTCTTGCTGCATTTCCAAAAAAAGTGAAACTGAGTATTCCTTTCTTTATTCCCAACATTACACTTGGAAGCTTTGGTGCAATTACTCAGGTGAACATTTCGAATTATTGTTTTAAGGGTAACTTGGAACACGATAGGTAGAGTTTACTTTATGGCTTACACTCATTTGTATTTACACTTTATGGTAATTGGTAAACTTTATTTTTCAAGTTTTAATATATATTTTGGATTAAGTTATGGAAAGACTAGATTTAAGAAATGTTTAATTCTGTTGGAAAAAGTCAAAGTTGTTATACCTCCAGACATCACTTTTTGAAGATAAATATAAGCTGCTAATATGGTTTTATTAGGCTTAAGGTTTAAGAATGTTTTAAGTAAATTTAGTCATTGCCGGATTTACGCTATAGTTGTTGTCCGGGGGACGTATAGTTCGTGGAGCTATGTACCTTCAGTGATTTACCATATTGTTTTTTCTTAAACCCAGGGTAAGAACCACCTTTACAGGTAAGGGGGTGAATTGCTCACTTGACTTTGAATAAATAATAAATTATACTTCAAAATCCACCCCCAACCCCCCAAAAAAGAAAAATACTCGGTTTAGTAATTTGGCCCTTTACTGTTTTCACCCATATCTACTAGCTTCTTGTCTCATAAGGACACATGATCTATGCCTTTTCTTCTTCCCTATAGTTCCATCAAGAATGAAAAATATTGCTCAAAATATCAAGTTACCCTAAATACCTCTTTACTATCTCTCTCTTTCTCTCTCTCTCTCTATATATATATGGTAAAAATGGAGGTACATAGCCGTGTAACTTTTAAAGTTACACGGTTTACGATCGTAGGGTGATTTCACTCTACGATCGTAGAGTAGTTACTCCACGATTTGTGAATTCACTCTACTATCGTGGACTACTCTACGATAGTAGAGTGTAATTCACAAATCGTGGAATGACTACTCTACGATCGTAGAGTGAAATCACTCTACGATCGTAAACCGTGTAACTTTAAAAGTTACACGGTTGTGCACCTCCATATTCCCCTATATATATATATTATTCAATGCTTTCATATAACCACCAAGTTGTAATTGCTTTTTCATTAATTATTTTTTCTTGGTTCCTGTAGTTCAAATCTATTCTTCCTGATCGAAAGACACAAGTAGACATTTCTTTAGCAGGGCCATTTGCTGGTGCCGTGCTATCTTGTTCAATGTTTGCTGTTGGACTACTCCTTTCATCAAATCCAGAGGCGGCAGGAGATATGGTTCAAGTTCCTAGCATGCTGTTTCAAGGATCTTTACTTCTTGGGCTCATCAGCAGAGCCACTCTTGGTTATGCGTATGTTTCTCCTTTGCGTACGATTGATTGATCGGTTGATAAAAATTTTTATTTGGAAATTAAGTTGTCATGCTGGTGAATACCTTTCTGGCTTGGAATTACACAAGACCATTGTTCTGCTGTTTCCCACTTCCTTGAAAATAGATATAGAAATAGGCTAAAACAAATGTTCTTTCCACTGTGTAGGTTCAACTAACAAGTGATATATTTTTATTTTGACGAAAAATAATTGTGTTCTATGGTTGTCATTCATTTGAGTTATGCCATATCTTTGCCTTGCCAACAATATCTAATGAATTTTTTGCTACATAAATGTGCAGAACAATGCATGCGGCAATAGTGTCCATCCATCCTCTTGTGATTGCTGGCTGGTGACATGTCATTCTTGGAAATTACTGCTTTATAAAATGTCTATGTAAATGTTAATATGCTTAAGGTTCAAGTCCTGGTTACAGGTGTGGTTTAACTACATCGGCTTTTAATATGCTTCCAGTTGGATGCCTTGATGGTGGAAGGGCTGTGCAGGTACCCTATCCTTTCTTATGTTAAAGTTAGTATTGCAGCATTATGAGATTGAACCCGTACTTAGGGTCGCATCATTTTTCCTGAGCTGGCTGCAGCCTTGAGGCCCGTGATTTTTAAGTTACAACAAGAAGGTTAATCTGTTTCCAAAATTTCTTAAAAGAGAGAGAGACTTGGGGTCACAGTTACGTAAACTTCTTTTCCAGAATTCAAGGACAAAGGATACTTTAAGATGCAGTTTTCAAACTTGTGAAGGGATGAGAAACAAAAATTAGCACCTAATGGCACATAGTATTGAATTGTCCAACTCCAGTGACCAACTAATCAGAAATCATGTGAAACATTGTTGCTAATGAACATCGTGTTTAAACTTATGATAGTGTGATTGTGGGTTTGTTACATGATTATGATCCAGCCATTTGATATCTATATTGTTCATGACTTTAAAAAGAAAGAAAAAAGTGAAAGAATATTTCTGTCATTTCATGTCAAATGATTGAGGATAACATTCTACGTTTATGGTAGCATTGTAAATATTAAAGAGCGTCTTTTATTTATGTGGACTTAGCGAGACTCTCTCTCTTGATAAAAGTTCAATTGTGGATATTATTGTTTCAAATTATATAAAGTGACTAGAGGATTACAAATATCTATTTCTTATAAAGTTACCAAATTTGTTATCATATTTGACAGGGGGCTTTTGGCAAAAATTCACTTGTTGGATTTGGTTTAACTACTTATTCCTTGCTTGGATTGGGAGTGGTACGTCTTTTCTTTACTTGATAAATTGTTGATGGAGACCATACATTGCTTTATTCAAATTTATTGATTATATATGCTTGGATGGAAAGGCTTGACTATAGATTAGGCACTTTGTATTTATCTTAGAATGTTATTATCTGTGCTCCTTCTTTCAGCTCGGCGGACCTTTGTCACTTCCTTGGGGATTGTACGTGTTGATATGTCAGGTATACACAGAATTTTAATGAAACTTAAATTAAGCTTCAAATGTAAGCTTGTGTTTCTTGTTATGAACAAAGAATTGTATAGAAATTCAAATGTCAGTTTATGCCTAATTTATGCAAGTATATATGCACAGAGGACTCCCGAAAAACCATGCCTAAATGATGTTACAGAGGTTGGAACTTGGAGGAGAACGTTGCTTACGGTGGTCATTGTTCTTGTTGCTTTAACACTCCTTCCTGTATGGGATGAGCTTGCTGAGGAGCTTGGTATAGGTCTTGTAACCACGTTTTGATGGATCACAGATGAAGCAAAGCCAATTTTGAGTTCAATTTCAACATAAACTAGATGTATTGATGGCATACGTGAGTAAATCTTGTACGTGTATTTTTATATTACAAAATTCTATTCGAAAATGTATCTACATTGAGTTCAAGTGAAGCTGGGCGTAGGTTTTCATTATAGAAGATGAAAATTGTTTGGGTTGATGTTTTCGAGTTTCATTTACAGTTGAGAGGTTTCAAAGATGGGCTTGTGAAACTCTTGGTCACAATCAAATTGCTCCTCGTTCATTTTGGGACAGTATATAATAGCTCAATGTACATATAGATTCAAATTCGAAGATTAGAGTGACGGATAATTTTTGTAATGAGAAATATTTGCTATCCCTTTTGTTTGATTATACTACACAAGCAGGGGTGATTTATTATGCAGTAGATGGCTAGCGCATCATGAGAAATAGTCTTGTTTGTAGTATAATGCAATTAGGAGTGAGCTTTGAGTGACCACACAGAATAAGCAGGTTTGCATTGGTGCTTCGTGGGCCTCTGTAATTACAAGCTAGGGGGGTCCAAACAGGTTTTTATTGGCCATTCACACAAAATAAGCAGGTTTGCATTTACGAGTTGAGCCGAGCGAGTATTTTGGTTCATAAAATTTATCGAGTATAAAATAAGGTTTGATTGAGATTCATTTAGCTATTAAGTCGAGCACGATTCCGAATCGAGCCCGAACAGCTTGAATTTTTCGAACGAATATGATCTGAGTATCAAAAGAAAATTACAATTTGAGGAGGTTCGAGTAATTTATTGAACTTTAAAATTTGCTTATATTTGACTCATTTATATTTTGAGTCAATCTCGGATCGAAATTTTAGTCGAGCGAGTACGGATCGAGCCCGAATTATTTGTTTATTTTATAGCCTTACCAATGACGGAGTTGACATTCATTTCATCGTAATAAGTTTATATAATTTTTTATTATACGAATTATAAAAAATATTACATTAATCATTACAATTAAAAATTACTATAAAATTTATCAATGCAACATCTTTTATAATTCATATAATAAAAAATAAGTGCTGCAGCCGGTGTTTTGGTGCTTGTAGTAATTTGGTAGCCTAAATAAGAAAATTTCGGCTCCACCTCATAACCGCAAATTATCTTTAAGTAGTTAAAATTTTCTCCATATAATAACCTTTTTAATATCTTGAATTAAATTAAAGATATCTTTAAGTTTTAAATCAAGTAGTAAAAATAGATTTATGTGCGCCAAAACTAAAAAATTTAGGGCTCGAATTGTTATTAGGAAACAAATATTTATTTATGAAAAAGAATATGATTATTAGGAATCAAATAAATTATAAATTATAATTTATAATTATATATATATATATATATATATGATTTTTACATGAATCTTCAAATATTATTTTTATTTTCAGTTTGTGAAATATCAATTCGTTACTATTCTTACCCAACATAACAGCCCTACTGCAAACACAATGATGAATTAGGCGGGAAATAACCATAACCTCCACGGCTACCTTCAACCCGACCCAAGCTCAGCTTATTCCGGCGAATTATGGAAAAATTTTGCAGGACAGATGAAAGAGAGAAGGAGGCAGCTATTTTCCAATGCGCCGACCTTATCTTCCCATGGTTACACCCTGCCGAGCTCGCCTCAATTTCATCAACCTGCAAAACCCTAAACGCCGTCGCCAAGTCCATATCCGCCAGAAGAATCTCCGATGCTTGCAGAACCTTCGAGAACCTTCCAATCCCCTTCGTCAACACTGTCGACGACCAACCCTACGCCTTCTTCATCTACACCCCAACTCAAATCCTAGGGTCCGGCTCGATTTGCAGTCGCCAGCCATGGGGCTCAAACCTGGTGACCCGATCCGTTATGTCTAGGGATTCTATTTGGGCGGGTGCCGTGGTTGAGGATGCTTGTGGTTGTGATTGTCAGAGGTGTGATGGGGATTCGGACTGCCCGTGTAAGGAAATGAACGCGCCCGAGTTGAGCCGCGAGTGTGGACCGACTTGCCTGTGCGGGTTGGAGTGTGGGAACCGGTTGACTCAAAGGGGAATATATGTGCGGCTGAAGATTGTGAAAGATAAAAAGAAAGGTTGGGGTTTGCATTCTGATCAATTTATCCAGAAGGGAGATTTTGTATGTGAGTATGCAGGTATGTTTATTAATCAATTTGTGTTACAATTAACAATATATGAAAGTTTCAGCTGCCGAATATCTATAATGAGATGAGAACGTCCTTAAGCAGTCTATAATCAGCCCAGAAAAAAAAAATCTTTTTGGTTTTTGGGTTGCAACTTTAAATTCCATAATGCAAAAGTTGATTACTTTGGCCCAAATTTGTGCTAAGGTTTAAACTGTAAGTGGATATGCTTATGCATTTAGGTATCCATCTATTTCTAGTATAATATGCTATACCTGGGTTATTTTGGGTATTAAGGTGATTGCTTTCACTAGTGATTATGTTGTTAGATTATTCCAGTCCTGATCCCATTCAAGTGTTTCTACTGATGTTGAAGTTTTTGGTTGGAGAAGGGTTTCGATTAGCGCTTTAAGCTTTGAAATACGAGCAAAAGATATAATTTTATTAGGTTGATAATGTAAACTGATCTTAGGCCAATGAAGTTGTATTGGGTATTAAATGCTTGTGTTTAATCCATTTCATTTCTTTTAAATGTTTTGGCCAAAACTTATAATAGAAGCAGTCCAAGAGGAAATATGATATCTGGTGTACTTGGTTAAATCCCAACTATCTTTGCTCTCAAAGAGCCACTTTTTCAGTATGGAATAGCTAGATTGTCAATTAACCAATCATTCCACTGAGAGATCAGACTATGTGTAGTTTATTGCCGGAGCATTTATTTATTTTTGCAAAAACAAAAGCAGAGTTTGTTGGCACAATATCCTTCTCGTTCTACTAGCTACACATTTTCTTCCTATTCAAACTTGTCTTTTGGGTAATAGGATTAGCCTTGTGATTCAGGCCTTATAACCTTTTCTTGAGCCAGAGTCCCTGACACAACCAATTAATCTTGAGGGATTTGCGGTTTTCATAATTAGTTTAAGTGTGCGCATATGACATGACTAATAAGAAAGACGATGTTCGGAAATAAGGTGATATACATACACGCGAGAAGTACCTTTAGGGGTTGCTACTCAATGAAGATCACCATTGTATCTTCTCCTATTTTTGGGGGTTGTTCGAATAATTTGGAAACCGAACCAACAACCTTCTCAGGTGTTTTTTTTATATATTAATTCATGGTTTGCTATCGGTTCCGTCTTTTCACAAAATACAGGATCTGAGTTGGTGCTTCATTTAAACTTTGGTATTTAGTATGTTTTCTCTTTTGACATGTACATCCTTCTTGTGAATGGTGTCTGAATGTTATCACTTCTATGACAATTAGGTGAACTTCTAACTACCAAAGAAATGAGAATGCGGCAACAGACATATGATGAACTTGCATTGGGTGCCCGATTTTCTTCTGCTCTTCTAGTTGTGAGGGAACATCTTCCATCTGGAAATGCTTGTATGAGGATTAATATTGATGCCACAAGAGTAGGAAATTTTGCAAGGTTCATCAACCATTCTTGTGACGGCGGAAATCTGTCAACAGTTTTAGTGCGATGTTCAGGAGCTTTGCTACCTGGGCTTTGCTTCTTTGCTTCTAGAGATATACTAGAAGGTGAAGAGCTTACTTTTAGTTATGGGGATATTAGGCTTAGGGAGAAAGGCTTGCAATGTTTCTGTGGTAGTTCTTCTTGTTTTGGAGTGCTGCCTTCTGAACAAACATGATTTCGGCATGTTAATTGTTAAGTAAGTGTTTCCTCCCCCCCCTCTAAATTTTCATCTAAAGTCTAAACTATATCAAGTTCTATTCCACATATTTGTTAATATAACTTTATTTAACTGATAAATTAAAAGAACTATATATTATAATGAAAAAGTCACATGTTCTCTATCTTAAGCACGCTAGTAAAGAAAGGTGAAGGAGAGTTTTTAGTAGTCTTGATGCATGTTCTTGCATAGTAAACTGAACAGCCACTTAACTTTATTTGTAAGGAAAAAAATGATCAGTTATGTGGAGTGAAGCATCTGATTTGCAAAGGCCATGGTGGGATCGCGACTCTCTTCCTCATCTTCCTCTAATTGATCATGCGAGGGCTGGGAAAGTTGAAGAGGCTCAAAGTTTTGGGAAGAGGGTGCTGCAGTTTCACTAAAAAGGTCCAAACTGGAGTTGAAGCTGCTCATGTTGATGAAGTTGTTCGAAGCCGAGGAGGTGTTCGAGTGTGCTGGCTGCAGCATTGTAATGTGGTGGTGGTGCTGTTGCTGTTGTTGCTGCTGCTGAGCATTTGCGACTGCTAACCGACTGTTTATTAGCTGGGTTTGGACCATCACGAGCTCCGCTTGCAAAGATGCCACCTGCAAATTAAATCATAGCAACATCGATCTGGTTTAATTTTATTTTTTATGTTCTTATTATAGATTGAATACTAATTGTTAATTAATTATTTCTGTACACATAATATGCTAGTAGTATTTACATTTTTAGTATATAACAAAAACTTGTAGTAGCTCAGAACAATTCAAAGAGTACCTTTGCGATTTGTATGCACTAAAGAGTATTAGTGGTAGATGAGTGGTTATATATTAGTTATAATTAGATTAGATCCGCTTAAGTTAGCCACCGATTTTTAAATTTTCCTTTCCATATTTTTTGGATTTAGACGATGTCCATATTGTATCTTAATACTTCTTCTATTTCAAAATAAATAAGAGATTCATTTTATTTTTTTGTCCATCTCAAAATTAGAGATATTTTTTAATTATAAATTATAAAGTAAAATAAAATTCTTAACAGGCCATTATTATTTTTTTAGTTAATTAAGGAGTCTATATATCATGCCAATTCAGTACAACAAACAGACTTAATTAGGGAACGCAATCAGCAATCGATATTGGTCGCTAATAGGTGACGGGAGCAGCGATCGCCACGGTGGGTGGCATGAGTTAGCCTACTAGCTACCGCTGTGTTAGGGACTGAGTAGAAGCGATCGCAAACGTCACTGATGCTTCTTTTTTAATTGTTTTTATTTGAGATATTTATTAAATATTTAATATCTGGTCGCAGAAAACGTCATTAATGCTATTTTAATATATATATTATATTTTTTTAATTTTCCAAAATTTTTGTACCTGCACTTAAATCTCTGTCCCAACACATGAGCACGTCAAATATATAGGAGTAACAAACTAAACTAAACTGAACTAAAGTACATGCATAATCAAAACCAAACTAAAGTCCATAAGCCAATTGTGGCGGTCGCTGATGCAAGCGGTACGTTGTTGATGAAGCTAGCTGTTTCTTGTAGCATGCCGCCGCTAGCTACCACATTTTAATCGATGTTAAGGATAAGTTTGGAAAATATAATTAATTAATTTATTTTTGAATTCATTATTTTACAAATATGTTAGGAGGGATGAGTAATATATATATACTTCAATCACCAGTATGACTGCGCCAACATTTCAAGCGATTAAATTAGCACAATTTTGAGGAAATATACAGAACCAAAAAGTGAACGAAGTCTAGCACCACTGCATGCAGGCAGTACGTACCTAAATACATTCATAATTTGGTTTCAGGGTTACTGGCCGGTACGTAGACTTCACTTTTCTCCATTTTGATTTCAGTTGGTATTTTTTGTTCAAAAATACTTCATCGATCGGTTTCATAAAAAAAAAGTCCCATTTGCAATGAAAAAAAATTGCTCAATTACATGACAAAATCCTCAAGTTTAACATCAGAATTTTAAGTAAACACTCATTCAGGATCATTATAAAGTAAAATATATTCTTAAACAAATTATCAAACAAGTTGGTTACGGATAAAACCTGTTGTTGCAAGGCAAGTATAGTTGAAACACAGCCATAAACGGGATCTGACAGCCTCGCTTGAGCTTCATAGCATATAGTAACAACAGCATCATGCCGCCGGTTCATAGGAATGTGTAACAAGAGCTTTGACACATTGCTCGCACCAAACACCTTGTGGACGGCCGCGAACCGAGCAGCACCTTGGTCTGTCCCAAAATGAGGAGCAAATATACATCCACTTATGCACTTCCTCCTCAAAAATTTGCATGCCCCACAAGGAGCACTACTTAATGCCGCTGTTGGGGCTGCGGTGGCGACCTCGGTAACCAACTGTCTGGCAGCCGGTCGTTTTCCTGTGCTGCTATCCTTGCGGTGGTTGTCAAAGGCGGTGTCACATTTTGGCTCGGCCATGTAGTGAGCTAGTTAGAAAATTAAGATAGTGTGGGGGAGAAAAAGAAAGGGTTGAAGGAGATTCTTTATAAGGATGACGAGGGGGGAGCATGTAAATCTCGTGAGGGGGTTTGAAGTATATATATATATGGTATTTGCATGCTTGCCTTGGTATGAGAATATAAGGGGCCGGGAGAGTTTGGTGTGAGATGCACGTGTAAAGGTGGTGTTGATATTGTCTTTAGTGTCTTTTGTTTGTGTATATTTGTTTATTTATTTATATACGTGTATGTATAAATAAAATAAAATAATGGTTGGTAATTTGTTTTTGATTTGGTTATGCATGAAAGCCATGGTTTCTTCATGGGAGGCCACAAGATTTGTGCTGCCCGTGGCGTGTGGTTTTGGATGGTGGGAACCGCACGTATTTGCGTATATTTTATGTTTTGATAATATATATATATATATATATATATATATATATATATATATATATATATATATATATATATATATAAAGATGAATTTATAGTTAACATTTTAAATTTAAAATTATTTTCACGATAGATCTATTAATCAAACAATTAAATAAAACCTCTTAATGCAAGTCATCCGTCCTCAAAATTAATCTGCAAATGTCAAATATCAAATATCAATTTTTTTTTATCATTTCAGGATCCTCAATTTAATATTAGGCGTGCCAACAGCTAGCCTTCCCATTCTCTCTTTTCCTTTTTTCTTCTCGGTCTTCCCTTTCTCTCTCCTCCCCTTCTTATTATGTTCTCCATCTCCATCTACTCCCCTTCTTCTTCTTAATTTGATGCATGTCACCCTCTTTGAGTCCTCATCAACCAACATCATTAGGTTGCTAGAGCTCCCAAAGTTCACTCTTCTAATTTATGTCTAGAAGGTAGGTTTCCATTGATGTGTTGGTCTCTATTTCAGTATATTGATATAAATTTTGTAGATCTGACTAGGTAGTGGTGGTGATGGTGTTGATGGCGGATATGTATGTATACATGAGGAAGATTATAAGAGGAGAAAACACAATTTATTTAGGCAAATTTGTATACATAAAGTAGAGAGAAAGAGACCCAATTTGTTTAAATGCGAGTAGAGATAGAAGACCAAGAAGAAGGGAGGAGAGAGAGAGAAAAGACAAATCTAAGGCTCAATATTCATTTGGTCACTTTTTATGTTTTTTTTTAATTTATTGATTTACTCTTATTCTGTTTTTTCTCTTCATCTTTTAACTTTATCTTGTTCCTTCTGCCTCCATCTATTCCATCTTATGAACACAATTTTATCCCACTTTCTGTGCAATCGGGCTCATCTTCATTATCATGTAACAATTTTTTAATCATCACAAAATGCATAAACCCAAATTCATACGTGATACAACAAGCATGAGGATCAAGTGCAAAGGGAAGAAGTATTTCTTGGTGCCATTCTGTGACTTGGGGTTATCCTACGTTGGTAGCGTAGCTCTACGTTCGTAGAGACTGTTATCGAGCGGCCTAAGGCAGGGTTACCAGCGGGCCGACGCACGAATGCCATAGCTCCAAGCTTATTGTCTTTATAACCCCTAATGACAGAAATAAAAAATTTTATCTACTCAAGCAGAGTATGTGCCCCCTGTTGGTTATGCTCCAAAATACATGGTTGTTTTCAAGGTCCCATATCATCTATTGTGAAAACATTCTTTAGGTATATTAGTTCATGTTGACTTATGCTTTGTAACATGGTTGAGGAAAGAGGGATGGGCTCGCGCACATGAGGACGACTAAAGAATTGGGCGAGGTCAAGCTTGGTTCTCAAACTTTCGATAAAAAAAAACCTTTAGAGCGTGTGTGCGCACGATACGCCCGCGCAAGGGGGGTGTCAATCCCGGAAAATTATGCTTTCGCGGGTGCACCCAGAAAACCCTTTGTTTTGCTTAAATCCCTTTTATCCTAAACCTAAAATACCCTAGTCGTTTTTCATCATTAATCCCTAGCGTAAACCTTATTTATTATTATAGCAACGTTCCTTTTTACGTTACTGAATCTTCATCTTCTTCCCGTTGCTTTCCAGCGTTCCTCTTCTTCTTTGTCTATAAATAACAGCAATAATATAACAGAAACAAAACACTCTTCCTTCTCCTATTCTAATTTGTTCTATTCTGGGCAATCCACAAAGACAAGTCCATAGTCTTCTTCTGCGAGTGCACGCAATCGAAGGCTTGCCGTTGAATCCTGGAGGGTGAACGCCGTGGAGCTCAACTGTACCGGTTCATGTAACCAGTGATGGCGGAATCACTTTTTAGGACAGTAGCTTTGCTACGCCTCGGCTTCTTCCATATACCAGCTAAGTTATTCCAATTTGTTCGCCTAATAGTCTTGTTAATAGTGATCTTGTTGTTACACTGCAATTGCTAGTGCTGCTGTTACTGCTAATGTGACTGTTCTTGATATATAATTCCAACAATCTAAAAAGTGATTCTCAGTTATTAACAAGATGATGAAATCTGCTTTAAACTTGTCTAAAATTGAACGTTTTGATGGCTCTAATTTTAAGAGATGGTCTGAAGATATACTGTTTTATTTAGAGACCATGAATTTGGAATATGTGTTATATATGGATGCTCCTGTTAGTGTTGTTTCGGTTAATGATGTTGTTACTCCTACTGCTGTTGAAACTGTTGAAAAATCGGATGTTGATAAAAGAGATTTTGTTAAGGATAATCGCACATGTCGTAGATACTTGTTGCACTACTTGTCCAATTCATTATTTGAGATATATTATCCGTATGAAAGTGCGAAGAAAATTTGGGAAGCTTTAAAATCAAAGTATGCTGTAGAAAATTCTGGACTTAAGAAATATGTTGTGGGGAAATTCTTAGATTTTAAGATGCAAGATGGAAAATCTGTTATAGATCAAGTTCATACGTACCAAACAATTGTGGGGGAAGTCATTGGGGAAGGAATGAAAATATGCGAGAATTTCCAAGTTGCTGTACTCATCGAAAAATTACCACCCTCGTGGAAAGATTATAAGATGAACCTTAAACATGAAACTAAAGATTTCACTATGCAGGAACTAGTTGCTCACATCCATATTGAAGAACAAAACAGAGCTAAAGAAAGGGGAGATGTAGTTCCAAATCAAACTGTCAAAGCTAATCTCGTGAAACAAAAGCCACAATGGAAGAACCAAAATTATCAGTCCAAAAACCACAAAAACCACAAAGGGTAAAATCAAAAATCAATGGGAAGAAAGGATAATAGGTTCAACAACTCCAATCAAATTCAAAAACCTTTTACTAAAGGTCCTTGTTTCGTATGTGGCAGACCTGGCCATATTGCTATGAAGTGTCACTTTCGCAAGGGGCAAGATAACAAAAATAATAATTCTCAGCCTAAGCCCCAAGCGAACTTGGTTGAATCCGATGATGTTATCGTTGTTGTTGTCTCAGAAGTAAACCTTGTTGACAACTTCACGGAATGGGTAGTAGATACTGGGGTTACTAGACACATTTGCGCGAACAGAGATGTAATCCTCAACTACGAAAATGTGACTAATGGAGAAAATGTTTTTATGGGTGATTCTCGAGCCACCAATGTTGCGGGAAAAGGAAAAGTTTTACTAAAATTAATTTCTGGGAAAACCATTGCCCTACAAGATGTACTTCATGTGCCCGATATTCGTAGGAATCTTGTGTCCGTGTCTTTGTTGAACAAAGCTGGCATTAAACTTGTGTTTGAGTTTGATAAACTGGTACTTACTCGTAATGGAGAATTTGTTGGGAAAGACTTTTGTAATGGGGGTTTATTTGTAATTGATGCTTCTGCTGAATTGAATAATAAGAATGCTTCTTTTGCTTATATTGTTGAATCTTTGGATATGTGGCATGCTAGATTAGGACACGTGAATGTAGCTTCTATTAAAAAGTTGAAACAACTTGAACTTATACCTAATCTTGCAAATACCGAGTTTAACAAATGCGAAATTTGTGTATTAAAAGTGTTGAAAGACAAACTGAACTACTTGAGTTAATTCACAGTGATCTAGTTGATTTTAAAAATACTACGAGTAGAGGTGGTAAGAAATATTATATTTCTTTTGTGGATGATATGTCTAGATATACTCGAATTTATCTACTTTCCTCTAAAGATGAAGCGAAAGAAATGTTTATTAAATATAAAGCGGAAGTTGAAAATCAGTTAGAAAGAAAAATTAAAAGACTTAGATCTGATCGTGGAGGTGAATATGATTCAGGAAGTCTTAAAAAATTTTGTGAACTAAATGGAATAATACATGAAACTTCTCCTCCTTATTCTCCACAATCCAATGGAGTTGCAGAAAGAAAAAATAGAACACTTAAAGATATGATGAATGCTATGTTAATAAGTTCAGGTTTACCTTCTAATATGTGGGGAGAAACTTGTCTTTCTGCAAATCATATTTTAAATAGAGTTCCACATAAAAAGTTAGGCTCTACACCATATCATTTATGGAATAAATATGCACCTAATTTGGGGTATCTTAAAGTGTGGGGGTGTCTAGCTAAAGTAGCTATACCGGAATTTAAAAGGAATAAAATTGGACCTAAAATAATGGATTGTATTTTTATTGGATATGCATCTTATAGTACTGCTTATAGATTTTTGGTAATTAAAGATGCAACTAATAATTATCAAAATAATTCAATTTTGGTAACAAAGGATGCAGAATTTTTTGAAAATATATTTCCAATGAAAATTAGAGTTGAGGGCAATCCTTCTTCTAGTGAACATCTTAAAAGGAAAGATAAAGAACCTGTACCTGTGATGAGTATGAAATATGCTATATTTTTATTCCTTAATACTTAATCTTTTGTATTTATTTTGTGCCTAAATAAACTCATTATTCTTATATTTTTATTTTAGGTACAATTGAAGGGGTTTCATGATTTTGAAAATAAATTGAAGGAGGTTTACGGGATTCCTAGCAAATCAAGGATTCAACAATTAGTATCATAAATGGATTTGGATTCACACGACAATGAGTTTAAGCACATGGCAATTGTGGAATTTATTTCCAATTTAATTCTGAATTTTGGATTCTAGAAGATTAATTTTTTACAATTCTATTGTAATTAGGATTTCTTTTAGACTAAGATTTATTTCCAAATTGAATTCTATTTCTTTATGAAAATTAGTATAATTTGTAATTCCTTTAGGACTTGGATTTCTACTTCCTATTGGATTTAGGACTTTGTCTAGCACTATAAATAGATGATGAGAGTCAAGATTTTATTCATTCAATAATCAACTATCATCTATTGGAGTGCAGACTCAAGAGCATGGCAGGCTAGTTCTTTTTATTCAGTTCTAAAGGGAGGTGAATCCTTGTTACAAGTAATTGATTAATTGAGTATTATTATTTATTTCTTCTTGTGTGAAATTTCTTCTGATAATCTATTTTCATTGATTGCATGCTAATTGATCTAATTAATTTAATATGGCCAATTGAATTAGTTTGATCATTATCATATGCTAGATTAAGATTGGTATTACGTGTAATTGAGATGTCTTCATCATAAGTAGCAACTTGTGTGACGCCCCCAGAATAGGTATACAACACCCATTCTGAGTCGCCAAATACATGGTACAGAAAGCAAACTACAACTTCAATAATACAATTGTCGTGCAAAATACGACAACACATACTGTGAGTTTAAATACAAATATTGTCTTTTAGACAATATCCACACTCAAATAAATCCTCATTACAATTATTCAAACACTATTTTACAGAAATAGTGAGGACTGCTAATACATCTTTCTAGAACCATCACTCCATACCCCGACTAGATCCTGCTATGTTCTCACCTCCTGAGAAGAAAAATGGAACAAAAAGGAAAAGGGTGAGCTCAACTAGCCCAGTAAAGAATATTATGACTAAGATAATATACAACAAATTATCGTTAGTCTTCAACAGGGAAAAATCTGATAAAATATAATCGACAACAAGTTTTAGATCAACAAGTGCAGCGGAAACAACAAACCATTAGAAGAGTCAAGTAGAGAAAGAATTCTACTATCTTCTAAGATTTAAAAGTCCATCATCAATATTTTATCCCTGTAACATCAATTAATAATCATCTTTAACCAAATATTCATCTTTGCACTACAGGCCAAAGATATTCATTTGTATCATCAGTCGGTCATGTTCATCTCAACACCTGTTCATCTTTGCACTACAGGCCAAAGATATTCATCAAGTAATTATACATCTTTGCACTACAGGCCAAAGATATTCAGTAATATCATCATTTAGGACTGAGGATGATGAAAAATATCTTAAAGAGAACGAATCCAGTGAGACAGAAGGACAAATAGTAGGGATTCGTATAACAGTTTATCCAAGATCAATAATACTTCATAATAATCAATTGTGAAGCAGAATTCAAAAATAAAGATCAAAACATGGATACAATCAAAGATAGTAACCATAATAGACATCTTGGACAAAAAGGAAAAATTTTATTTTTCGGTGAATAGTGCCGTATTCGTGAATAGTGCCGTATACGTGAATAGTGCCGTATACGTGAATAGTAACCCCCGACACAAAAAGTTCCAAATTTGATAAAAACTCATATCAATATTTCAGCATAATGATATTGAAGAAAATAATATCATTAAGAAGAAAATAATATCCCTTACCTCAAAATATCAGTACTTCTGGTCGGAATACCGGTATAAGGCTGAAAGAAACTTGCTCTGATGAATAGAAACTCTCAAAGTATCTAAATACTCACAAAATACACTCAATAATCTAGAGAGAGAAAGAGAGAAAACTTGTTTCTGGTGTAATTTTCAATTCTAACTTAGCCCTCTATTTATAGGAAAATTTTGGTAGGTTTGACCTGCAACCTGATGGCTTTACCTGCTACTATTCCCACCTACCACATTTGAAATATAATTCAGCACATTTCTTCACCAACCACAAGTGGGGCCCACCAATTCTAGAATTTTCCATCAAAATGATAAACTCCGAAAATTCAACAATTTCTGAACCAGTCATCTTGTAAAATTCATAATAAATCATACGTTCATTTTTAACGGTTCAAAATTTGTGGGCATATACTCAACTTATATATGTATAACATATCCAAAAATTACCACGATCCAACGGTCGGATTAAAAATTATAACCCCCGCAAAATATCTCAAAAACCCTGATTTTTAATACCTCCATTCCGACAAAAATATGGATAAAAACCTCAACATTAACTCCTTCATTTTTAACCACAAAAATATATATCCCTCATTTATATCCACATAAAATAAATATTTCCTTATCATATGAATCAATAATTAATTATTCATAAATAATATTACAGAATCACATTTATGACAACCAGGCCGTTCCCAGGAAAGAGGGGGCTTTCCAATAAGGATTTCTCCTTACTGGCGCGCAATTAGATGACCAAACCTCTCCTTAGACAGAACTTTCTAGACATTGCCAATAATGTTATCTAATAATATTATTCAAATAATATGAATTATTGATCTGATAAATGAAAATACTGTGCAGCAACAATTATTGAAACAACAATAATATAAAATATCAATGCAGCAATTATTGAATCAATAAAATAAAATATTGAACAGTAATCACTGTAACAATTATTGAGTAGTGCCTTCTTACGTATGAATCAATAATTCAACTATACTGTGCAATCCGTGTGCTACTATGCAACCACGCGTTATTACTGTATTTTTAACCACCGGGTATTCCAACAGTGTTAACGGTAACAACTACGCCATTATTAATAAACAACTTATACTTGTCGTTTTCTTCATCCAATCGCTTTCCGTTATGGGGCCCACACAAGGCTGCGTCGTCGTACGAATATTCCCCGACAGCAAGAATATTCCACGACCAACCGAATATTCACCGACCAAAAATAAATATTTTATAACCACTTGCTTATTTTGCAAAATTTGCACATTTCACCCATAACCAAAGTATTATATCAAATTAACCCCTTATTATTCACAATAATATTTAGAGAAAATTTGATTTTATTCATTAATAAGTTGGGGTCTTACAACCTCCCCTCCTTATGAAATTTCGTCCTCGAAATTGACGTACGTACCTGATGTTTCAAAAAGGTGAGGATACCTCGCTTTCATTTCTGATTCCAACTCCCAGGTCATTTCTTCAATAGCATGGTTTCTCCACAAAACCTTAACTTGTGGTATAACCTTCGTGCGTAGGACATGCTCTTTCCTATCCAAGATCTTAACAGGTACCTCCTCGTACGTTAAATCTTCAGCTATCTCGTCTGGTTCTAACTCAATAATGTGGTTCGGGTCTTTAACATATTTACGAAGCATAGATATGTGAAAAACATTATGAACACGAGACATGCTTGGAGGTAATGCGAGTCTATATGCCACATTTCCTATTCGCTCAAGAATCTCAAATGGACCAACAAATCTTGGATTGAGCTTTCCTCTCTTCCCAAATCTTGTAACTCCCTTCCATGGTGCAACACGTAACAATACATGATCCCCAATATTAAATTCCACGTCCTTCCGATGAAGATCCGCATAACTCTTTTGTCGATCCTGTGCCGTTTGTATACGTTGTCGAATCGTTTGGATCTTCTCTGTAGTAATGCGTACCAATTCTGGTCCCAACAATGTTGCTTCACCCACCTCGTCCCAGCATACTGGAGAACGACATTTTCTTCCATACAACGCCTCAAATGGAGCCATACCTATGCTCGCCTGATAACTGTTGTTGTAGGAGAATTCCACCAATGGTAGGTACTTATCCCAACTCCCTTTGAGATCTAAGACACAAAGTCTTAATAGATCTTCAAGAGTTTGAATAGTCCTCTCTGATTGTCCGTCCGTTTGAGGATGGTATGCTGAACTGAATCGTAAATCCGTGCCCATAGCTTTCTGCAAGCTAACCCAAAATCGTGAAGTGAATCTTGGGTCACGATCCGAAACTATGGATACTGGCATGCCATGCAATCTCACAATCTCGTTCACGTACATACTAGCAAGACGTTCAAGGGAATAAGTCTCACGTATCGGCAAGAAATGAGCGGACTTGGTTAATCTATCAACAATAACCCAAATCGCATCTATGCCTTGAGAAACCTTGGGAAGACCTGTAACAAAATCCATAGTAATGTGTTCCCACTTCCATTTCGGGATCTCAAGTGGTTGCAATGGACCCTTTGGCACTTGATGCTCCGCCTTTACACGTTGACAAGTTAAACACCTCGAGATAAACTCCGCGATCTCTCTTTTCATATTGCTCCACCAAAATGTATGTCGAAGATCGTGATACATTTTGGTACTCCCAGGATGGATTGCAAACGGTGTGTTGTGTGCCTCCATCATTATTCTATGCTTCAAGTCAAAATCGTTAGGAACACAAAGTCTGGAGTTGACTCGAAGTATTCCTTCTTCATCGATTCTTGCTTCTGGAATAGCACCTTCTTGCACTTTCTTCTTCATACGCATCAGCTCTATATCCGTAGCTTGAGCAGCTTTAACTTTATCGATTAAAGTCGGTTCTACTCGTATATTTGATATCATCATGTGGGTACTTGGAGCCTTCATCTCTATCTCCATCCTTTGCAAGTCATACAAAATGGGCCTTTGTGTTAAAAACATTGCACTCGTACCCGCATATGATCTTCTACTCAATGCGTCAGCTACTACGTTTGCTTTTCCAGGATGGTATTGGATGGTATGATCGTAATCTTTCAACAGCTCAAGCCAACGTCGTTGCCGCATGTTGAGTTCCTTTTGGGTGAAGAAATATTTGAGGCTTTTATGATCTGTATAGATCTCCACTTTCTCCCCATACAGGTAGTGTCTCCAGATCTTCAACGCAAAAACGACTGCTGCCAACTCCAAATCATGAGTAGGATAATTCCTCTCATATTCTTTGAGTTGTCGTGAGGCATAGGCTATGACTTTCCCATGTTGCATGAGAACACATCCTAACCCTTTGCCTGAAGCATCGCTGTAGATAACAAATCCATCCGAACCAGATGGTATTGTCAAAACAGGTGCCGAAATGAGTCTCCTCTTGAGTTCTTGGAAACTCTTCTCGCATTCCTCACTCCATACGAATTTTGTATCTTTCCGAGTCAGCTGAGTTAACGGAGTAGCGATTCGAGAAAATCCTTCCACAAATCTCCGATAATAACCAGCTAAGCCCAGAAAGCTACGTACTTCGGTTACCGACTTCGGTTGCTCCCAACTTTGTATGGCTTCAATCTTCGCCGGGTCGACAGATACTCCATGTTTTGACACCACGTGCCCAAGGAATGCTACTTCCTCAAGCCAGAACTCGCATTTCTTCAGTTTGGCATATAGCTTGTTTTCACGAAGCCTTTGCAGTACCAGCTTCAAATGGCGCTCATGATCTTCACGGCTTTTGGAATAGATGAGGATGTCATCAATAAAGACAACAACGAACTGATCCAAATATTCTTTGAATACACGGTTCATCATATCCATGAAGGCAGCAGGAGCATTAGTCAATCCAAAAGACATTACTAAGAATTCATAATGCCCGTACCGAGTTCTGAAGGCAGTCTTTGGAATATCCTCAGTTTTAATCTTCAGCTGATGATATCCAGAACGAAGATCGATCTTTGAAAAGAATTGTGCTCCTTGCAACTGGTCAAACAGGTCATCAATGCGAGGTAGCGGATACCTATTCTTGATGGTGACATGGTTCAATTCTCGATAGTCAATACAAAGTCGCATACTCCCGTCTTTCTTCTTTACGAATAAAACAGGAGCACCCCAAGGAGACGTACTAGGACGAATAAAACCGATGTCCAACAACTCCTGTAGTTGGACTTTTAACTCCTGAAGTTCAATAGGAGCCATTCGATATGGGGTTTTAGAAATGGGCTTTGTACCGGGTTCAAGGTCAATAAAGAATTCAATTTCTCGTTCCGGGGGTAGACCGGGAAGTTCTTCAGGAAATACATCGGAAAATTCTCTAACAATAGAAATATTATTCAAATCTGACTTGTCTTTGTTCAAATCCATAACATGGGCTAAGAAAGCTTGACATCCGTTTTTCAATAAACGAATAGCTTTGTGGCTTGATATGACAGTGACTGATTTTAGTGGTTTAGTAGTTTGAATTCGTATGACAGGTTGGTTAGGAATATGAAAACTAACAACCTTACGAAAACAATCAATTTTAGCATGATGAGTGGTTAACCAATCAATTCCTAAAATCACATCAAAAGCAAGTATCTTTAAAGAGATAAGATCAACAGGTAATGTGATAGTGCCAACTTGGATCATGCAAGATTTATAAACTGTAGATGTAACGAAGGTTTCACCCAACGGAGTTTCAACAGATAAGTTAAAGTCCAATTTCTCCGGAGTCAAGTTTAAACGTTGAGCACAAGCAGGAGAGATAAAAGAATGGGTAGAACCGGTATCTAGTAAAGTATAAACTTCGCAAGAATTCAAGATTAGCTTACCCGTGATCACCTCGTTCGGGTTTCTCACGTTTTGGCCAGTTACGACAAACGCTCTTCCAGGAACCGCTGATTTCGCCTTATCCGGGACAGCCCTTGGAATCACCACTCCCGCTGAACTTGGTTTCGCTATAGTACAATCTCGAGCGATGTGGCCTTCCTTCCCACAGTTGTAACACACCTTGGATTGTTGTGGACAGTTTGGGCTGATATGTCCCTCTTTCCCGCATTTGTAACATCTAACTGGCGGTCGTTCTCCTCCCCTAAAATTTGTTGTTGGTGCTGGTGCTGGTGCTGATGTCTTCCCGTCATTGTTGAATCTTCTCTTTCTGAAATTTCCACTTGACTCACCTCTCCTATTATCATGGCCACGATGACCACCCGAGTGGTTACCGCCTTTGTTCGTATTTTTCCCTCCTCGTTGGTTATCATCGCTCTGATGATTGCTGTCACCGGTATGACCCTGGTTGTGGTCCCTCGGTTGAGTATACTCATTATCTCTCTCTAATAATTGGGCCCTGTTGACAACGTCTGAATACAAAGAAAATTTATGAGAGATAAGGTATTGACGAATCTCAGGTTTTAAACCTCTCAGAAACATCCGCGTCATTCGTTCCTCATTTTCGACCAAATGAGGTGCAAACCTGGATAACTCTGCAAACTTCGCCTCGTACTGGGACACCGTCATGTTGTTTTGTTCCAGTCTAATAAACTCAACCTCCTTCATATGACGAATACTTTCAGGAAAGTACTTGTCATTGAACAGTTTTTGAAATGTTTCCCAGGACATGTTGAGTGCGTCAGGCTGGGTACGCTTCACAGACTCCCACCAGTAGTCTGCCTCACCGCGGAACATAAATGTGGCGAATGGAACCTTCTGTTCCTCCGTGCATCCCAAGACATCAAATATCTTGGTAATTTGCTTGACCCACGTTTCCGCCATGATCGGATCCGGCTTTCCCTTAAATTCTGGTGGTCCCAATTCTTTGAACTGCTTAGCTGTGACAAACCGCGCGTTGTTATCATTTCCACCCGTATTCTGCACACGAGTCTCCCTCGTCTGATTTTGCATGAACTGCAAAAAGCTCCTAAACATTCCATCATTCATCGTTTGCTCGGTAACGTTGTTTACAGGAGGAATATTGCCTTCCTGTTGCACGTTCCCCTGGGTAGTGATCAAAGGTGTCTCCACGGTCTGATTTACTCCATTATTAACGTTCTCAGCTGCCATTCTTAAATACTGCCATAAAACAAGGGTTAATAGTCATGTCATATATTATCCCTATACTCTGACCGACCAAATAAACACCAAATAAACTTAGTCAGGTCATACTAGCGAAGGAATTCCCCGTCTCTCCCCTCCTAGTTCTTGTCTCACATCTCAGCCAGGGATCATATCCCTAAGCTCTGATACCAACTGTGACGCCCCCAGAATAGGTATACAACACCCATTCTGAGTCGCCAAATACATGGTACAGAAAGCAAACTACAACTTCAATAATACAATTGTCGTGCAAAATACGACAACACATACTGTGAGTTTAAATACAAATATTGTCTTCTAGACAATATCCACACTCAAATAAATCCTCATTACAATTATTCAAACACTATTTTACAGAAATAGTGAGGACTGCTAATACATCTTTCTAGAACCATCACTCCATACCCCGACTAGATCCTGCTATGTTCTCACCTCCTGAGAAGAAAAATGGAACAAAAAGGAAAAGGGTGAGCTCAACTAGCCCAGTAAAGAATATTATGACTAAGATAATATACAACAAATTATCGTTAGTCTTCAACAGGGAAAAATCTGATAAAATATAATCGACAACAAGTTTTAGATCAACAACTGCAGCGGAAACAACAAACCATTAGAAGAGTCAAGTAGAGAAAGAATTCTACTATCTTCTAAGATTTAAAAGTCCATCATCAATATTTTATCCCTGTAACATCAATTAATAATCATCTTTAACCAAATATTCATCTTTGCACTACAGGCCAAAGATATTCATTTGTATCATCAGTCGGTCATGTTCATCTCAACACCTGTTCATCTTTGCACTACAGGCCAAAGATATTCATCAAGTAATTATACATCTTTGCACTACAGGCCAAAGATATTCAGTAATATCATCATTTAGGACTGAGGATGATGAAAAATATCTTAAAGAGAACGAATCCAATGAGACAGAAGGACAAATAGTAGGGATTCGTATAACAGTTTATCCAAGATCAATAATACTTCATAATAATCAATTGTGAAGCAGAATTCAAAAATAAAGATCAAAACATGGATACAATCAAAGATAGTAACCATAATAGACATCTTGGACAAAAAGGAAAAATTTTATTTTTCGGTGAATAGTGCCGTATTCGTGAATAGTGCCGTATACGTGAATAGTGCCGTATACGTGAATAGTAACCCCCGACACAAAAAGTTCCAAATTTGATAAAAACTCATATCAATATTTCAGCATAATGATATTGAAGAAAATAATATCATTAAGAAGAAAATAATATCCCTTACCTCAAAATATCAGTACTTCTGGTCGGAATACCGGTATAAGGCTGAAAGAAACTTGCTCTGATGAATAGAAACTCTCAAAGTATCTAAATACTCACAAAATACACTCAATAATCTAGAGAGAGAAAGAGAGAAAACTTGTTTCTGGTGTAATTTTCAATTCTAACTTAGCCCTCTATTTATAGGAAAATTTTGGTAGGTTTGACCTGCAACCTGATGGCTTTACCTGCTACTATTCCCACCTACCACATTTGAAATATAATTCAGCACATTTCTTCACCAACCACAAGTGGGGCCCACCAATTCTAGAATTTTCCATCAAAATGATAAACTCCGAAAATTCAACAATTTCTGAACCAGTCATCTTGTAAAATTCATAATAAATCATACGTTCATTTTTAACGGTTCAAAATTTGTGGACATATACTCAACTTATATATGTATAACATATCCAAAAATTACCACGATCCAACGGTCGGATTAAAAATTATAACCCCCGCAAAATATCTCAAAAACCCTGATTTTTAATACCTCCATTCCGACAAAAATATGGATAAAAACCTCAACATTAACTCCTTCATTTTTAACCACAAAAATATATATCCCTCATTTATATCCACATAAAATAAATATTTCCTTATCATATGAATCAATAATTAATTATTCACAAATAATATTACAGAATCACATTTATGACAACCAGGCCGTTCCCAGGAAAGAGGGGGCTTTCCAATAAGGATTTCTCCTTACTGGCGCGCAATTAGATGACCAAACCTCTCCTTAGACAGAACTTTCTAGACATTGCCAATAATGTTATCTAATAATATTATTCAAATAATATGAATTATTGATCTGATAAATGAAAATACTGTGCAGCAACAATTATTGAAACAACAATAATATAAAATATCAACGCAGCAATTATTGAATCAATAAAATAAAATATTGAACAATAATCACTGTAACAATTATTGAGTAGTGCCTTCTTACGTAAGAATCAATAATTCAATATACTGTGCAATCCGTGTGCTACTATGCAACCACACGTTATTACTGTATTTTTAACCACCGGGTATTTAAACAGTGTTAACGGTAACAACTACGCCATTATTAATAAACAACTTATACTTGTCGTTTTCTTCATCCAATCGCTTTCCGTTATGGGGCCCACACAAGGCTGCGTCGTCGTACGAATATTCCCCGACAGCAAGAATATTCCACGACCAACCGAATATTCACCGACCAAAAATAAATATTTTATAACCACTTGCTTATTTTGCAAAATTTGCACATTTCACCCATAACCAAAGTATTATATCAAATTAACCCCCTTATTATTCACAATAATATTTAGAGAAAATTTGATTTTATTCATTAATAAGTTGGGGTCTTACAACTTGGTAATAATAATTGTGGACAAACTTTTGTTTATTGCTAAGATTATCAGAAAACAAGTTAAACAAATCGAGCTTATGTGTTTGTTGCTTGGATTAGCCTAATTCTCTATTTCTTAATGCTTCTATCATATTAAATCTAGAGAGCTTGTTCTAGGTTGTATGCTAGTTAGAATCTGGTGGAGAGCTTGTTTCATACAGTGATAATCTACGGAGAGTTTCGGATAGCAGAGCTTATTGTTATCTAGAGCTAATAATTTCATTGAAGGAAAAATAATAATAACTTGATTAATTAATTATTGTACTTGGCGAAACTGAACTGCAGAACTGAAGTTTTTTACATATTTGGTTAATTTCATCATTAATTCTTGTTCTCTTAGTTTAAAAATAATTTTCAAAAACCCCCATCTTTATTTTCTGTTTAAATAGTAGAATAATTCTAAAAACAACTTTACTCTCTGTGGGATCGATCCTTACTTGCTACTGTGCTAATTATTATAAATTGTGAAGTGAAAGTGAGGTTAATTTAGGAGTATCAACGACAACTTCCAAATTTTGGCGCCGTTGCCGGGGAGTAATTTCTCGTTTTGTTTTTATTCTATTATTTGCTTTGTTCTTGTTTTATGACTCGATCTTCTCAGGCTACTATATTAGATTTTGATCCAGAAATTGAGAAGACTGCAAGGAGGCTAAAGAAGGAAAAACTTAAAGTTCAACGGTCTTCTACAGATATAGACGAGGCTTCTGCATCATCACCAGGCCTCAACTTAGCTTTGGAATTATTATCCAACAAATCATCCACCGAATCCGACAAAGAAGAAGAGATGGCGATTCCAAACAACAATAGAACTCTCAGGGAGTTGGTAACTCCTAATTTAAATCAACAACCTTTGTGCATTGAATATCCTAATTTAGATGCTGCATTTGAACTTAAATCCGGACTAATCCATTTATTGCCTACTTTTCGTGGTCTTACAGGTGAGGACCCCTACAAACATCTGAAGGAATTTCATGTGGTGTGCTCCACTATAAAACCACACGGAATCACCGAAGAACAAATCAAGCTGAGAGCATTCCCATTCTCCCTAGCAGATTTGGCAAAGGATTGGCTGTACTACCTACCCTCAGGTTCAATCCAGTCTTGGAATGTCATGAAGCAGTTGTTCTTGGAGAGATACTTTCCAGCCTCAAGAGTAGCCAACATAAGGAAGGAGATCTGTGGGATTAGACAATTCAGTGGGGAGACACTATACGAGTATTGGGAAAGATTCAAAAAGCTTTGTTCCAGCTGTCCACCGCATTAAATAGATGAACAACACCTGATCCAGTATTTCTACGAAGGGTTGGTACCGATGGATAGAAGCATGATCGATGCAGCTAGCGGAGGAGCACTAGTTGACAAGACCCCAGAGGCTGCAAGGACTTTAATTGCAAACATGGCAGCAAACTCGCAACAATATGGCACTAGAACAAATCATGCACCAGTAAGGGTAAGCGAGGTAAGCACTTGTGATTATGGTCAACAAATTTCTGAATTAACTGCTATGGTTAAACAATTAGCTACAGGTCAACTGCCAATTGCAAAGGTTTGTGGAATATGTCTACAACCAAATCACAATACAGATGAATGCCCAACATTACAAGATGATGAGGCCGTGCAACAAGCTAATGCAATGGGAAATTATCAGTCACCACCTCAGAAAAAGTATGATCCGTACTCAAACACGTATAACCCAGGATGGAGGGATCATCCAAATCTGAGTTATGGGAGTAAGCAAGCGGCACCACCTGCATTTTCACCTAGGCAACAAGGCTTTCAACCAGCCCAACCTCAATATCAACCGAAGCAAGCAGTCCCTGCACCTACTGGAACATCATTGGAGGATATGTTTAAAGCATTCATGAATCAGACACAGCAGTTCCAGCAAGAGACAAAAGCTTCGGTTCAAGATTTAAGGAACCAAGTAGGACAACTGGCTACAACTGTGGGGATATTGGAATCCAGAGGCTCAGGAAAATTACCATCTCAAACAATAGTCAACCCAAGGGAGAATGCAAGTGCCATAACTTTGCGGAATGAAACACAGTTGGATACACCACCGACCCCCGTAGAGTTTGAGGAGGAAGCAGCTAAGGAGAAAACAGAAAAATCAATTGTACAACCTAACCCTCCTAATCAGCTTAAAAACATTCCTCTTCCCTTTCCTCCCAGAAATTCTAAAAACTCAAAGAAAGATGAAAAAGAAAAAGAAATTTTGGAAACTTTTAGAAAAGTAGAAGTGAACATCCCTCTTCTTGATGCAATTAAACAAGTGCCACGGTATGCTAAATTTTTAAAAGAATTATGCACTAATAAAAGAAAATTGCAAAATGATGAAAGAGTCACAGTTGGAGAAAATGTATCTGCTGTTCTTCAAAGAAAAATGCCTCCTAAATGTAAAGATCTAGGAATGTTCACAATCCCTTGCAAAATAGAAAACACCAGATTTGAAAAAGCCATGCTAGATTTAGGAGCTTCAATTAATGTTATGCCTTTATCTGTTTATGCTTCCTTAAATCTAGGCCCTTTGAAAAATACTGGTGTGATTATCCAATTGGCAGATCGTACTAACACTTACCCCCGAGGGGTAATTGAAGATGTCTTAGTGCAGGTGAACGAACTAATCTTTCCTGCAGATTTTTACATTGTGGATATGGAAGATGATACATCACCAAACCCTTCCTACATCTTGTTAGGAAGACCCTTCCTGAAAACAGCAAGAACCATGATTGATGTGCATAATGGGACCTTGACTATGGAGTTTGATGGTGAGAAGATTCAGTTTAACATTTATGATGCCATGAGGTACCCTAGTGATATAGGACAAGTTTTTGCTATCGATGTGAGAGACTCATTGGTGCATAGAGCTTTTGAACAACTACAAAGGGACAATTTGGAAATTGCAATCACCAACAGTTTGGACATGGACAGGGAAGAAGAGATTGCGCAAACCCAGGAATTGAAAGAGAATGTAGCTGCATTACATTCATTGCCAAAATTCTCAAATAAGTCAACGGTATATTCTATTCAATTTCCTATTTCTCATCAAAAGTTATTACCTTCTGTTGTACAAGCCCCAACTCTAGAATTGAAACAATTACCTGCTCATTTGAAATATGCATATTTGGGGACTAATGACACTTTACCTGTAATTATTGCTAGTAATCTAACCAAGGTGCAGGAAGAAAAATTGTTGAGAGTCCTAAGGGACCATGTTACAGTTTTTGGATGGACAATAGCGGATATCAAGGGTATTAGTCCTACCATGTGCATGCATCGGATATTGTTAGAGGATGGAGCTAAGCCTACAAGAGATGCACAAAGGAGATTGAATCCACCCATGATGGAGGTGGTGAAAAAAGAGGTGCTCAAACTGCTTGATGCAGGTATCATCTATCCCATCTCCGATAGTCAATGGGTGAGTCCAGTGCAGGTAGTCCTAAAGAAATTCGGAATCACCGTTGTCAAGAACGATGATAATGAGTTGGTGCCCACACGAATGCAAACAGGGTGGAGAGTGTGTATAGATTATAGAAAATTGAATGTTGTAACAAGAAAAGATCACTTTCCTCTTCCTTTTATTGATCAAATGTTGGAGAGATTAGCTGGGCACACTTATTATTGTTTTCTAGATGGTTTTTCAGGATATAACCAGATTGTAATTGCACCCGAGGACCAAGAGAAGACAACATTCACATGTCCCTTTAGTACTTTTGCTTATCGACGGATGTCTTTTGGACTGTGTAATGCCCCAGGTACTTTTCAGCGATGCATGGTAAGCATTTTTTCGGATCTTTTAGAAGAATGCATCGAGGTTTTTATGGATGATTTCACAGTTCATGGTGATTCCTTGGATGCATGCTTAGATAATTTAAATCGTGTTCTAAAGAGATGCATGGAAACTAATCTTGTTTTAAATTGGGAAAAATGTCATTTCATGGTAGAACAGGGAATAGTACTTGGTCATGTCGTGTCATCTAAAGGTCTTGAAGTTGATAAAGCTAAGATAGATGTTATATCTGCTTTGCCTTACCCCGTCAGCGTGCGGGAGATTCGCTCTTTTCTTGGTCATGCAGGATTTTATCGAAGATTTATCAAGGATTTCTCGAAGATTGCATTACCCTTATGTAAGCTGCTGCAAAAAGATGTGGACTTTCAATTTGATGATGACTGCAAGGAGGCTTTTGACACTTTAAAGAAATTATTAACTTCTGCTCCTATCATTCAACCGCCAAACTGGAAGTTGCCATTTGAGATCATGTGTGATGCAAGCAACTATGCAGTGGGGGCTGTTTTGGGACAAAGGATTGACAAAGCCGTTCATGCCATATACTATGCTTCGAGGACTTTGAATGAGGCTCAGATAAACTATTCCACAACTGAAAAAAAACTTTTATCTGTGGTTTTTGCTTTAGATAAATTTCGATCATATTTGCTTGGTACTAAAGTTATAGTTTATTCTGACCATGCTGCTCTCAGGTATTTGCTCACCAAGAAGGATTCTAAGCCAAGAATTATTCGCTGGATTCTGCTCCTACAAGAATTCGACTTAGAGATCAAGGATAAGAAAGGTGCGAATAACTTAGTAGCGGATCACTTGAGTAGGTTATTGAGAGACGAAGAGGAGCTACCGTTACATGATTCTTTCCCGGATGAGCAGTTATTTTCCATCCATGCTGAGATTCCCTGGTATGCAGATATAGTGAATTATTTGGTAGGTGCATATTTTCCTAAAGAATTTTTCAAATCCCAAAAGGAAAAGTTAAAAAGTGATGCTAGACACTATGTTTGGGATGATCCATACTTATGGAAATTTTGTACTGACCAGATAGTTAGGCGATGTGTGCCTAACAGTGAATTTCAATCTATCCTTTCCTTTTGTCATTCTTATGCTTGTGGAGGATATTTTGGTTCAAAAAGAACTGCTAATAAAGTTTTGGAAATTGGTTTTTATTGGCCATCGCTTTTTAAAGATTCCTATCTGTTTTGTAAAACATGTGTTAATTGCCAAAGGACGGGAAATATTTCTTAACGAAATCAAATGCCCCAAACTCCTATATTAATTGTTGAAATTTTTGATGTTTGGGGTATAGATTTTATGGGACCTTTTCCTTCATCTTTTGGGAATTTATATATTCTTTTGGCAGTTGATTATGTCTCAAAATGGGTGGAAGCTAAAGCCACTAGGACTGACGATTCTAAAGTTGTTGCAGATTTTGTTAGGACTAACATATTTGTCAGGTTTGGAACACCACGAGCCATCATTAGTGATCGAGGAACCCATTTTTGCAACAGGGCGTTAGCGGCTTTGTTCAAGAAATACAATGTTTTGCACAAGGTTTCTACATCCTACCATCCGCAGAGTAATGGTCAAGCTGAGGTGTCTAACCGAGATATCAAATCTTTTTTGGAGAAGGTAGTCAACCCGAGCAGAAAGGATTGGTGTATGAGATTAGATGATGCACTTTGGGCCTATAGAACTGCGTACAAAACACCTATTGGGATGTCACCATACAGGATTGTGTTTGGAAAACCATGCCACTTACCTGTTGAGTTGGAGCATAGGGCTTTTTGGGCAATCAAGCAGTGCAACATGAATTTGGAAGCAGCTGGAGTACACAGGAAATTGCAGTTACAAGAGTTGGAAGAATTGAGGAATGAAGCCTATGAAAGTTCAAAGATTTACAAGGAAAAAACCAAAGCTTTTCATGATAAGCAGATTGTGCGGAAAACCTTTATTGTGGGACAAAAAGTTTTGCTATATCATTCTCGGCTTAAGTTATTTCCAGGTAAATTGAGATCTAGATGGGTTGGTCCTTTTGTTATCACTAATGTGTTTCCTCATAGTGCAGTTGAGATTCAAAGCCCAAGCACAAGCAAGACCTTTAAGGTGAATGAACATAGATTAAAGGTTTTCTATGAAGGGCATCATGTGAAAAATATTGAGATGGTGGAGCTAGACGATCCGATCTATGAAAGCTGAGAAGAGAGGCATGACGTCGAGCCAAAGACGTTAAACACGGGCAGTTGCTTGGGAGGCAACCCAAGATTCCAGATTTGATTTTTCTATCCCTTTACTTTTTAGTTTTTGCATGTTAGTAAGTAGTTTCTTTGCATAATTTTCTTACATTGGGGACAATGTACGGTTTGAGTGTGGGGGGGGGGAGATTTAGGTTTTATATAGGAAGAATAATTTAATTTTGATGGGAAGATTGAAAAAAATTGAAAAAAAATTCTGAAAACTTGGGTTCCATGGTTCTATTTGCCTATGTGTTTGAAGGTTAAAGTCAAAGATTAAAAATTGATACTAAAATTCAGAATCTGTTTGATGCTTAATTTATTAATAAATGATGACAACTAAGCCATGATCCATAGTAATTAATTTAAATTGAATTTGTGATACATAAGTACTTGAATATGAGAATTGTGACGCCCCCAGAATAGGTATACAACACCCATTCTGAGTCGCCAAATACATGGTACAGAAAGCAAACTACAACTTCAATAATACATTTGTCGTGCAAAATACGACAACACATACTGTGAGTTTAAATACAAATATTGTCTTTTAGACAATATCCACACTCAAATAAATCCTCATTACAATTATTCAAACACTATTTTACAGAAATAGTGAGGACTGCTAATACATCTTTCTAGAACCATCACTCCATACCCCGACTAGATCCTGCTATGTTCTCACCTCCTGAGAAGAAAAATGGAACAAAAAGGAAAAGGGTGAGCTCAACTAGCCCAGTAAAGAATATTATGACTAAGATAATATACAACAAATTATCGTTAGTCTTCAACAGGGAAAAATCTGATAAAATATAATCGACAACAAGTTTTAGATCAACAACTGCAGCGGAAACAACAAACCATTAGAAGAGTCAAGTAGAGAAAGAATTCTACTATCTTCTAAGATTTAAAAGTCCATCATCAATATTTTATCCCTGTAACATCAATTAATAATCATCTTTAACCAAATATTCATCTTTGCACTACAGGCCAAAGATATTCATTTGTATCATCAGTCGGTCATGTTCATCTCAACACCTGTTCATCTTTGCACTACAGGCCAAAGATATTCATCAAGTAATTATACATCTTTGCACTACAGGCCAAAGATATTCAGTAATATCATCATTTAGGACTGAGGATGATGAAAAATATCTTAAAGAGAACGAATCCAATGAGACAGAAGGACAAATAGTAGGGATTCGTATAACAGTTTATCCAAGATCAATAATACTTCATAATAATCAATTGTGAAGCAGAATTCAAAAATAAAGATCAAAACATGGATACAATCAAAGATAGTAACCATAATAGACATCTTGGACAAAAAGGAAAAATTTTATTTTTCGGTGAATAGTGCCGTATTCGTGAATAGTGCCGTATACGTGAATAGTGCCGTATACGTGAATAGTAACCCCCGACACAAAAAGTTCCAAATTTGATAAAAACTCATATCAATATTTCAGCATAATGATATTGAAGAAAATAATATCATTAAGAAGAAAATAATATCCCTTACCTCAAAATATCAGTACTTCTGGTCGGAATACCGGTATAAGGCTGAAAGAAACTTGCTCTGATGAATAGAAACTCTCAAAGTATCTAAATACTCACAAAATACACTCAATAATCTAGAGAGAGAAAGAGAGAAAACTTGTTTCTGGTGTAATTTTCAATTCTAACTTAGCCCTCTATTTATAGGAAAATTTTGGTAGGTTTGACCTGCAACCTGATGGCTTTACCTGCTACTATTCCCACCTACCACATTTGAAATATAATTCAGCACATTTCTTCACCAACCACAAGTGGGGCCCACCAATTCTAGAATTTTCCATCAAAATGATAAACTCCGAAAATTCAACAATTTCTGAACCAGTCATCTTGTAAAATTCATAATAAATCATACGTTCATTTTTAACGGTTCAAAATTTGTGGACATATACTCAACTTATATATGTATAACATATCCAAAAATTACCACGATCCAACGGTCGGATTAAAAATTATAACCCCCGCAAAATATCTCAAAAACCCTGATTTTTAATACCTCCATTCCGACAAAAATACTGATAAAAACCTCAACATTAACTCCTTCATTTTTAACCACAAAAATATATCCCTCATTTATATCCACATAAAATAAATATTTCCTTATCATATGAATCAATAATTAATTATTCACAAATAATATTACAGAATCACATTTATGACAACCAGGCCGTTCCCAGGAAAGAGGGGGCTTTCCAATAAGGATTTCTCCTTACTGGCGCGCAATTAGATGACCAAACCTCTCCTTAGACAGAACTTTCTAGACATTGCCAATAATGTTATCTAATAATATTATTCAAATAATATGAATTATTGATCTGATAAATGAAAATACTGTGCAGCAACAATTATTGAAACAACAATAATATAAAATATCAACGCAGCAATTATTGAATCAATAAAATAAAATATTGAACAATAATACTGTAACAATTATTGAGTAGTGCCTTCTTACGTAAGAAATAATTCAATATACTGTGCAATCCGTGTGCTACTATGCAACCACGCGTTATTACTGTATTTTTAACCACCGGGTATTTAAACAGTGTTAACGGTAACAACTACGCCGTTATTAATAAACAACTTATACTTGTCGTTTTCTTCATCCAATCGCTTTCCGTTATGGGGCCCACACAAGGCTGCGTCGTCGTACGAATATTCCCCGACAGCAAGAATATTCCACGACCAACCGAATATTCACCGACCAAAAATAAATATTTTATAACCACTTGCTTATTTTGCAAAATTTGCACATTTCACCCATAACCAAAGTATTATATCAAATTAACCCCTTATTATTCACAATAATATTTAGAGAAAATTTGATTTTATTCATTAATAAGTTGGGGTCTTACAACCTCCCCTCCTTATGAAATTTCGTCCTCGAAATTGACGTACGTACCTGATGTTTCAAAAAGGTGAGGATACCTCGCTTTCATTTCTGATTCCAACTCCCAGGTCATTTCTTCAATAGCATGGTTTCTCCACAAAACCTTAACTTGTGGTATAACCTTCGTGCGTAGGACATGCTCTTTCCTATCCAAGATCTTAACAGGTACCTCCTCGTACGTTAAATCTTCAGCTATCTCGTCTGGTTCTAACTCAATAATGTGGTTCGGGTCTTTAACATATTTACGAAGCATAGATATGTGAAAAACATTATGAACACGAGACATGCTTGGAGGTAATGCGAGTCTATATGCCACATTTCCTATTCGCTCAAGAATCTCAAATGGACCAACAAATCTTGGATTGAGCTTTCCTCTCTTCCCAAATCTTGTAACTCCCTTCCATGGTGCAACACGTAACAATACATGATCCCCAATATTAAATTCCACGTCCTTCCGATGAAGATCCGCATAACTCTTTTGTCGATCCTGTGCCGTTTGTATACGTTGTCGAATCGTTTGGATCTTCTCTGTAGTAATGCGTACCAATTCTGGTCCCAACAATGTTGCTTCACCCACCTCGTCCCAGCATACTGGAGAACGACATTTTCTTCCATACAACGCCTCAAATGGAGCCATACCTATGCTCGCCTGATAACTGTTGTTGTAGGAGAATTCCACCAATGGTAGGTACTTATCCCAACTCCCTTTGAGATCTAAGACACAAAGTCTTAATAGATCTTCAAGAGTTTGAATAGTCCTCTCTGATTGTCCGTCCGTTTGAGGATGGTATGCTGAACTGAATCGTAAATCCGTGCCCATAGCTTTCTGCAAGCTAACCCAAAATCGTGAAGTGAATCTTGGGTCACGATCCGAAACTATGGATACTGGCATGCCATGCAATCTCACAATCTCGTTCACGTACATACTAGCAAGACGTTCAAGGGAATAAGTCTCACGTATCGGCAAGAAATGAGCGGACTTGGTTAATCTATCAACAATAACCCAAATCGCATCTATGCCTTGAGAAACCTTGGGAAGACCTGTAACAAAATCCATAGTAATGTGTTCCCACTTCCATTTCGGGATCTCAAGTGGTTGCAATGGACCCTTTGGCACTTGATGCTCCGCCTTTACACGTTGACAAGTTAAACACCTCGAGATAAACTCCGCGATCTCTCTTTTCATATTGCTCCACCAAAATGTATGTCGAAGATCGTGATACATTTTGGTACTCCCAGGATGGATTGCAAACGGTGTGTTGTGTGCCTCCATCATTATTCTATGCTTCAAGTCAAAATCGTTAGGAACACAAAGTCTGGAGTTGACTCGAAGTATTCCTTCTTCATCGATTCTTGCTTCTGGAATAGCACCTTCTTGCACTTTCTTCTTCATACGCATCAGCTCTATATCCGTAGCTTGAGCAGCTTTAACTTTATCGATTAAAGTCGGTTCTACTCGTATATTTGATATCATCATGTGGGTACTTGGAGCCTTCATCTCTATCTCCATCCTTTGCAAGTCATACAAAATGGGCCTTTGTGTTAAAAACATTGCACTCGTACCCGCATATGATCTTCTACTCAATGCGTCAGCTACTACGTTTGCTTTTCCAGGATGGTATTGGATGGTATGATCGTAATCTTTCAACAGCTCAAGCCAACGTCGTTGCCGCATGTTGAGTTCCTTTTGGGTGAAGAAATATTTGAGGCTTTTATGATCTGTATAGATCTCCACTTTCTCCCCATACAGGTAGTGTCTCCAGATCTTCAACGCAAAAACGACTGCTGCCAACTCCAAATCATGAGTAGGATAATTCCTCTCATATTCTTTGAGTTGTCGTGAGGCATAGGCTATGACTTTCCCATGTTGCATGAGAACACATCCTAACCCTTTGCCTGAAGCATCGCTGTAGATAACAAATCCATCCGAACCAGATGGTATTGTCAAAACAGGTGCCGAAATGAGTCTCCTCTTGAGTTCTTGGAAACTCTTCTCGCATTCCTCACTCCATACGAATTTTGTATCTTTCCGAGTCAGCTGAGTTAACGGAGTAGCGATTCGAGAAAATCCTTCCACAAATCTCCGATAATAACCAGCTAAGCCCAGAAAGCTACGTACTTCGGTTACCGACTTCGGTTGCTCCCAACTTTGTATGGCTTCAATCTTCGCCGGGTCGACAGATACTCCATGTTTTGACACCACGTGCCCAAGGAATGCTACTTCCTCAAGCCAGAACTCGCATTTCTTCAGTTTGGCATATAGCTTGTTTTCACGAAGCCTTTGCAGTACCAGCTTCAAATGGCGCTCATGATCTTCACGGCTTTTGGAATAGATGAGGATGTCATCAATAAAGACAACAACGAACTGATCCAAATATTCTTTGAATACACGGTTCATCATATCCATGAAGGCAGCAGGAGCATTAGTCAATCCAAAAGACATTACTAAGAATTCATAATGCCCGTACCGAGTTCTGAAGGCAGTCTTTGGAATATCCTCAGTTTTAATCTTCAGCTGATGATATCCAGAACGAAGATCGATCTTTGAAAAGAATTGTGCTCCTTGCAACTGGTCAAACAGGTCATCAATGCGAGGTAGCGGATACCTATTCTTGATGGTGACATGGTTCAATTCTCGATAGTCAATACAAAGTCGCATACTCCCGTCTTTCTTCTTTACGAATAAAACAGGAGCACCCCAAGGAGACGTACTAGGACGAATAAAACCGATGTCCAACAACTCCTGTAGTTGGACTTTTAACTCCTGAAGTTCAATAGGAGCCATTCGATATGGGGTTTTAGAAATGGGCTTTGTACCGGGTTCAAGGTCAATAAAGAATTCAATTTCTCGTTCCGGGGGTAGACCGGGAAGTTCTTCAGGAAATACATCGGAAAATTCTCTAACAATAGAAATATTATTCAAATCTGACTTGTCTTTGTTCAAATCCATAACATGGGCTAAGAAAGCTTGACATCCGTTTTTCAATAAACGAATAGCTTTGTGGCTTGATATGACAGTGACTGATTTTAGTGGTTTAGTAGTTTGAATTCGTATGACAGGTTGGTTAGGAATATGAAAACTAACAACCTTACGAAAACAATCAATTTTAGCATGATGAGTGGTTAACCAATCAATTCCTAAAATCACATCAAAAGCAAGTATCTTTAAAGAGATAAGATCAACAGGTAATGTGATAGTGCCAACTTGGATCATGCAAGATTTATAAACTGTAGATGTAACGAAGGTTTCACCCAACGGAGTTTCAACAGATAAGTTAAAGTCCAATTTCTCCGGAGTCAAGTTTAAACGTTGAGCACAAGCAGGAGAGATAAAAGAATGGGTAGAACCGGTATCTAGTAAAGTATAAACTTCGCAAGAATTCAAGATTAGCTTACCCGTGATCACCTCGTTCGGGTTTCTCACGTTTTGGCCAGTTACGACAAACGCTCTTCCAGGAACCGCTGATTTCGCCTTATCCGGGACAGCCCTTGGAATCACCACTCCCGCTGAACTTGGTTTCGCTATAGTACAATCTCGAGCGATATGGCCTTCCTTCCCACAGTTGTAACACACCTTGGATTGTTGTGGACAGTTTGGGCTGATATGTCCCTCTTTCCCGCATTTGTAACATCTAACTGGCGGTCGTTCTCCTCCCCTAAAATTTGTTGTTGGTGCTGGTGCTGGTGCTGATGTCTTCCCGTCATTGTTGAATCTTCTCTTTCTGAAATTTCCACTTGACTCACCTCTCCTATTATCATGGCCACGATTACCACCGAGTGGTTACCGCCTTTGTTCGTATTTTTCCCTCCTCGTTGGTTATCATCGCTCTGATGATTGCTGTCACCGGTATGACCCTGGTTGTGGTCCCTCGGTTGAGTATACTCATTATCTCTCTCTAATAATTGGGCCCTGTTGACAACATCTGAATATAAAGAAAATTTATGAGAGATAAGGTATTGACGAATCTCAGGTTTTAAACCTCTCAGAAACATCCGCGTCATTCGTTCCTCATTTTCGACCAAATGAGGTGCAAACCTGGATAACTCTGCAAACTTCGCCTCGTACTGGGACACCGTCATGTTGTTTTGTTCCAGTCTAATAAACTCAACCTCCTTCATATGACGAATACTTTCAGGAAAGTACTTGTCATTGAACAGTTTTTGAAATGTTTCCCAGGACATGTTGAGTGCGTCAGGCTGGGTACGCTTCACAGACTCCCACCAGTAGTCTGCCTCACCGCGGAACATAAATGTGGCGAATGGAACCTTCTGTTCCTCCGTGCATCCCAAGACATCAAATATCTTGGTAATTTGCTTGACCCACGTTTCCGCCATGATCGGATCCGGCTTTCCCTTAAATTCTGGTGGTCCCAATTCTTTGAACTGCTTAGCTGTGACAAACCGCGCGTTGTTATCATTTCCACCCGTATTCTGCACACGAGTCTCCCTCGTCTGATTTTGCATGAACTGCAAAAAGCTCCTAAACATTCCATCATTCATCGTTTGCTCGGTAACGTTGTTTACAGGAGGAATATTGCCTTCCTGTTGCACGTTCCCCTGGGTAGTGATCAAAGGTGTCTCCACGGTCTGATTTACTCCATTATTAACGTTCTCAGCTGCCATTCTTAAATACTGCCATAAAACAAGGGTTAATAGTCATGTCATATATTATCCCTATACTCTGACCGACCAAATAAACACCAAATAAACTTAGTCAGGTCATACTAGCGAAGGAATTCCCCGTCTCTCCCCTCCTAGTTCTTGTCTCACATCTCAGCCAGGGATCATATCCCTAAGCTCTGATACCAACTGTGACGCCCCCAGAATAGGTATACAACACCCATTCTGAGTCGCCAAATACATGGTACAGAAAGCAAACTACAACTTCAATAATACAATTGTCGTGCAAAATACGACAACACATACTGTGAGTTTAAATACAAATATTGTCTTCTAGACAATATCCACACTCAAATAAATCCTCATTACAATTATTCAAACACTATTTTACAGAAATAGTGAGGACTGCTAATACATCTTTCTAGAACCATCACTCCATACCCCGACTAGATCCTGCTATGTTCTCACCTCCTGAGAAGAAAAATGGAACAAAAAGGAAAAGGGTGAGCTCAACTAGCCCAGTAAAGAATATTATGACTAAGATAATATACAACAAATTATCGTTAGTCTTCAACAGGGAAAAATCTGATAAAATATAATCGACAACAAGTTTTAGATCAACAACTGCAGCGGAAACAACAAACCATTAGAAGAGTCAAGTAGAGAAAGAATTCTACTATCTTCTAAGATTTAAAAGTCCATCATCAATATTTTATCCCTGTAACATCAATTAATAATCATCTTTAACCAAATATTCATCTTTGCACTACAGGCCAAAGATATTCATTTGTATCATCAGTCGGTCATGTTCATCTCAACACCTGTTCATCTTTGCACTACAGGCCAAAGATATTCATCAAGTAATTATACATCTTTGCACTACAGGCCAAAGATATTCAGTAATATCATCATTTAGGACTGAGGATGATGAAAAATATCTTAAAGAGAACGAATCCAGTGAGACAGAAGGACAAATAGTAGGGATTCGTATAACAGTTTATCCAAGATCAATAATACTTCATAATAATCAATTGTGAAGCAGAATTCAAAAATAAAGATCAAAACATGGATACAATCAAAGATAGTAACCATAATAGACATCTTGGACAAAAAGGAAAAATTTTATTTTTCGGTGAATAGTGCCGTATTCGTGAATAGTGCCGTATACGTGAATAGTGCCGTATACGTGAATAGTAACCCCCGACACAAAAAGTTCCAAATTTGATAAAAACTCATATCAATATTTCAGCATAATGATATTGAAGAAAATAATATCATTAAGAAGAAAATAATATCCCTTACCTCAAAATATCAGTACTTCTGGTCGGAATACCGGTATAAGGCTGAAAGAAACTTGCTCTGATGAATAGAAACTCTCAAAGTATCTAAATACTCACAAAATACACTCAATAATCTAGAGAGAGAAAGAGAGAAAACTTGTTTCTGGTGTAATTTTCAATTCTAACTTAGCCCTCTATTTATAGGAAAATTTTGGTAGGTTTGACCTGCAACCTGATGGCTTTACCTGCTACTATTCCCACCTACCACATTTGAAATATAATTCAGCACATTTCTTCACCAACCACAAGTGGGGCCCACCAATTCTAGAATTTTCCATCAAAATGATAAACTCCGAAAATTCAACAATTTCTGAACCAGTCATCTTGTAAAATTCATAATAAATCATACGTTCATTTTTAACGGTTCAAAATTTGTGGGCATATACTCAACTTATATATGTATAACATATCCAAAAATTACCACGATCCAACGGTCGGATTAAAAATTATAACCCCCGCAAAATATCTCAAAAACCCTGATTTTTAATACCTCCATTCCGACAAAAATATGGATAAAAACCTCAACATTAACTCCTTCATTTTTAACCACAAAAATATATCCCTCATTTATATCCACATAAAATAAATATTTCCTTATCATATGAATCAATAATTAATTATTCACAAATAATATTACAGAATCACATTTATGACAACCAGGCCGTTCCCAGGAAAGAGGGGGCTTTCCAATAAGGATTTCTCCTTACTGGCGCGCAATTAGATGACCAAACCTCTCCTTAGACAGAACTTTCTAGACATTGCCAATAATGTTATCTAATAATATTATTCAAATAATATGAATTATTGATCTGATAAATGAAAATACTGTGCAGCAATAATTATTGAAACAACAATAATATAAAATATCAATGCAGCAATTATTGAACCAATAAAATAAAATATTGAACAGTAATCACTGTAACAATTATTGAGTAGTGCCTTCTTACGTATGAATCAATAATTCAACTATACTGTGCAATCCGTGTGCTACTATGCAACCACGCGTTATTACTGTATTTTTAACCACCGGGTATTTAAACAGTGTTAACGGTAACAACTACGCCATTATTAATAAACAACTTATACTTGTCGTTTTCTTCATCCAATCGCTTTCCGTTATGGGGCCCACACAAGGCTGCGTCGTCGTACGAATATTCCCCGACAGCAAGAATATTCCACGACCAACCGAATATTCACCGACCAAAAATAAATATTTTATAACCACTTGCTTATTTTGCAAAATTTGCACATTTCACCCATAACCAAAGTATTATATCAAATTAACCCCCTTATTATTCACAATAATATTTAGAGAAAATTTGATTTTATTCATTAATAAGTTGGGGTCTTACAAGAATCATGTTTAGTTGGCTAAGTTATTTGTGGAGTTGTCTATGTGCACTGATTTCATGACTTAGAACTGTTTAACTTGCTTATATTGTTGCAGAACCATGTGAAAAAAAATGATGAATAATAAAAAAAAAATTGAAAATCTGCTTCAATGTCCATTGTGCGAAATAACTGGGTATCTAAGCCTCGGGAAGCATCGGTATTCACGCTGAAAAGAGCGATGGATAAAAACAGCTTGACTAGTCGACTTTTGTGGCCTTTGTTACTTGAATAAGTAAGCCCTTAGGGGTGTCTCTACACCTAGCGCCCTAAGATCATCTGGTTTGGGAGTCGTTGGTGGAAAGTTCGCTAATGGGTAACTCTGAAAAGTCTAAGAAAAGGAGACATTGCACATGTCAAGAAAAAAAAATATACGAAAAAAAGTATACGAAAAAAGTATACGAGAAAAGCATGAAAATACATTCATCTGTGCTAAAAAGAAGGTTCTATGAAAAAACTTAAAAAGCAAGAAAAATTTGTTCTTAGTTACGAGTCAATGTGCACGGTTTTTGCACCATGGTAACTAAGTTAAGTAAGTATGATAATTTTGGAAAAGTTACTTATGTGGTTATAGTTTGATTTAATGAAATTCATTGGTGAAATGGTAAGGTTGGTAATTATGAGTTGATTGATAAGGCGTTGATTAGATTTTTACAAATTTAGTGTTGATAGTCATGATTTATACCTTTAAACCTTTTGACATTATGGTTGAATAGAATTTTTCTGGAAATCAAATTTTTGGTTTACACGAGGACGTGTAAAAAGATAAGTGTGGGGGAATTTGATGAGTATGAAATATGCTATATTTTTATTCCTTAATACTTAATCTTTTGTATTTATTTTGTGCCTAAATAAACTCATTATTCTTATATTTTTATTTTAGGTACAATTGAAGGGGTTTCATGATTTTGAAAATAAATTGGAGGAGGTTTACGGGATTCCTAGCAAATCAAGGATTCAACAATTAGTATCATAAATGGATTTGGATTCACACGACAATGAGTTTAAGCACATGACAATTGTGGAATTTATTTCCAATTTAATTCTGAATTTTAGATTCTAGAAGATTAATTTTTTACAATTCTATTGTAATTAGGATTTCTTTTAGACTAAGATTTATTTCCAAATTGAATTCTATTTCTTTATGAAAATTAGTATAATTTGTAATTCCTTTAGGACTTGGATTTCTACTTCCTATTGGATTTAGGACTTTGTCTAGCACTATAAATAGATGATGAGAGTCAAGATTTTATTCATTCAATAATCAACTATCATCTATTGGAGTGCAGACTCAAGAGCATGGCAGGCTAGTTCTTTTTATTCAGTTCTAAAGGGAGGTGAATCCTTGTTACAAGTAATTGATTAATTGAGTATTATTATTTATTTCTTCTTGTGTGAAATTTCTTCTGATAATCTATTTTCATTGATTGCATGCTAATTGATCTAATTAATTTAATATGGCCAATTGAATTAGTTTGATCATTATCATATGCTAGATTAAGATTGGTATTACGTGTAATTGAGATGTCTTCATCATAAGTAGCAACTTGGTAATAATAATTGTGGACAAACTTTTGTTTATTGCTAAGATTATCAGAAAACAAGTTAAACAAATCGAGCTTATGTGTTTGTTGCTTGGATTAGCCTAATTCTCTATTTCTTAATGCTTCTATCATATTAAATCTAGAGAGCTTGTTCTAGGTTGTATGCTAGTTAGAATCTGGTGGAGAGCTTGTTTCATACAGTGATAATCTACGGAGAGTTTCGGATAGCAGAGCTTATTGTTATCTAGGGCTAATAATTTCATTGAAGGAAAAATAATAATAACTTGATTAATTAATTATTGTACTTGGCGAAACTGAACTGCAGAACTGAAGTTTTTTACATATTTGGTTAATTTCATCATTAATTCTTGTTCTCTTAGTTTAAAAATAATTTTCAAAAACCCCCATCTTTATTTTCTGTTTAAATAGTAGAATAATTCTAAAACAACTTTACTCTCTGTGGTATCGATCCTTACTTGCTACTGTGCTAATTATTATAAATTGTGAAGTGAAAGTGAGGTTAATTTAGGAGTATCAACGACAGCTTCCAACCTGCATCTACTAGAAATAAAAGACAACGTTTTGAGAAAACTTTTGGTCCAGATTTTATAACTGCTTTCATTACTGAAGATGACCCTAAAACTTATGAAGAAGTTATGAAATCTATTGATGCAAATTTTTGGAAGGATGCTATTAATAGTGAACTAGAATCTATTATGTCTAACCATACATGGGAACTAGTTAATTTGCCTAGAGGATGTAAACCTATTGGATGTAAATGGGTGTTTAAAAAGAAGTTAAAAGCTGATGGGTCTATTGATAAATTTAAGGCAAGACTTGTAGCAAAAGGGTTTACTCAAAAGGAAGGTTTTGATTATTTTGACACTTACTCACCAGTGACTAAATTAGCAACTATAAGAATTTTAATTGCATTAGCCTCTATTCATAAATTGATAATCCACCAAATGGACGTTAAAACTGCTTTTTTGAATGGAGAGTTAAATGAAGAAATTTATATGTGTCAACCTGAAGGTTTTGTTGTTCCAGGTGAAGAACATAAAGTGTGTAGACTTGTAAAATCTTTATATGGTTTGAAACAAGCGCCAAAACAATGGAATGATAAATTTAATAAAACTCTCTTGTCTAATAATTTTGTGACAAATGAATCTGATAGTTGTGTTTATAGTAGATTCAATGGAAATTGTGGTGTGATTATTTGTTTATATGTGGATGACTTGCTAATATTTGGTACTGATGAGAAAGTTGTGAAAACTACTAAAGAGTTTTTATCTTCTAAATTTGACATGAAAGATTTAGGAGAAGCGAATTTGATTCTTGGCATGAAAATAAATAAATATGCAAATGGTTTAGTTTTATCACAGTCTCATTATGTGGAAAATATTCTTAAGAAATTTGATTTCTTTAATGAAGAGCCATTAGGAACACCTTATGACTCTAGTATGCATTTAAAGAAAATTAAAGGGAATGGTATTGCACAAGTTGAATATGCTAGAATCATTGGTAGTGTAATGTATTTAATGAACTGTACTCGACCTGATATTGCATATGCCATTAGTAGACTTAGTAGATATACACATAATCCTTCACAAGAACATTGGAATGCATTGTCACGACTAATGAGATATTTAAAAGGAACAGTTAATGTAGGTGTACATTTTACTGGTAATCCTAGTGTTTTAGAAGGATATTGTGATGCTAATTGGGTATCTGATAATGATGAAACAAACTCCACTAGTGGTTATGTGTTTACTTTAGGTGGAGGAGCTGTTTCTTGGAAATCTGCTAAACAAACTTGTACTGCTAGATCTACTATGGAATCTGAATTTATTGCTTTAGAATTGACAGGTACAGAAGCAGAGTGGATAAGGAATTTATTGGCTGATATACCATTGTGGTATAAGCCGATTCCTTCTATTTCTTTACATTGTGATTCTCAAGCAGCTATTTGCAGGGCAATGAACCATGTTTATAATGGAAAACAGAGACATATTCGCTTGAGACACAATATTGTACGAGGACTGATCAGTAATGGAGTTATTTCCATGGAATTTGTAAGGTCTGAAAAGAACCTAGCGGATCCGCTTACTAAGGGATTGAATAAAAAGGTAGTCCAAGAAGCATTCAGAGGGATGGGACTATTGCCAATATCTTGAGCAAGTAATACGCGATGGAAACCCAACCCATGTGATTGGAGATCCCATGAATTGGGTTCAATGGGTAACAAGAAGTCACGTAATTACTTAATTATAGCACTACAATTATTTATATCCCTTCTTATGTGCATGTGGTGCTTACTGACAAATTGTGAAAGGATGAATCATTTAGATTCTTAATGAAACTCATAGCCCCTAAAGGGTGGTGTATGTCAGTATACACTTGATGGGTTCACCTATATAAAGGTGGAAGTATAGGCCGCTTCCTATGAGAGTCCTTGGCAAACTCTCTAGAGCCTTTATGAAAATCTGGGACATGGCGCATGGCCTAGAACGCGCCCAACCGCGGACTTGTGTGGATTCAGGATTTAAGATATGTGTGCAAGCTCAATTGATTGTATCACAGATAATAGGTTCAAGAATATAATTCACCTATAATTTACAATCATGAGTTTGTTCCACTAAGTGTTGATTCAAACCAATAAGGTATCGACGTTATGTATCTAAAATCCATTGCCCTTCTCAATTTTTTTTTCCTCTTTTCTTTGATAATTTTGGATCATGTGGGGGATTGTTGGTTATGCTCCAAAATACATGGTTTTTTTCAAGGTCCCATATCATCTATTGTGAAAACATTCTTTGGGTATATTAGCTCATGTTGGCTTATGCTTTGTAACATGGTTGAGGAAAGAGGGATGGGCTCGCGCACATGAGGACGACTAAGGAATTAGGCGAGGCCAAGCTTGGTTCTCGGACTTTCGATCAAAAAAAAAACCTTAGTGCGTGTGTGCGCACGATACGCCCGCGCAGGGGGGTGCCAATCCCGGAAAATTATGCTTTCGCGGGTGCACCCAGGAAGCCCTTTGTTTTGCTTAAATCCCTTTTATCCTAAACCTAAATACCCTAGCCGTTTTTCATCATTAATCCCCAACATTCAGTAGCGTAAACCTTATTTATTATTATAGCAACGTTCCTTTTTACGTTACTGAATCTTCATCTTCTTCCCGTTGCTTTCCAGCGTTCCTCTTCTTCTTTGTCTATAAATAATAGTTTCGTATGATACAATAATATAACAGAAACAAAACACTCTTCCTTCTCCTATTCTAATTTGTTTTATTCTGGGCAATCCACAAAGACAAGTCCATAGTCTTCTTCTGCGAGTGCACGCAATCGAAGGCTTGCCATTAAATCCTGGAGGGTGAACGCCGTGGAGCTCAACTGTACCGGTTCATGTAACCAGTGAGGGCGGAATCACTTTTTAGGACAGTAGCTTTGCTACGCCTCGGCTTCTTCCATATACCAGCTAAGTTATTCCAATTTGTTCGCCTAATAGTCTTGTTAATAGTGATCTTGTTGTTACACTGCAATTGCTAGTGCTGTTGTTACTGCTAATGTGATTGTTCTTGATATATAATTCCAACACCCCCATTGATCAATCCTACGTTCGTAGAGTAGCTCTACGTTGGTAGAGACTGTTGTCGAGCGGCCTCAGGCAGGGTCACAAGCGGGCCGTCGCACGCATGCCATAACTCTGAACTTATTGTCTTAATAACCCCTAATGACAGAAATCGATATTGGTAAACAAACAGACCAGAATGATCCTGTATTTGTTTCAATAATTTTATCTCCCCAAGCAGAGTATGTGGCCCATTGATCAACCCAGTTGGTTTGAGCTTCTCTTCAACAGAACCCATAATCCCCCCCTCCCTCTCTAGTCTCTACTAAAAACTCAATAACATTGAAAAAGAACCCATACATAAACCAACCAAATCATCACAACCCAAAATCCCAATTGCAAAATTGCATCTTTACATCCAAAGACACAAAAATTGACCAAAACCACTTCAAGAAAACCAATAATTCTTCAAAAAAATGGGATATTAGCAAGAACCCAGTTCACAAAATTCCATTTTCCTTGGGAATATTTAGTGGGGATTCTGAGACTCAAATCTGATGGAATTGAATCTAGTATTATGGGAGGAAGCAATCTAATTGAGCACAGTGCATGTCTGAAAAATCCAAAACTAAGGAACAAAGCCTGCAAAAAGGGTACTGAAATCTAAGGTGGGACTTCTCTTCTCATCAACAGCCCATCAGAGCAAAAGAAAAGGGCCTTAGTCGGAGTGCTTTGCTTTGCTTTGTTATTTTTTTTTCTTTTGTTCAACTTATAGCGTTTTTTTTGCTACATACCATGCGGTTAACTTATAGAGCTTTACGGATTGACAAAAGAATTCAACCTTTTAAAGAAATCAATGCCGAAAAATAGGCGATAAATCCAAACGAAGGTGTGAATGTAATGACTCGTTCTTATAGAATGCAAAAAATTGTGTTTGATTGTAATTGGAATGGATTGAACCATTCTTATTTCTCTCAAATTTATAAATTTTATTCTTGGGGGAGGAAGAGTATGGAATAACTCATTCCATCTATAATGGAATGAATCATTCTACTCTCTATTCCATTCTTTCAATCCAAACGTAACATAAGTAAGACAGAGCAACAGGGCAGATGAGCGATGGTTAAATCTAGGTTGTGGAGAAGGGGGTTGGTGTATTTCTAAGTTAAGAGTTCATTTTTTTTGAAGTTTTATATGTTTTTTTTTGTTTTTCAAGTTCTGCAGTGTGACGAGGTGTATTTTGGTACTTGAACGGTCACGATCGATTGTACTGATTGTACGTAATACGTAGTGCATGCTGGTTATATAGAAATTAGAATTAATATAAGAATGATCGAATGCAAAAAACATTCCTATAACATTTCATGAATCGGTGGTGTTGGAGTGTGATTATTTGGTTCTAGCCATGGTGTAGCCCAGTCTATTTAATGGTCCAGATATGGTGATGGCCCATATGTATTTATTATGACAGTGGAAGAGTCCTTATTAAAATAGGATTGTATTTCCTTATTTGGAAGGATAAAGAATCCTTCTTCTAGTGGGATACAGGTGGAGGTTACTTCTATATATATGGCTACAAGCTAGGGTTTTGGGGGAGGGAGAGAACAGAAAGAACACAATATCATAGGGCACAAGAGATACAACACAAATACACAATTTGTACTCCCAATATTATAGTGGATTACTCTCTCGTTTTTTTCCAATTGGGTTTCCACGTAATTCTTGTGTTCATACTTTATATTTCTTTATTTATGTTTATGTGAGTGTATTTCATGAGTTTGATTTCACAACAATTACTACATCATACTTTAATATTTCTTTATTTATGTTTATGTGAGTGTATTTCGTGAGTTTGATTTCACAACAATTACTACATCAACCGTTGGCGCTATTTTGGCATGATGTTTTGATGATTTCGTCAGGCGTACAGAATCAGGCGTTAACATTGGCGACGTCTGTGGGAACGAGAAATTCTATTCAAAAAATCACCGACACAATTAATCTTTGTGATCGAAGACAAGGCAATTACGTGATTTACTAAAATATTTGGATCTGTGTAACATGCAGAACCATCAACAATTCAACTAAAGCTAAGTCTTTTATTTCTTTCTCTATTTATAAAATATTTGTGAGAAACACATACAGACATTCACGTGCTCATTCATTCGTTAGGATTCTTGATATGCATATAATTTTAATCTTGACGATTATTTTTTAATTAACGGATCCCTGTTTGCGAATGATATTACTAGTATTATATATACAATTCTTGTTATGCATAATATTATTGACAACATTCGTCATGCGATTTATGGGATAGGTCGTCGTTCACTGGCTAATACGTGTCATGGGTGCAAAACCCTTAAGTGCCATTCATTATTTAATCCAGACCATGCCTTCCAAATTTCTAATATAAAGAATGTTGCTGCAGAGTTACCAAGGTCATGCAGTGCTTTGATTACAATTTAGAAAAGGAGTCATACAAGTTATGTTATGACGTCATCTCTTCAGCCTCCACGACTTTGGACAGGAGTAACACTCGTTGGCGGAGCATTGGATCCTTTGGTCTTGCCTTCAGAAGCTAGTTAAGCAACATCACTTAAAAGAGTTTGGCATGCAGGGTTCAAATTATTTACAGCCAATCAAAACACTATGTTAATGGACCACTAGCTATAGACGTGTGGCCATGGGTTTCTCAATACGCTCTAGTCACACACTGCAGTGACGGAGAGCGCAGGATGCTTGTTCAGAACTTGGAACGTATCACCGTCGCATAGGCTTTCCATTGAATCGCAAAAGAGGGCAAAAATGATATGCACCTGTATTGATACACATGGCAAAGAAGAAAAGGAAATCTCAAGGATAAAAATCCCAAAGAGACTTTTTGAATACTCTCTTGTTTATAAGTTCTTTATAAATAAGAGACTGGGGGGAAATTAAAGTTCGTACTTTGTTGGACTTTTGGCGGCTCTCCCGTGACATTTGGGCAACAACCCACTTCGGGCAACAACAATCCTCTTCGGATAATTGCAGTTTGCCACGCACTATATCACACCGGCTTCATCATGTCTTCGGCTGTCTACATTTGGCGGTATAAGGTCGGAGGGGTTATAAGGTCGGACGATCGTCTTCTCCAACGGATTACATCCCGAGACGGACCGACATCACATCTTCCGAGACTGACCGACATCTTCTCCAACGGATCACATCCCGAGACGGACCGATATCCTTTCCAACAGATCACATCCTCCGAGACGGACCGATATCCTCTCCAACGGATCATCCTCCGAGACGGACCGACATCCTCTCCAACGGATCACATCCCGGGACGGACCGACATCCTCACCAACGGATCACATCCTCCGAGACGGACCGACATCCTCTCCAACGGATCACATCCCGGGACGGACCGACATCCTCTCCAACGGATCACTTCCTTTGGGACGGACCATCGTCCTCTCCAACGGATTACTTCCTTCGGGACGAACCATTGTTCTTCTGAATGGATTACATATGGGGATAAAAGGTCGGATAAACTTCCTTCGGGACGGACCATCGTCTTTCCGAACGGATTACTTCCTTCGGGACGGACCATCGTTCTCCCGAACGGATTACATATGGGGATAAAATGTCGGATGGCGGTATAAGGTCGGGTAAACTTCCTTCAGGACGGACCATCGTCCTCCCGAACGGATTACTTCCTTCGAGACGGACTGGCGTCCTCTCGAACGGATTACTTCCTTCGGGACGGACCGATGTCCTTCGGAACGGACAACTTCCTTCAAGACGAATATTATGGCAGTATAAGGTCGGAAGGGTTATAAGGTCGGACAATCGTCCTCCCGAACGGATTACTTCCTTCGGGACGGGTCGGCATCCTCTTGAACGGATAACTTCCTTCGGGACGGACCAACGTCCTCCCGAACGGATAACTTCCTTCGATACGGACCATCGTCCTCCCGAACGGATAACTTCCTTCGGGACGGACCATCGTCCTCCTGAACGGATTACTTCCTTCGGACGAACCGGCGTCCTCTCGAACGGACAATATCCTTCGGGACGAACCAACGTCCTCCCAAACGGTTTAAATAAACATTTATATGGTTCTTCATAACAAATACGTTTAGTTCCTCGGAACGAACTTTATAATTGGTGTTCGGTTGGATGTGTTTGATGGGTTATTTATCTGTCTTCGGTAGTGATGAGGTTGGTTCGGCTGTGATAAGGTTGGTTCTCTATATATTCGGTTGTGATAGAGTTGGTTCGGTTGTGATAAGGTTGGTTCTTTATATCTTCGGTTGTGATAAGGTTGGTTCGGTTGTGATAAGGTTGGTTCTCTATATATATTCGTTTGTGATAAGGTTGGTTCTTCATGTCTTCAGTTGTGATAAGATTGGTTCGGTTGTGATAAGGTTGGTTCTTTATATCTTCGGTTGTGATAAGGTTGGTTCTTTATATCTTCGGTAGTGATAAGGTTGGTTCGGTTGGTATAAAGTTGGTTCTTTATATCTTCGGTAGTAATAAGGGAAATTGTTTATCTATCTTATGAGTGAACAAGAGGAGGGGGGCAACGATATTGGGAGCCAACAATTTTAGTTCGACACATGGAGTTCAGGTGTGATATTTTGTCTTCGGCAAATATGGTCGTTTTGTTTGGATAAATTTGTATACTCTCTCATTTATAAGTTCCTTATAAATAAGAGACTGGGGGGCATTGTTGGAGTGTGATTATTTGGGTCTAGCCATGGTGCAGCCCAGTCTATTTAATGGTCCAGATATGGTGATGGCCCATATTTATTTATTATGACAGTGGAAGAGTCCTTATTAAAATAGAATTGTATTTTCTTATTTGGAAGGATAAAGAATCATTCTCCTAGTGGGATACAGGTGGAGGTTACTTCTATATATATGGCTACAAGCTAGGGTTTTGGGGGAGGCGGAGGGGGAGGGGGAGAACAGAAAGAACACAATATCATAGGGCACAAGAGATACAACACAAATACACAACTTGTACTCCCAATATTATAGTGGATTACTCCCAATATTATAGTGGATTACTCTCTCTCTCCGTGGTTTTTTCCCGATTGGGTTTCCACGTAATTCTTGTGTTCATACTTTATATTTCTTTATTTATGTTTATGTGAGTGTATTTCGTGAGTTTGATTTCACAACAATTACTACATCAACCGTTGGCGCTATTTTAACCTGCTGTTTTGGTGATTTCGTCAGGCGTACAAAATCAGGCGTTAACAGGTGGTGCTTTCGTCTTTTTTCAATAAAGTTAGTTTTAAGCGTTTCAGTGAATTTTAAACGTTTGTTTGGGGTTATTTTTCTTTCTAATTCTGAATTTGTGCCTCTTATTTATTGTTTATAGACCAGATGATACACCTTGGGATGGAGGTTAGTTTTTTTTTTTTTTTTTTTTTCATATAGGCAGTAAACATATTCAATTTTACTTTTTGGCTTTTCCAATTAAGGGATTTGTATATTATAATGTATGTATGCTCATAAAAAACAAATCAGAATTATGGGATGTTTAACAACTGTTTTGCTATTTGATAAAATTGGATGCTTTTTTGGACTATGAGGTTATTGTTGATTGTATTTGCGGATGCTATAGGTTTTGCTTGATGTTTTGTTGATTTAAATTGGATTCTGGTGTTTTGTAATTTACCAGTATTTTTTTTATATAATTTTTTCCTTTTTTAGTCACATTGTTGTGGTTGTAAAGGTGATAGTTAGAATTAAGAAGTCATATTTTTAATTACGAAAGTAAAAATGGAAGTGAAAAAAATAAATGATTCACTGAAGAGGAAATTTCAGACCTGTTTTTGAAGTAGAGTGTTCAGAATCAGATATTTGTGATACTTGAGTTCTTGAAGGTTTTATAGATCGTTGGACGCTACTGCTACTGTTTTTGACCGGATATTTTATCTGTCATCCGGGAAATATGTGGTTTGTCTATTACAGTTAGCTAATAATACCTATGCAATATGTTTGAGTGAAGATACTTGAGCTTTGTAATCACGCTTAATTTCCTGTTAGGCTAAGGAACATACTCGGTTCTTGGCATGTCTAAATGTCTGTTCTTGACTGGATATTTTATGTCTTCTCAAGTATATATGTAGTTTGTCTTATTGTCTATTACAGTTGGCTAATACTCTAAACCTTAGCAAAATGTTCCTAAACCTCAACTAAAGTTTTGTTGATATGTTCTCTTTTGTCACCTTTGCTCGCAAACTTCTCTTCCTTTTTGCTCTGCTTATCAACATCTTTGTGAGTGCAGGTACATTTAAGCAGACTCTGCAACTCACAGAGGATTACACAAATAAACCACCAATAGTCCGATTTGTCTCGAGGATGTTCTTTTTTCCCTTGTTAATAACATGATCGAGCACCCCTTGTTTACTCATGTTTTACATTCTGCTCTCGCTTAATCCCTTAAAATTCTAATGACGTGTAGTTCTTAAGTTTTCTCAGTCATTTCTTTGGTTTATAACTCTCTTGAATTTCTGACAATTTTACTGATTCTTCTTCCATGAGATCTCATTTATCATTGGAAGTATGTCCATCCCCGTAGCATGTGTATATGAACTATTGTTGTAGCTCTGATTACTTGGACTATGTTTGGCACTGGTTTTACACTTTGCCCCCATAGAGGTAGGGTTGTTTATGAGATTTTGGTGGCCTAGGACGAAAGATGAAAACGAGATCATTTTTCGAAATATTGTCTTTCACCCAAAAAGGTTAAAATAAATAAATAAAAAATACAAGCTATATTTAAAAGAAGTATCTTTCCGGAACTTAAAACATAATAGTTTGACTACAGCAAAATATATGAGAACTTGAACTATAGAAACAAAGTATATGAGAAGTTCGACTACGACAAAATATATGTGAATACATTATTGAAATATATTTATTCTAATATTCCAAGAGGCAAAATTTTCAATCAAATGTATATATACACACTATATATAAAAAAAATGGAGTCCCTCTGATCGGAGCTCGCCCGTGCTCAGGAACGGCCCTGCGTAGAGGCAACTGGGAAGACTGTGTTCTATTGTAATATTGTTAATACTATATAGAATATTTGAAATTAGAATTATTCGGACTCTTGATGAGCCTAGGTGTATGAACAATAACTGGACAAAAACTGTGACTTTGATTCAACTCTTTTCCAGTATGAAACCTCTGAGAATTTATAGTTACTCTTTTCCAGAAATTATTGTTATCAATATATCGAGTCTTTCCTCCATCCTTGGATATTAAAATGTTGTCTCGATTAAGCTCTAGTTGATATATTTCTGCAGATTTCTCAAATCCCAGAAGCAGACATGACCGACTACCAAAGTAATTTAACAAAGGAACAAATTGCAGCAATTTTTGTTGATGAACTTGGAACAGGTTCAACATCAAATATATGGATTGCTGCAGAACATCATCTCAAATGATCCTTCTTATATTTAATGGAACTCCATGACGTGAAACAAGTTAATACTAATGAGGTGTCTGTTCGCGTTGGATGCTCATTGAATTCAGGGCTTGAATTTTACTTCGCTCATAACATTTATAGACAATATTAGTTCTACAAGTCCCTATCAACAATTGAGAAAACTGAAAACTAAGCAATCATGCTGCCACCACATAACAGTTTGTTGGGGGGGGAGGGTATGAGAGATCTGGGAAAAAAGGATAGGGTAAAATTTACCAAACTCGCATGAGGATGAGAGCATGAAAAACTAGAAAAGAAGACTTGGCCTTCCCAGCATTTTGATTTTACTCGAGGTCTTCTTGCTCTTTTGAAGCCAGTCTATCTGTAGAAAAAAGGTGATGAATATTTAATTTTGAGGTATTTAAAAACTAGTGTTCCTAAAAAAGAAAAAAAGAAAAAAAGAAAAAGAAAACAGGTCATTATTACATGAAATATCTAGTTGTTATCTACTTCCAAACTTGTTATAGGACAACTGAAATTCATTAAGATCAAGTATATGTATAAACATCTGCATCTATATCAATTTGTGACTACACGTGATAAATTTACAAATGATTGATCAAGACCAACTACCTGAATTCTGCTGCTATTGAACAACTAGCTGTAAGCGTGGACGTTGGAATGGTGATACTGGAGACCCATCACTGCTCTGGGTGGAGTCCTGAACCTGAGCAGCAAATTTCAAATTCCACAGCACATCTTCAATGGAAGGTCTATCAGCTGGATCGTCAAGCAAGCACCTAATGCATATTTCCATCATTGTCTTCAATGATTCATCCGAATATGCATTCCGAACTGCTGGATCAACCATGCTCTTTCGAGCAGCATTGTCAGCTGTTGTGTTCGCTTGTAACTGCATTGCATCAAGGAAAGTAGAAGTTATTGTTATCGAAAAATTCCACAATTTGCAGTCAGGTATTAACTACCAATGAGCTCTAGTTCATGTGGTAACAAACCCTCCCTAACAAGTAACATCCGAAGGTGCTTCTTGATATTTAAGAAAAATCTGTATACAACCCATTTAAGCATGCGTTAACAGAACACTTTTAAAGTGGAATGAAATGCTCTTACATGATGTTTAACAATCTCCACTTCATTCTGGGTGTTGAGCTGTCTCCCCACAATGATTTCTAGTAATATTACTCCAAGGTCTTTAATATCGGATCTCTCCTCGTATTGAATCCTGAGAAGCAATAGATTTTAGGTTGCTCAGTTACAGAAATCAGCATGCATGTTGACTACTTGGAATCACATGAAATTAGAAGTTCATTTAAACAAAACTTGAGGCAAACTGGGTAGCCTTAGTACAGAGGTGCCAATACAATACTTTTTTGTTGAACGCAATAATATTTTCAAGTGGAACAAATTTGCATCAAACATCCTAAATCTAGACATCAACCATTAAGGTAGAATTTATATGTTTTGCAAGCATGGAAATACATCCATATGCGTAAAGTTGTTTCACTTACAACTTTTGGAATGTTCATGTTCCATAGCTACTGTAAACATTTATGTAATATATGGCCTATAACTTGAAAACTTCTTATTCAAGTCCTTACAGAATCGAACTAAAAAATATCATTACAGACCTTCCGGTTTTAACTTCTCTGGATCCACCCAAAGGAATTTGGCTACCCACCTGTTATGTGAAGTTGATATAAATATCAAATAAGGGATAACTTTAAAGAATTACAGTAATAGAGTGTAGAGCCAGTAAGAAGAGCCTTTTAACTCTTTGTACCTTCTCCATATTTTCTGCTAACAAAGGCAGATTGTAACTGCTAATTTTTGCTACAAGGTTCTGGTCCAGTAAAATATCTGTTATTTTCAAATTATTTGAAAATATACCAGGCACAATTCCTGTGTGAAGAAACTGGATACCCTTTGCCACCCCTATAGCTGCTGCTATGCGTTGAGACCATGTTAGCTTTCGTCTAGGTCGTCTGTCTGCAGAGAATTGAATACATTGAAATTAACAACTATGAAAAAGCCTAAATCCATAAGTAAATTGTATATGGAAGCAATGGTTAGATGCCTTCTTTGTTTCTTTACCATATGCCACCTGAAGGGTGATATATAAAATATGTTTATTGATTATGAAGATAAATAAAATATCAGTTACCAGATATCCAGTCCCTTAGTGTCCCATTTGGCACGTATTCGAAGACGAGGAATATTCTGCTGACACTGGAATCATCCAAGTAACATTCAAAGCAGTGTCCAAGAGCACTGACCAAATGTTGGTGTCTGAGTTTAGATATTAAATCTATGTGATGCATAAAGCTTTGAGTGCTGTGGCTTCTTTTCATTTTCAGGCACCTAATAGCTATGAGGGAACCATCCTGCATCTGACCTCTGTACATCTGAGCTCATAAAGAAATCGATGGTTAATCCATACAGAACAATTTATTATGCAGAAAATTTTCTTCATACTGAATTTACCAAGGTTATCATATTTCCAGGAAGAGTAAATTATCCGTTTATGCGTGGAACAAATAGACCACCCACGGGAAGAAAGGGAGGGGATCTAATCTAACTCCAGAACAAGAATATACGCAAAATCTTATAGTCAATTAAACTGTGCACCTGTGAAGAAGCTTATAGAAGTATAAGTATGATCACATGATGCCTTTTTCCAAAGTACTTTTCTTGGTTTTCAACTTTTCATTCAATATTTCTGCTTACAATAAGCACAAGCTAGAGAAGTAGGTAAGACTAAAAACATAATCAAATGATACTCTATATAAGCATATGACATACACAAACAAGCACATGTGCTGCAAACAGATTCATATAACCTTTTAGGCTAAAATGGCATGGTATTGAAACTTCTTTTGTAAAGAAAAAGACACTTGAAAAAGATGCAAGCAGTTGTTCTCACGAGAGCATGCAATTATAAGCCCAACAAGAAACTTAAGACCATAGTGGAATTGCAAGGATTGTCATACCTGACCATAAGAACCTTCATCCACAAAAGTTGATGTATCAAAGTTATTGGTTGCATCCTCAAGCTCTTTTAGTGAAAAGGTTCGATAAGTTGGTACTCCAAGTGCTCCTAGTTTCATCGATTGAGTTGTATACCCTTCAGTCATAAAAAATCAAATAGTCAACTATTGTGCACAAAAAATGTTAGAAAGGACCAAGTAGGTTACATTATTCTTGTGTGTATGCGTGCAAGAGTGAGTGCATGATTTGTTTTGTTATTTGTTTTTTAAAAACTCAAGTAATTAATTCCATATCAACCAAGCTATACATCCCAGTAAATTGGAGTTGGGTACATGACTTATTATTTTAGCATTCAACTCCCTCTGCTGCAATTCACACTTCACAGCTAGGGGAAAATTAAGTTTGGCCATTTTTTCTGATCTATGACGAGAAAAACAACTTGTTTTGCTACTGAAGTTTTAGGCAAAGAAAGATCTTCTATTTCTTTTAGAAAAAGAAAGATGAATTAAATTCCGAATTCAAAGTAGGGACGGAGGACTAAATTCCGCAGAACAGAAAGTAAAAGAAAAACCTATAATTAAATTTAGTGTCTGTAATAATAGTGGCTTCAGAAAGAAAAAAAAAACCTTACTTGCATCTGTAAGAAACTTTGAGGTGTACCCTTTTGATGCTTTCTCTTTTATCAATCTGGTTGAAGATAATTTAACAATATTTTTTGCATGTACTCTTCTCACCGCCAAGAAGACTAGAGCAACTAGTACAATTCCGCCAATAGTCCCTCCAGATATACTTAATGCAAGCACTGCTTTGGAGGCTTGCTTTGGCTTCCGATGATGAGGTATGATGCCCACAGCTAGAGCTCCATTTCGACAAAAGGACATTGGGTGTTGACTTGTATCTCCACTAGCTAAACAATTTTTTGCATAAACCACAACCCTTTTTCTGGGATCAGACAAAAGACAGCTTGGCAAGCTTCCAGTTAAGAGATTTCCAGATAAATCGACAAATTCAAGTTCGGCATTGCAAGCCATATTTTTGGAAAGCATTCCAGTTAATTTGTTTCCTTCAATATTCAGATAAGTAATTGATGGCAGGGCTAACAAAGAAGGCTGAAATGGTCCGACAAATCTGTTGAAAGATATATCAAGCCATTGAAGCTGATTCGAGGAGTCCAACTTATCTGGGATGCCACAGTTGAACTTGTTCTTCCTCAATACAAGTCTAACTAATTTTTTGCTATCAATCTGAGGAAATTGAGGTCCAAGAAAATTATCTTCTAACTCAAGCACTTGAAGGTTTCTCAAGCCGCTAATATCGGGCACCTCACCAGTAAATTTGTTATGTGAAAGATCAAGAACTCTGAGGTTTTCCAAATTCCCCAAAGAATCTGGTAGCGAACCATTTAACAAATTTTTCTTCATACTCAAAACAGCCAAAAGTGATAATGAACCCAGCCCATGTGGAATTCTACCGCGGAACATGTTGTCGTCAAGTATAAGTGTTTGGAGGTTTTTTAAAGACGAAACCTCTTTAGGAATGGCTCCACGAATGAAATTGGAACTAATATTGAGTATTTCCACCGATGCTAAACGTGCAATATTACTAGGCAATTGCTCCCTTAGACCAAGAGAGACCAATGTGAGGACTTTTAAGCTAGGAAGGCCAAGGAGAGTATTAACAAATGAATCTATGGAGAAATTCCGAGGCAATGGGGGAGTGCCCCTTTCCCCAATAATATGCAGCTGGGTTATGCTTTCTTCGTAGCATACAACAGTAACAGATGAAATTGGTTCAGTACTGCAAAAATCTGTCTTATTGTTCCAGCTGCTCAGAACAGCTGGATAATTAAGAAGGCCTTGAATTCTCAAAAGGGTTTGTGCTTCAGACGATTGTTGTTGCTCCGAGTAGCAGAATGAAGATGTCAAAACAAGGAGAACTAGAAGTCTTGTATGGCTAAAACTTGTAGCCATTTCAGAAACTACACAAATGGAAATTGAACAAAATATTAAGAGCTCGGAAGCTTGATATGTGGTGTTTTGAGAAGTATCAGAAGTGCATTAGAGCTTGGGATTCCCAGCTAGAGGCTCAAGTTCCCAAGAATACAAAATTAAGATCTACAACCATAGCAAATGCAGAACAGAAAGAGTAATAAATTTTGGCAGATGAAGACAAAAATGCCACATTTCTAATTATTATTATATGAAAAGGAATGAGAACTGTCATCATTCTGAAAGTTTTAAATAAAATAAAAAATGCTTATTTGTGGGGTTTTTGGAGTACTAGTTAATGAGCATGCATCTTCTCTCTATCTATAGCAATGAAAAAACCCAGACAATAAAACTAAGGGAAAGACGTATAAGTTCAAGTTCATGAAGGGTCTACCTCTCTTGAGAGCAGAAACAAATCAAACCCTGGCTTTGGGATTTGGACCTGTAATGAGGTTTGAATCCAGCACAGCCAGTTGAATTCAAGTGCTTTGAGAATAGTAGATGAAACCCACAAATTTTCTAAAGGAGTCCTTAACCAGAAATCACTCACCACAACCAACTAATTTAAAGAAAACACTGACATTGAAATGAGGTAAACTTCAAACAGGACATCCCACAAGCATTACCAGTTATTTGAAACGACTCGAACCCAATTCAAAAAAAGTAGCTCTCTTTTCGTTCTTAACTTACTCTTCAACATTCCCTACAGAAAATCACTAATAACCAAAAGCAATAAATTTCTATCTATATATTCTTCCCCTGTATCAACTCTAAACCAATAAATTTAGGCCATTTAATAAAATTAACAGTCAGTCATGATTCAGAACAGAAACCGACAATCTCTTTGAACACGTTATGTTTTTTTCAGTGCTTTTCGAAGCTTTTAACACTACTCCATAGCGTAGACTGGTTGGCTGGACCAGGATGCAAAAATAAAAAGAAAAAAGAAAAGCAAAAGTGAATCAAAGATTCTTGGTGCACAACAAATTAATTACCCCTTTATTCCCCACTCCTCCTTCACACCCTCTTTTCTCTGTTTAGTATTTTTCTCAGGATGTGTTGTGCAATTTCCAAATGTAATGGTACAGTGAATTTGAATTTTCAGATTATAGAATAATTAATTCTACGATCATAGACTCCGTACGTTTAAGAATCTGGACAACTGTACAATTCCATTAATCCATATATATGTTAAAATTTATTTATATATTTATGAGAGTAATTAACATGAAGCTAATTTTCATTAATTAATTAATATTATATAGTAACATGTAACCGGATCCTTAATTTATTTATGCAGTAATTATTTTGTAGAGAAAGAGATGTATGTCAGTCAGTATAGAGTTTTCAATAACTGTCTCTGTCTGCTTTCGCTTTCTCGGTCTGGACAGCTTTTGGCTTTTGGCTTTTTGCTTTTGGCTTGTGGCTTGTGGCTTGTGGCTTGTGGCTCTAATATATTGTCATTACCACCCGGTTACTGATTTCAGATATATTTGTCATTACCACTCGGTTAATGAGTTTTAGGATGAATGGACGATCAATTTTCTTGTCAAAATTTTTTGAAAAATTAAATTAGATAAAATCATCTTTTATAATAAAACATAATTTAAAAGTAATTTGATAACTTAAATGTGAGACTTGTTTTTGTTCTTTCCCTTTTAAAGTCAGTAACCACATGAAAAAAGCGGGAGTGGTTATCATGTTGAGTCGACATGCAAGTCGGGAGTAGATCTCTCTCTGTGTGGGTCAACTTTGTTATAAGACCCCAAATTTTATGAAATAAAATTACTCAATTTTTCTTATAATTACAATTCAGTAAATGGTTAAATTGATAAAAAGTTAAAGTTATGGGTGAAATGTGAAAATTTTTCAAAATACGCAAGTGGTTATAAAATATTCATTGTTGTCGGGGAATATTCGTTTGGTCGTGGAATATTCTTTCTGTCGAGGAATATTCGTACGACGGCGCAGACATTTGTGGGTCCCATAACAGAATAACTGTCGGATGAAGAAAACGACAAATTTGAGTTTTTATAAATAACGGCGTAATTGTTACCATTAACACTGCTGGAATACCCGGTGGTTAAAATACAGTAATACGCGTTGTTACACAGTAGCACACGGTATTGCACAGTATTTTTGAATTATTGATTCTTACGTAAGAAGACACTACTCAAGAATTGTTACAATAGTTACTGTTCAATATTTTATTTTATTGATTCAATAATTGTTGCGTTGATATTTTATATTATTGTTGTTTCAATAATTGTTGCTGCCCAGTATTTTCCATTATCAGATTAATAATTCATACTATTTAAATAATATTATTAGATAGCATTATTGGTAATGTCTTGAAAGTTCTGTCTAAGGAGAGGTTTGATCATCTAATTGCGCGCTAGTAAGGAGAAATCCTTATTAGAAAGCCTCCTCTTTCCTAGGAACGACCTGGTTGTCATAATTGTGATTCTGTAATATTATTTGTGAATAATTAATTATTGATTCATATGATAAGAAAATATTTATTTTATGTGGATATAAATGAGGGATATATTTTTGTGATTAAAAATGAAGGAGTTAATGTTGAGGTGTTTTATCTGTATTTTTATCGGAACGGAGGTATTGAAAATCAAATTAGGGTTTTTGAGATATTTTGCGAGGGTTATAATTTTTAATCCGACCGTTGGATCGTGGTAATATTTGGATATGTTATACATATATAAGTTTAGTATATGTCCACAAATTTTGAACCGTTAAAATTGAACGTATGATTTTTTATGAATTTTATGAGATGACTGGTTCAGAAATTGTTGAATTTTTGGAGTTAATCATTTGGTGGAAAATTCTAGAATTGGTGGGCCCCACTCTTGGTTGGTGAAGAAATGTGCTGAGATTTTTATTCAAATGTGGTGGGTGGGAATAGTAGCAGGTAAAGCCATCAGGTTGCAGGTTAAGTCTGCTTCGACGTACTAACATTTTTTTATAAATAGAGGGCTAAGTTAGAATTGAAAATCACACTAGAAACATAAGCTTTTTCTCTCTATATTATGAAGCATATTTTGTGAGTATTTAGATACTTTGAGAGTTGCTATTCAGTGCAAGTTTTGTAAGACCCCGAATTTTATGAAATAAAAGTATTCAATTTTTCTATTCAGTAAATGGTTAAATTGATAAATGTTAAAGTTAAGGGTGATATATAAATTTTTTTCAAAATACACAAGTGGTTATAAAATATTCATTGTTGTCGGGAAATATTCGTTTGGTCGTGGAATATTCTTTCTGTCGGGGAATATTCGTACGACGGCGCAGCTATTTGTGGGCCCCATAACGAATAACTGTCGGATGAAGAAAACGACAAATTTGAGTTTTTACAAATAACGACGTAGTTGTTACCGTTAACACTGTTGGAATACCCGGTGGTTAAAATACAGTAATACGCGTTATTGCACAGTAGCACACGGTATTGCACAGTATTTTTGAAATTATTAATTCTTACGTAAGAAGACACTACTCAATAATTGTTACAGTAATTACTGTTCAATATTTTATTTTATTGATTCAATAATTGCTGCGTTGATATTTTATATTATTGTTGTTTCAATAATTGTTGTTGCACAGTATTTTCTATTATCAGATCAATAATTCATATTATTTGAATAATATTATTAGATAATATTATTGGTAATGTCTAGAAAGTTCTGTCTAAGGAGAGGTTTGGTCATCTAATTACGCGCTAGTAAGGAGAAATCCTTATTGGAAAGCCCCCTCTTTCCTGGGAACGGTCTGGTTGTCATAAATGTGATTCTGTAATATTATTTGTGAATAATTAATTATTGATTCATATGATAAGGAAATATTTATTTTATGTGGATATAAATGAGGAATATATTTTTGTGGTTAAAAATAAAGGAGTTAATGTTGAGGTTTTTATCAGTATTTTTATCGGAATGGAGGTATTAAAAATCAGGGTTTTTGAGATATTTTGCGGGGGTTATAATTTTTAATCCGACCGTTGGATCGTGGTAATTTTTGGATATGTTATACATATATAAGTTGAGTATATGCCCACAAATTTTGAACCGTTAAAAATGAACGTATGATTTATTATGAATTTTACGAGATGACTGGTTCAGAAATTGTTGAATTTTCGGAGTTTATCATTTTGGTGGAAAATTCTAGAATTGGTGGGCTCCACTTGTGGTTGGTGAAAAAATGTGCTGAATTATATTTTAAATGTGGTGGGTGGGAATAGTAGCAGGTAAAGCCATCAGGTTGTAGGTCAAACCTACCAAAATTTTCCTATAAATAGAGGGCTAAGTTAGAATTGAAAATCACACCAGAAACATAAGCTTTCTCTCTTTCTCTCTCTATATTATGAAGCATATTTTGTGAGTTTTTAGATACTTGGTGAGTTGCTATTCATCAGTGCAAGTTTCCTTCAGCATCATATCCGATATCCAGTCAGAAGTACTGCTCTTTTGAGGTAAGGGATAGTAAAGGATATTAAGGGATTTTAAGGGTTGTTATGATTTTCAGTTTCGTAATTTTTCTGATCTTCAAAAATTCTGGAAAAATTTGAAATGATATTTTGATGAGTTTTCTTGATTGTATCCAAAAATGGTGATTTTTGGATGTATAGATTGAGAGTTATGAATTTTATGAGAAAAGACTATTTTAAAAGTAACAGCTTATAATTCCTTGTGGTTAACTCCAAAATTGATGAAATTTTTATTGGGAGTATATGTATATGATAGAAGTATACTCTGTAAATTTCAGAATTTTTGGACAAAAGTACAATTTTTGATAAATGTCTAAATATTCGGCTATTTTGGCCATATGAAAATTAGTAAATGACTTTTAAAAATTCTGAGAAAAATATATGTTCACTATGGGACTATATTATGCTAAATCTCAGAAAAAAAATATTTTTGAAACTGATTTGGTATTTTTCATAAAAATAGTCTAGTTATGAGTAAATGAATTAAATATGTCTTGTGAAGAAAAAAAATTAGAAAATAGGATTTTATGGCTTGAGAATCCTATATGAGGTATATGCAGATTTTTGATGAGGGTTTTGGTTATTGATGATGAAATTGTAAGAGTTGACATTTTATGATGATTAAATGCATTAATTAGTAAAGTGTAAACAATTAAAATAAATTGTTTATAAATTTAAGTAATGTTATTCTTTCAATATCATTATACCGAAATATTGGTATGGATCTTATTGTGGAATTTCTATCTTTTATGTCGGGGTTACTATTCATGAGTTACTATTCATGATTTACTATTCATGAGTTACGAATATTACTCTTGAGATTAAAACTATATGTTGATCATATTATTTTTATCATCATATATAACATTTTTATAACCCTGATGTTGAAATTCTCTTTCATTGGAGTGTAAAAATGGGTAGATTATTGGTATGATCATGACTAGGGTTCTCTTTGGCCTGTAGTGCAAAGTTGAATTGTGACTGGTATGATCATGACCATTGAATTTATAATTGAATATCTTAAGCTTAAGTGCAAAGGTGAATTGATCAACATGGTTATAATTATTGTTTATATAAATTCTGAAATGATTATATATTTCTTTGAGATATGAATATATTTGGTCTGTAGTGCAAATATGAATTGTTGATGAATATCTTTGGCATGTAGGGCAAAGATGGCCTGTTGATGAATATCTTTGGCCTGTAGTGCAAAGATGAACTGTTGTTGAATATCTTTGGCCCGTAGTGCAAAGATGGTTTGTTGATGAATATCTTTGGCCGTAGTGCAAAGATGGATTTGTTAGTATGATTATAAACAGGAACTGTGATTTGGTATAACCATGATCTTTGATGTTTCAGGTAAAGATAGGTGATGAAAATTATCATCGTCCTGGATGAGAAGAGGAATTTAGAACTACAGTTATGATTATGAGTTATTCATATGATTGTGGACCAGAATTGTTGATTGATGTTACAGGGATAAAACATTGTTGGTGGATTTTTAACATGGAGAAGATAATAGGCTTTATAGTCTATTTGACTCTTCTAATGGATTGCTCGTTCCGCTGCAACTATGGTTAAAATTTTTATCATTTACCATATGTTCTAAATCTCTGATTTATTGTTGATGAAGGCTATTGATAATTGAATTATCTTTAGTCATGATATTCTTTACTGAGCTAGTTGTGCTCACCCTTTTGCTTCACAATTCCTTTCAGGTAATAAGAGTGTAGCTGGGTCGAGCGGGGGTAACAAGGGAATAGAACGGTGGTCATCATTTAGTAGTTATATTTGGTGAAGAAAATAGGGTGAGGCGAACCCAACGTTGGAAGGGTGTTTTGTCACTATCATACAAGATGTCTAATGACATACAACCTCGTGTCATCATAAGACAGGGTTGTGCTCATCCACTTGCTGAGTATATCTATGGGTACTACCTATATAATCTTGGTGTTTGTTTGAAGTATAATTCTAAATGAGAGACAGTGGAGATAATGATAAGTCAAGAGAAGACTCACCATTGGGAAGAATATGATAGTAATCTTCTCGTTTTTCTTTGGGGTCTATTGGGTCAACCAAGGATAATTCTGTGGCCATATGATATATATCATAACCTAGACGCGTGGCCTCCCGTGTATGAATGTTTCCTTGAGCACTTCCCAAAGATTCTAATTTCTAAAACAGTTTTTGACTATACCTTTATGTAAGGTGTTATTGTGAGGTGATGTCCACGGTTGGAACATGAGTCACATTTGGTATATATTTGTATCCAAACTCACAGCATATGTGTTGTTGTATTTTGCACGACAATTGTGGTAATAAAGTTGTAGTTATTTTCTGTACCATGTATTTAACGACTCAGAATGGGTTGGGTGGAATGGACCTATTTTGGGGTCGTTACAAGTTTCCTTCGACTTTGCATTCCAGTCAAAATTACTGCACTTTTGAGGTAAGGGATAGTAAGGGATTTTAAGGGTTGTTATGATTTTCAGTTTCGTAATTTTTCTGAACTTCAAAAATTCTGAAAAAAGTTGAAATGATTAATTGATGAGTTTTTTTGATTGTGTCCAAAAATGGCAATTTTTAGATGTATAGATTATGAGTTATGAATTTTATGAGAAAAGACTATTTTAAAAGTAACCGCTTATAACTCCTTGTGGTTAACTCCAAAATTGATAAAATTTTTATTGGAAGTATATCTATATAATATCAGTATATTCTGTGAATTTTGGAATTTTTGGATAAAAGTACAATTTATGATAAATGTCTAAATATTCGACGATTTTGGCCATATGAAAAATAGTAAATGAATTTTAAAAATTCTGAGAAAAATATATGTTCAATATGGGACTATATTCTGCTAAATCTCAAAAAAGAAATATTTTTGAAATTGATTTGATATTTTTAATGAAAATGGACTAGTTATGAGAAAATTAATTAAATATGTTTTGTGAAGTAAGAAAAATGGAAAATAAGATTTTATGACTTGAGAATCCTATATGAGGTATATGCAGATTTTTGATGAGGGTTTTGGTTATTGGTGATGAAAACTTATGAGTTTGACATTTTAGGATGATTAAATGCATTATTTAGTAAAGTGTAAACAATTAAAATAAATTGTTTATAAGTTTAAGAAATGTTATTCTTTCAATATCATTATACCGAAATATTGATATGAATTTTATTGTAAAATTTCTACCTTTTTGTGTCGAGGTTACTATTCATGAGTTACTATTCACGAGTTACTATTCATGAGTTACTATTCATGAGTTACTATTCACGACAAAATTGGTTTCTTTTTTTTGACCAAATTATAGTTGATTTATGAATATTACTTTTGAGATTAAAACTATATGTTGTTCATATTATTTTTATTATCATATATAACATTTTTATAACTCTGATATTGAAATTCTCTTTCACTTGAGTGTAAAGATGGGTAGTGTAACGCCCCCAAAATAGGTCCATTTGATCCAACCCATTTTGAGTCGCCAAATACATGGTACAGATAATAATTACAACTTTATTACAATAATTGTCGTGCAAAATATAACAACACATATGCTATGAGTTTGGGTACAAATATATACCAACTGTGACTCATGTCCCAACCTTGGATAGCACGTCACAATGACACCTTACATAAAGGTATAGTCAAATACTGTTTTAAAAATTAGAATCTTTGGGAAGTGCTTAAGGAAACCCTCGTACATGGGAGGCTATGCTTCTAGGTTATGATAGATATCATATGGCAACAGAATTATCCTTGGTTGACCCAATAGACCCCAAAGAAAAACGAGAAATTTACTATCATATTCTTCCCAATGGTGAGTCTTCTCTTGACATATCATTATCTCCACTGTCTCTAACTGAGAATTATACTTCAAACAAACACCAAGATTATATAGGTAGTGCTCGTAGATATACTCGACAAGTGGATGTGCACAACCATGTCTTCTGATGACACGAGGTTGTGTGTCGTTAGACATCTTGTATGATAGTGGCAAAACACCCTTCCAACGTTGGGTTCGTTTCACCCTAGATGATTCACCAAATATAACTACTAAATGAACTTTTTTATACTGTTTCAGGAGAACCTCCACAGCTAGAGACCACCGTTCTATTTTCCTGTTACCCTCGCTCGATTCTGCTACACTCTTATTACCTGAAAGGAATTGTGAAGCAAAAGGGTGAGCACAACTAGCTCAGTAAAGAATATCATGACTAAAAATAATTAAATTATCAATAGCATTCAACAGAATTAAATCAGAGATTTAGAATATATGGTAGATGATAAAAATTTCAACCATAGTTGCAGCGGAACAAGCAATCCATTAGAAGAGTCAAATAGACTATAAAGTCTATTATATTCTCTATGTTAAAAGTCCACCAACAATGTTTTATCCCTGTAACATCAATCAATAATTCCTGTCCACAATCACATGTATAACTCATAATCATAATTGTAGTTCTAAATTCCTCTTCTCATCTAGAACAAAGATAATTTTCATCACTTGTCTTTACCTGAAACATCAAAGATCATGGTTATACCAAATCACAGTTCCTGTTCATAATCATACTAATAATTTCATCTTTGTACTACGGGCCAAAGATATTCATCAACAACTCATCTTTGCACTACAGGCCAAAGATATTCCTCAACAGCTCATATTTGCACTACAAGCCAAATATATTATTATCTCAAAGAAATATATAATCATTTCAAAATTTATATAACCAATAATTATAACATTTTGATCATTTCACTTTTGCACTTAAGCTAAAGATATTCAATTATAAATTCAATGGTCATGATCATACCAGTCAACAATTCAACTTTGCACTACTGGCCAAAGAGAACCCATAGTCATGATCGTACCAAAAATCTACCCATCTTTACACTCAAGTCAAAGAGAAATATCATCATTAGGGTTATAAAAATATTATATATGATAATAAAAAAAATAATATGATCAACATATAGTTTTAATCTCAAGAATAATATTCATAAATCAACTATAATTTGGTTAGAAAAAGAAACCAATTTTGTCATGAATAGTAACTCGTGAATAGTAACCCATGAATAGTAACTCGTAAATAGTAACTCGTGAATAGTAACTCATGAATAGTAATTTCGACATGAAAAAGTTCCAAATTTGATAAAAAGTTCCAACAAATATTTCAGCATAATGATATTGAAGAAATAATATCACTTATGAAGAAAATAACATCCCTTACTATCCCTTACTATCCCTTACGACAATATTCCCTACAATTTCTTACTATCCTTTACAATTCCTTACCTCAAAAGAGCAGCACTTCTAACTGGATATCGGATATGACGCTGAAAGAAACTTGCACTGATGAATAGCAATTCACCAAGTATCTAAATACTCACAAAATACACTCAATAATCTAGAAAGAGAAAGAGAGAAAACTTATGAATTCTGATATGATTTTTAATTCTAACTTAGCCCTCTATTTATAGAAAAATGTTAGCATGCCGAAGCAGACTTAACCTGCAACCTGATGGCTTTACTTGCTACTATTCCCACCCACCACATTTGAATAAAAATCTCAGCACATTTTTTCACCAACCAAGAGTGGGGCCCACCAATTTTAGAATTTTCCACCAAAATGATTAACTCCAAAAATTCAACAATTTCTGAATCAGTCATCTCGTAAAATTCATAACAAATCATACATTCATTTTTAACGGTTCAAAATTTGTGGACATATACTTAACTTATATATGTATAACATATTTAAAAATTACCACGATCCAACGGTCGGATTAAAAATTATAACCCCCGCAAAATATCTCAAAAATCCTAATTTAATTTTTAATACCTCCGTTCCGACCAAAATACAGATAAAATACCTCAATATTAACTCCTTCATTTTTAACCACAAAAATATATCCCTCATTTATATCCACGTAAAATAAATATTTCCTTATCATATGAACCAATAATTAATTATTCACAAATAATATTACAGAATCACAATAATGACAACCAGGCAGTTCCCAGGAAAGAGGGGGCTTTCTGATAAGGATTTCTCTTTACTGGCGCGTAATTAGGTGACCAAACCTCTCCTTAAACAGAACTTTATAGACATTACCAATAATGTTATCTAATAATATTATTCAAATAATATGAATTATTGCTCCGATAATAGAAAATACTGTGTAGTGACAATTATTAAAACAACAGTAATATAAAATATCAACGCATCAATTATTGAATCAATAAAATAAAATACTGAACAGTAATTACTGTAACAATTATTGAGTAATGCCTTCTTACGTATAAATCAATAATTGGTACAATACCGTATGCTACTGTGCAACAACGCGCATTACTGTGTTTTAACCACCGGGTATTCCAACAGTGTTAACGGTAACAACTACGCTTTTATTTATAAATAACTTACTCTTGTCATTTTCTTCATCCAATCGCTTTTCGTTATGGGGCCCACAAAAGGCTGCGCCGTCGTATGAATATTCCCCGACAGTAAGAATATTCCACGACCAAACGAATATTTCCCGACAACAATGAATATTTTATAACCACTTGCTTATTTTAAAAATTTTGCACATTTCACCCATAACTTTAAATTTTTATCAATTTAACCATTTACCAAATAGAAAAATTGAATATTTTTATTTCATAAAATTCGGGGTCTTACAGGTAGATTGTTGGTATGATCATGACTATGGGTTCTCTTTGGCCAGTAGTGTAACGACCCCAAAATAGGTCTATTCCATCCAACCTATTCTGAGTCGCCAAATACATGGTACAGAAAACAACTACAACTTTATTACAACAATTGTCGTGCAAAATACAACAACACATACACTGTGAGTTTGGATACAAATATATACCAAATGTGACTCATGTTCCAACCGTGGACATCACCTCACAATAACACCTTACATAAAAGTATAGTCAAAAACTGTTTTAGAAATTAGAATATTTAGAAAATGCTCAAGGAAACCTTCGTACACGGGAGGCCATGCGTCTAGGTTATGATAGATATCATATGGCCACAGAATTATCCTTGGTTGACCCAATAGACCCCAACGAAAAACGAGAAGATTACTATAATATTCTTCCCAATGGTGAGTCTTCTCTTGACTTATCATTATCTCCACTGTCTCTAATTGAGAATTATACTTCAAACAAACACCAAGATTATATAGGTAGTGCCCATAGATATACTCAGCAAGTGGATGAGCACAACCCTGTCTTATGATGACACGAGGTTGTATGTCATTAGACATCTTGTATGATAGTGACAAAACACCCTTCCAACGTTGGGTTCGCCTCACCCTATTTTTTTCACCAAATATAACTACTAAATGATGACCACCGTTCTATTCCCTTGTTACCCCCTCTCGACCCAGCTACACTCTTATTACCTGAAAGGAATTGTGAAGCAAAAGGGTGAGCACAACTAGCTCAGTAAAGAATATCATGACTAAAGATAATTCAATTATCAATAGCCTTCATCAACAATAAATCAGAGATTTAGAACATATGGTAAACGATAAAAATTTCAACCATAGTTGCAGCGGAACGAGCAATCCATTAGAAGAGTCAAATAGACTATAAAGTCTATTATCTTCTCCATGTTAAAAATCCACCAACAATATTTTATCCCTGTAACATCAATCAACAATTCTGGTCCACAATCATATGAATAACTCATAATCATAACTGTAGTTCTAAATTCCTCTTCTCATCCAGGACGATGATAATTTTCATCACCTATCTTTACCTGAAACATCAAAGATCATGGTTATACCAAATCACAGTTCCTGTTTATAATCATACTAACAAATCCATCTTTGCACTACGGCCAAAGATATTCATCAACAAACCATCTTTGCACTACGGACCAAAGATATTCAACAACAGTTCATCTTTGCACTACAGGCCAAAGATATTCATCAACAGGCCATCTTTGCACTACATGCCAAAGATATTCATCAACAATTCATATTTGCACTACAGGCCAAATATATTCATATCTCAAAGAAATATATAATCATTTCAGAATTTATATAAACAATAATTATAGCCATGTTGATCAATTCACCTTTGCACTTAAGCTTAAGATATTCAATTATAAATTCAATGGTCATGATCATACCAGTCACAATTCAACTTTGCACTACAGGCCAAAGAGAACCCTAGTCATGATCATACCAATAATCTACCCATCTTTACACTCCAGTGAAAGAGAATTTCAACATCAGGGTTATAAAAATGTTATATATGATGATAAAAATAATATGATCAACAAATAGTTTTAATCTCAAGAGTAATATTCGTAACTCATGAATAGTAAATCGTGGATAGTAACCCCGACATGAAAAAGATAGAAATTCCACAATAATATACATACCAATATTTCGGTATAATGATATTGAAAGAATAATATTCTTAAGCTTATAAACAATTTATTTAAATTGTTTACACTTTACTAATTAATGCATTTAATCATCATAAAATGCCAACTCTTAAGATTTCATCATCAATAACCAAAACCCTCATAAAAAATCTGCATATACCTCATATATAGGATTCTCAAGCCATAAAATCCTATTTTCCAATTTTCTTACTTAACATAACATATTTAATTCATTTTCTCATAACTAGACTATTTTCATGAAAAATACCAAATCCGTTCCAAAAATATTTCTTTTCTGGAATTTAGCATAATATAGTCCCATAGTGAACATATATTTTTCTCAGAATTTTTAAAAGTCATTTACTATTTTTCATATGGCCAAAATAGCCGAATATTTAGACATTTATCAAAAATTGTACTTTTGTCTAAAAATTCTGAAATTTACAGAGTATACTTCTATCATATACATGTACTCCCAATAAAAATTTCATCAATTTTGGAGTTAACCACAAGGAATTATAAGCTGTTACTTTTAAAATAGTCTTTTCTCATAAAATTCATAACTCTCAATCTATACATCCAAAAATCACCATTTTTGGACACAATCAAGAAAACTCATCAAAATATCATTTCAAATTTTTCCAGAATATTTGAAGATCAGAAAAATTACGAAACTGAAAATCATAACAACCCTTAAAATCCCTTAATATCCTTTACTATCCCTTACCTCAAAAGAGCAGTACTTCTGACTGGATATCGGATATGATGCTGAAGGAAACTTGCACTGATGAATAGCAACTCACCAAGTATCTAAAAACTCACAAAATATGCTTCATAATATAGAGAGAGAAAGAGAGAAAGCTTATGTTTCTGGTGTGATTTTCAATTCTAACTTAGCCCTCTATTTATAGGAAAATTTTGGTAGGTTTGACCTGCAACCTGATGGCTTTACCTGCTACTATTCCCACCCACCACATTTGAAATATAATTCAGCACATTTTTCACCAACCACAAGTGGAGCCCACCAATTCTAGAATTTTCCACCAAAATGATAAACTCCGAAAATTCAACAATTTCTGAACCAGTCATCTCGTAAAATTCATAATAAATCATACGTTCATTTTTAACGGTTCAAAATTTGTGGACATATACTCAACTTATATATGTATAACATATCCAAAAATTACCACGATCCAACGGTCGGATTAAAAATTATAACCCCCGCAAAATATCTCAAAAACCCTGATTTTAATACCTCCATTCTGACAAAAATACGGATAAAAATCTCAACATTAACTCCTTCATTTTTAATCACAAAAATATATCCCTCGTTTATATCCACATAAAATAAATATTTCCTTATCATATGAATCAATAATTAATTATTCACAAATAATATTACAGAATCACATTTATGACAACCAGGCCGTTCCCAGGAAAGAGGGGGCTTTCCAATAAGGATTTTTCTTTACTGGCGCGCAATTAGATGACCAAACCTCTCCTTAGACAGAACTTTCTAGACATTGCCAATAATATTATCTAATAATATTATTCAAATAATATGAATTATTGATCTGATAAAGGAAAATACTGTGCAGCAACAATTATTGAAACAACAATAATATAAAATATCAACGCAGCAATTATTGAATCAATAAAATAAAATATTGAACAGTAATTACTGTAACAATTATTGAGTAGTGCCTTCTTACGTAAGAATCAATAATTTCAAAAATACTATGCAATACCGTGTGCTACTGTGCAATAACGCGTATTACTGTATTTTAACCACCGGGTATTCCAACAGTGTTAACAGTAACAACTACGCCGTTATTTGTAAAAACTCAAATTTGTCGTTTTCTTCATCCGACAGTTATTCGTTATGGGGCCCACAAATAGCTGCGCCGTCGTACGAATATTCCCCGACAGAAAGAATATTCCACGACCAAACGAATATTCCCCGACAACAATGATTATTTTATAACCACTTGCTTATTTTGAAAAAAAATCATATTTCACTCATAACTTTAAACTTTTATCAATTTAACCATTTACTGAATAGTAATTATAAGAAAAATTGAATACTTTTATTTCATAAAATTCGGGGTCTTACAATCTCCCCTCCTTATGAAATTTCGTCCCCGAAATTTACGTACCTGGTATTTCAAAGAGTTGAGAATACCTTGCTTCTATTTCAGATTCCATCTTTCTTGTCATCATAATTTCTCCATTGCTCATCTCCTGTATTTTAAATATCATTCTAGAATACAGCTTCAAAACAAGGGTTAATTTAACAAATTAACATATCACATAATATCCTGATATTATGACTGACCAACAAATAAGCTTAGGTAGGACACACTAGCGAAGGATTTACTCATCTCTCCCCTCCTAGTTGTATTCCCCGATCTCCGCCAGAGATCATATCCCTAAGCTCTGATACCACCTGTGACGACCCCAAAATAGGTCCACTCCATCCAACCTATTCTGAGTCGCCAAATACATGGTACAGAAAATAACTACAACTTTATTACAACAATTGTCGTGCAAAATACAACAACACATACACTGTGAGTTTGGATACAAATATATACCAAATGTGACTCATGTTCCAACCGTGGACATCACCTCACAATAACACCTTACATAAAGGTATAGTCAAAAACTGTTTTAGAAATTAGAATCTTTGGGAAATGCTCAAGGAAACCTTCGTACACGGGAGACCATGCGTCTAGGTTATGATAGATATCATATGGCCACAGAATTATCCTTGGTTGACCCAATAGACCCCAAAGAAAAACGAGAAGATTACTATCATATTCTTCCCAATGGTGAGTCTTCTCTTGACTTATCATTATCTCCACTGTCTCTAATTGAGAATTATACTTCAAACAAACACCAAGATTATATAGGTAGTGCCCATAGATATACTCAGCAAGTGGATGAGCACAATCCTGTCTTATGATGACACGAGGTTGTATGTCATTAGACATCTTGTATGATAGTGACAAAACACCCTTCCAACGTTGGGTTCGCCTCACCCTATTTTCTTCACCAAATATAACTACTAAATGATGACCACCGTTCTATTTCCTTGTTACCCCCGCTCGACCCAGCTACACTCTTATTACCTGAAAGGAATTGTGAAGCAAAAGGGTGAGCACAACTAGCTCAGTAAAGAATATCATGACTAAAGATAATTCAATTATCAATAGCCTTCATCAACAATAAATCAGAGATTTAGAACATATGGTAAATGATAAAAATTTCAACCATAGTTGCAGCGGAACGAGCAATCCATTAGAAGAGTCAAATAGACTATAAAGTCTATTATCTTCTCCATGTTAAAAATCCACCAACAATGTTTTATCCCTGTAACATCAATCAACAATTCTGGTCCACAATCATATGAATAACTCATAATCATAACTGTAGTTCTAAATTCCTCTTCTCATCCAGGACGATGATAATTTTCATCACCTATCTTTACCTGAAACATCAAAGATCATGGTTATACCAAATCACAGTTCCTGTTTATAATCATACTAACAAATCCATCTTTGCACTACGGCCAAAGATATTCATCAACAAACCATCTTTGCACTACGGACCAAAGATATTCAACAACAGTTCATCTTTGCACTACAGGCCAAAGATATTCATCAACAGGCCATCTTTGCACTACATGCCAAAGATATTCATCAACAATTCATATTTGCACTACAGGCCAAATATATTCATATCTCAAAGAAATATATAATCATTTCAGAATTTATATAAACAATAATTATAGCCATGTTGATCAATTCACCTTTGCACTTAAGCTTAAGATATTCAATTATAAATTCAATGGTCATGATCATACCAGTCACAATTCAACTTTGCACTACAGGCCAAAGAGAACCCTAGTCATGATCATACCAATAATCTACCCATCTTTACACTCCAGTGAAAGAGAATTTCAACATCAGGGTTATAAAAATGTTATATATGATGATAAAAATAATATGATCAACAAATAGTTTTATTCTCAAGAGTAATATTCGTAACTCATGAATAGTAAATCGTGGATAGTAACCCCGACATGAAAAAGATAGAAATTCTACAATAATATACATACCAATATTTCGGTATAATGATATTGAAAGAATAATATTCTTAAGCTTATAAACAATTTATTTAAATTGTTTACACTTTACTAATTAATGCATTTAATCATCATAAAACGCCAACTCTTAAGATTTCATCATCAATAACCAAAACCCTCATAAAAAATCTGCATATACCTCATATATAGGATTCTCAAGCCATAAAATCCTATTTTCCAATTTTCTTACTTAACATAACATATTTAATTCATTTTCTCATAACTAGACTATTTTCATGAAAAATACCAAATCCGTTCCAAAAATATTTCTTTTCTGGAATTTAGCATAATATAGTCCCATAGTGAACATATATTTTTCTCAGAATTTTTAAAAGTCATTTACTATTTTTCATATGGCCAAAATAGCCGAATATTTAGACATTTATCAAAAATTGTACTTTTGTCTAAAAATTCTGAAATTTACAGAGTATACTTCTATCATATACATGTACTCCCAATAAAAATTTCATCAATTTTGGAGTTAACCACAAGGAATTATAAGCTGTTACTTCTCAAATAGTCTTTTCTCATAAAATTCATAACTCTCAATCTATACATCCAAAAATCACCATTTTTGGATACAATCAAGAAAACTCATCAAAATATCATTTCAAATTTTTTCAGAATATTTGAAGATCAGAAAAATTACGAAACTGAAAATCATAACAACCCTTAAAATCCCTTAATATCCTTTACTATCCCTTACCTCAAAAGAGCAGTACTTCTGACTGGATATCGGATATGATGCTGAAGGAAACTTGCACTGATGAATAGCAACTCACCAAGTATCTAAAAACTCACAAAATATGCTTCATAATATAGAGAGAGAAAGAGAGAAAGCTTATGTTTCTGGTGTGATTTTCAATTCTAACTTAGCCGTCTATTTATAGGAAAATTTTGGTAGGTTTGACCTGCAACCTGATGGCTTTACCTGCTACTATTCCCACCCACCACATTTAAAATATAATTCAGCACATTTTTTCACCAACCACAAGTGGAGCCCACCAATTCTAGAATTTTCCACCAAAATGATAAACTCCGAAAATTCAACAATTTCTGAACCAATCATCTCGTAAAATTCATAATAAATCATACGTTCATTTTTAACGGTTCAAAATTTGTGGACATATACTCAACTTATATATGTATAACATATCCAAAAATTACCACGATCCAACGGTCGGATTAAAAATTATAACCCCCGCAAAATATCTCAAAAACCCTGATTTTTAATACCTCCATTCTGACAAAAATACGGATAAAAATCTCAACATTAACTCCTTCATTTTTAATCACAAAAATATATCCCTCGTTTATATCCACATAAAATAAATATTTCCTTATCATATGAATCAATAATTAATTATTCACAAATAATATTACAGAATCACATTTATGACAACCAGACCGTTCCCAGGAAAGAGGGGGCTTTCCAATAAGGATTTTTCTTTACTGGCGCGCAATTAGATGATCAAACCTCTCCTTAGACAGAACTTTCTAGACATTGCCAATAATATTATCTAATAATATTATTCAAATAATATGAATTATTGATCTGATAAAGGAAAATAGTGTGCAGCAACAATTATTGAAACAACAATAATATAAAATATCAACGCAGCAATTATTGAATCAATAAAATAAAATATTGAACAATAATTACTGTAACAATTATTGAGTAGTGCCTTCTTACGTAAGAATCAATAATTTCAAAAATACTATGCAATACCGTGTGCTACTGTGCAATAACGCGTATTACTGTATTTTAACCACCGGGTATTCCAACAGTGTTAACAGTAACAACTACGCCGTTATTTATAAAAACTCAAATTTGTCGTTTTCTTCATCCGACAGTTATTCGTTATGGGGCCCACAAATAGCTGCACCGTCGTACGAATATTCCCCGACAAAAAGAATATTCCACGACCAAACGAATATTCCCCGACAACAATGATTATTTTATAACCACTTGCTTATTTTGAAAAAAAAATCATATTTCACTCATAACTTTAAACTTTTATCAATTTAACCATTTACTGAATAGTAATTATAAGAAAAATTGAATACTTTTATTTCATAAAATTCAGGGTCTTACAAGTAGTGCAAAGTTGAATTGTTGACTGGTATGATCATGACCATTGAATTTATAACTTAATATCTTTAGCTTAAGTGTAAAGGTGAATTGATCAATATGGTTATAATTATTGTTTATATAATTCTGAAATGATTATATATTTCTTTGAGATATGAATATATTTGGCCTGTAGTGCAAATATGAATTGTTGATGAATATCTTTGGCTCGTAGTGTAAAGATGAACTGTTGTTGAATATCTTTGGCATATAGTGCAAATATGGTCTGTTGATGAATATCTTTGGCTTGTAGTGCAAAGATGAACTGTTGTTGAATATCTTTGACCGTAGTGCTAAGATGGATTTATTAGTATGATTATGAACAGGAACTGTAATTTAGTATAACCATGATCTTTGATGTTTCAGATAAATACAGGTGATGAAAATATTCTTCGTCGTGGGTGCGAAGAAAAATTTAGAATCACAATTATGATTATGAGTTATTTATATGATTGTGGACCAGAACTGTTGATTGATGTTATAGGGATAAAATATTATTGATGGATTTTTAACATGGAGAAGATAATAGATTTTATGGTCTATTTGAATCTTCTAATGGATTGCTCGTTCCGCTGCAACTATGGTTGAAATTTTTTTATCATCTACCATATGTTCTAAATCTCTGATTTATTACTGATGAAGACTATTGATAATTTATTTATCTTTAGTCATGATATTCTTTACTGGGCTAGTTGTGCTCACCCTTCTGTTCACAATTCCTTTTAGGTAATAAGAGTGTAGCTGGGTCGAGCGGGGGTAACAGGGAATAGAACGGTGGTCATCATTTAGTAGTTATATTTGGTGAATCATCTAGGGTGAAGCGAACCCAACGTTGGAAGGGTGTTTTGCCACTATCATACAAGATGTTTAATGACATACAACCTCGTGTCATCATAAGACAGGATTGTGCTCATCCACTTCCTGAGTATATTTACGAGCACTACCTATATAATCTTAGTGTTTGTTTGAAGTATAATTCTCAATTAGAGACAGTGGAGATAATGATAAGTCAAGAGAAGACTCACAATTGAGAAGAATATGTTAGTAATCTTCTCGTTTTTCTTTGGGGTATATTGGGTCAACCAAAGATAATTTTGTGGCCATATGATATCTATCATAACCTAGAAGCATGACCTCCCATGTACAAAGGTTTCCTTGAGCACTTCCCAAAGATTCTAATTTCTAAAATAGTTTTTGACTATACCTTTATGTAAAATGTCATTGTGAGGTGTTGTTCACGGTTGGGACATGAGTCACATTTGGTATATATTTGTATCCAAACTCACAGCATATGTGTTATTGTATTTTGCACGACAATTGTTGTAATAAAGTTGTAGTTATTTTCTGTACCATGTATTTGGCGACTCAGAATAGGTTGGATGGAATGGACCTATTTTAGGGTTGTCACATTTGTATTGATCAATTAATCAATTTATCATGAAGTTCGAAAAAAATATATAAATTTCTTAATTTTTTTTAATCCCAAAATCAGAAATAGTGGGTACATCTCTACACTTTTGGCGTCATCTTTTTTTTCTTTCTCGGTTTCTTGTAATTGTAATTTCTTTATTTTAAAATAAAAATAATATTAGAGTGAGTGACTCAAAAGTCTCCAATTATGCACCGGACCATAATATATAAGACTTTAGACCTGACGGATATGTCTCATGTTTGCTTTTTATCAGAATTTATGTTTTACCTTTGGGATTTTGATTATTTCTTAGTGGTAGACTTGGTACTCTCATCATAGAGTATGAAATACCCTTTTAAATCTCAGCTTAATTATGATTATAGTGTCAATATGTATTATTTCAAGCCAAACCCGAACCAATTTTCAGCCATACAAAGGTTAGAGGAGACGATAAACATGGTTGCACTCGAAATAATTGCCGAGGAGAAAAAGATTGTTGTTACATTACATGCCGGTACCTACAACCTTAGTTCAGCCAACATTAAAACATGGGCGGTGTAGCACAAAAGTTGAATCCAACCCAAATAATTAAATAATGGAGCCCAACTGAAAAGTCATTAGTACTAATAGTTGATTGGATTCAAGACCCACTCATTAAAGTTACTACGAAGAGAATCAAATCAAATCAAATCAAATCATGAGCTTCCCATGCAATTTAGAGCTATAAGCTATTCATTAATTTCCGATTGATTTGGGGTGGGGTGGGGTGGGGTGGGGTGGGGTCTTTTTCAGCCTTTAGACAATAAATAACCATGCGGCCAGGTAAATTGGATAAAATAATTAGACCGAAAGAATAAAAATAATTTGTTTCGGTCAACAATTGAAAAGTACAATCTATTTATTCGTTGAAATAAATTTTTTTTGTTCTTTCATTCCAATTATTCTGTCTAATTTACCTGTCCGCATAGAAAAATATCAATTCCGCCATTGCCTAGTATCTACATGTACAACTAATCGGTCCTTTGGTTAGACACTAGGTTGTAGTTAAGACCCGCCCATCAAAACTGGGAGCACCAATCCGTTATTTAACTTGTGTTCACAATGGCCTCATTAACCAAAAAAATTGAAATTATTTTCCAGGGGGGCATATTACAAACCCAAAAACAAAATACTCCCTCCGTTCCTATTTAAATGACGTTTTAGAGTTTTTTATTTGTTCCTAATTAATTGACGTTTGTTCAAATCTAAGAGAATTAATGACAATTTTTTCAAAATTATCCCTCATTACTCTATTTATTTTTTTGGAACTTTAAACTCTTATGCCATGATAAATTAATGATTTAAGGGTATTATAGACAATTGAATACTATATTTAATGTTTTTTAACCATTATCTTAATTCTTATACTCATATCTAAAAGTTCATTTAAATAGGGACGGAGGTATTAGACAGCTATGTCTACCCAGACAAAATCCTATTAAGGGTTAAGGTACTCCTAATGACAGACGAAGAGACATCCCAAACTGCTAAAACCTAGATCCAATATCAAAACACAGCACCACATAGATTTGGAGGACCATCATTGGGTCTGGGTCCTATTATATTATTACTCCCTCCGTCCCTATTTAAATGACATTTTAGAAATGGGCACAAGAATTAAAATAATGATTAGGAAGCATTACATATAGTACTCAATTGTCTATAATACCTTTAAATCATTAATTTATCATAGCACAAGAGTTTAAAGTGCCAAAAAAATAGGTAGAGTAATGAAAGATAATTTTAGAAAAATTGTCATTAATTCTCCTAGATTTGAACAAACATCAATTAATTAGGAACAAATAAAAAACTCTAAAACGTCATTTAAATAGGAACGGAGGGAGTATATTCTTATCAACTAGCTGTACAAGATGATCCACGCCGGAAAACCCCAACATTTACCACTTCTTGGTAATCCTAATCCACCTTCTTAAGAAAATCACCCTGGCTGGTGTTACTTGCTTAAGCTCAAATTGTTCATTATGAGATTATTTATGTCAGAACGAGAACCATATAATAAGATATGCCTACTGTAAATAAATAAATAAATAAAACCTAGAAGATGATACCATACCATTTTGAACAAAGGAAATATTTTATATATGTACGGATAAAAGTATCAATCTACAACTACAAGGCAATATTAATTAATTCCACGTGCACAACATAACCGGGAAAAAAAATACTAGCTAGGAACTAGTAGCATTGATCTGCGGACCCAAGTATTCAATTGCATCCATCTCCGACTCCTTTGGCATCTCAATCTCTCCCAACCATCCGTATAAGTGAGCCTCCTCTTCTTTGGCAATCATAGTCCCTCCTCCATCTAATAAGATTATACAAGTGAATTAAGAAGAGTCAATATATAGATGATCCAGGTGCAAGATACTTTACCTACCCAGTTCAACGTAAATAAAAAGGAGGTACAGTAATTTATTAATTATATGCCATGCTATTAGTACTCGAGTTAACAAGTGTCCAAAAACTGGTGAAAAATATTTAAGACAGCTAGCTATTATAGAATATCATTTACGGCCAGGAGAGATCGAGATAGATGTAGACGGGAGCGATATGATTTGCTTACTTGATATTAATGCAGAGTAGGGAGTGTCCTTGTAATATGAGCAATCTCGGCCATCTGCTTTAGAATAGGGAGGACCAAGCACATCAAGAACTGCACATGGTTTTATAGCTGTGAAGGCATGAATATTGCCTCCTGATGTTGGATATAATACACAAGTGTCGCACGGTGCAGTAAATACGCTGTCCGCTTTCAACCTTGCCAATCTCACTGCAAAAACATCCAATTGTGATTAAATAGGTACCAAAAATTTCCTCGTGTGCATGCATGAGCGCATGTGACATAGACAAATCACTCACATTCAGAAGGAGGTGTAGAGGGATCAACCCAATCATATGCTTTGATGTGCATGGTGCCTAGCAGAAGCTTGCTGAAAACAGTCATTCCCGGGTGATTATGTAGAGGAATGACAGCAGTTGCAGGAAGAAAGAAAATACACAGCTGCATGCATGCAAATTTAAAAGAATGATAGAAGAAATTAAGCACATGATCGATCAGTGAAGCAAGTGAGGCAAGCACCGAATACTATTAGGCTCGTTGTATTATCAAGTACTACGACTTTACAATAAGCAAAATATGTTTTATCTTACCGAGAAGTTGTCGCAATTGTATATTGTTGTGGATGTGACCCTTGGAACTCCCTTAACAGCACTACTAGGCTTAAAGAACTGAACTTCCCTACTTAGCCCAACATCCTCCGGCAGCATACCATCTACAACATAATTATAAGGTATAGTTGGTTTATTTTATAAAAACAAATCAAGATCATGCTCTATCTGACCACACTTTTAATTTGAGAAGACACGTTACTTTTACATGACCTACAATATTCATGTACTCGTCCATCATTCTAATTTTTCCATAAAAATAAACTTTTAAGGCAGCTTTAGAAGCTAAAATTTAGCTACCCAAAAAACAAAATAAAAATACCTTACTAATGGCAGGTAACTCTGTCCAAGTGACAGAGTCAAAGATAAAAGGTCCACCACGTTTACCGATTCCCAATCACATGTTTAAATTAAAAATGAGAGTATTTTAATAATTAATGTATATTTATACTACAAAATATTAACACCAAGTCTGCAATACCAGAATTTTTACTATATACGGGAACACATCTCTTTTTTTTCATTTTCTTTTTTTGATATCAAAGAAATGGAAAATCATGTTGTAACAGATAATCTGGGTCTGTGGGTCGTCACACTATACCAAACCATACCTGAATTATTATCTGAATTAAAAATTAAAAAAATAATCATTTTTTGCAGTGTTGTAGACCCAGTGCATCAATGAAGTACACACAAAAAAATAAAAAATACAAACAAATACCAGAAAGGGGTAAGCCAAATGCAGCAAATATAAAAAGTTAATGAATCTATAGAGTGGTCCGGATAGGAATCAGACCCATCTACTCCAGCCTCCCACTGTTCTCCAACAGTATGAACTGCAATTATGTGTACTCAACGAGGCCACTAATTTTGATTTAATTTCTGAATAAAAAGAGTTTTTGTCTACTGTGAAGGAGTGGGGAGCACATTTAATCTAACACATTCAAAGACCATTCCTTCTCACTTCTAATTAGGGAGTGGTTAAGTTCATCTCAGGCCTAATATAGTATTCACCTCAGGCTAACCAGATCCTTAATTCTCCCTCGTCCCAAAAAAAGGGTACTTTGTTTTTTTTGAATATTAAGGTTTGCCTGGCATACAGCCAGATAGATATATATTTTCAATAATAAAAGTTTTTGGAGTTTAATGTTGAATAAAGATAATCCAGTTAATAATAAAAGTTGAATGTAGCTGATGTGAACCTGATTCAACAACTATATAAGTATATGTGGAATAAATATCTTTCCGTATGAAGTAGTAACGTATCTATTTTCATGATTAAGAAAACTAGGTATATATTAATTAATTTAAAGAATGTTCTTCAACATTCAAGTCAATAAATAATACTATAAAATTTCGAATTATTAAGTAAATAATTAATTGGGCAATGGATAGAAAGACTGACCAAGAATATGGCGCAATTTCTGGACATCACACGGAGGAGGAACAGTCCCGGGACCTTTAAACACATCTCGACACGCTGCATAAAGCCTCTGCAATGTACTTATCGGAACCGCCGGCACAACCTGCTTCGACCTTATTAACCTCCTCCTGCTGCTGCTGTTGCTGTTGCTGTTGCTGTTGCATCTGGTCTTCTTCCTAATAACCTTATGATCATTAAGGTTAACATATCCAACTTTTTCTCTAACCCGCTCAACCAACTTCACCTCGATCGTCATTTACCCACAAACTAAAACTCCTCCACACAAATCCTTCACACCCACATAAATATATGTATAATTATATATATGTGTACTGTTTGTCAACCCAGACGGTAATTCAATTCTTGAACGTGAATTTCTAGCTTGTGTTCATATATATAATCTAAGGCTTTGAACTGGATCTGTGGAGAATGATGGGAACAGAATAAGGCTAGCGGAGAATCGGAAAGAAAAAGTGGGCGATGAGGTAATTGTTCAAATTAGAGAAAGATATATAGAAAGCGAAGGATCCATGATATTTGTGGAGAAAAGTGAAACTGGGGGCCATGGAGTTTTTTTCTAGATACTGAGGGGGTTGACTTTTAGTTTTCAGGACAAGTTAAAGTTAGTAGTAAAGAAATGTAGAATTGCGTGGGGGTGGGAGTGGGGGTTGGGGCGCGTGGGAGGGTGGGGGGTTTGCTTGTTTCTTGCCCCCGAGTTTGTGTGGAAACTGCTTGGATTGCAACGTTCCCTCCCATTGTTTTTAGGTCTTACTTTTTCCTTTGGCGGTGACATTAGTTTTTATGGTTGATTGATTCCCTCATAAACTGTTTGCCAACAAGTGACACACACTTTATATATAAAGTCGGGATCATGTCAGATAAAATAAGAATTTTATAAAACTTTAAAAAATAAATAGAAAGATTAAAAAGGATAAATAATAATTATAAGGACGAAAGAGTGAAAAAAAATGTGACTCAATTACACCAAATTGATTTAGGTGGTGTTCCATTTGATAGGTCACTCTTTTTTTCCCAAACATTTCAAGACAAGATTTTATGGTCGTAATTCTATCATATTTAAGTAAGTTAATTATTGTAGAAGTTAGTTAGATAAATAAAAAGTGCACTTTATAATTATGCTTGTACAAATTTATTTTATGTGAACTCTTCAAAATTCGAGTATCGATTATGGTAAATTAATTAATTATTGATTATATATGTTCTTATGTAAACTTTAACTGTTAATGGCAACATATGAATGTTTTTGAAAAACTAAGTAAGCCCGCTACAAGAAGTATGACACAGAATGGTTAAAATTAGAAATAAAAGAAATTAAAGAGGTAGCTTAATTAAGTAAAAAGTAGCTTTCTTTTCTAGGCACTTCAAAGAATCCGGTGTGCTCTGGTTGTCAAGCTAATTATTGCAAGGGAAGAATTTGTTATTAGTTACGTAACTCATGTATTTGCACAGGGTTGAATACTATACTCACTCGTATAACGCATAACACATGGTATGGTAGTACGCAAATATGCATTAAGCATGTGTTATTCAGTTTGGTATATTTTCAACCTATGATTTATTCAAAATTATAAACAAATTTTACCACAAGTAACAAATTTAGATAACTTATAATGTTTATTATTTTTTAAAATGTCTTCTTAATTTATTACAATAATTCTTAATTTATTACAATAATAATTTGAGTCATATAAGTGGACCAACTAATCATTTATCACCATCTTGTTTGTGTGTTGCAATACTTTAGATTTACTACATTTGTATGGGATAGTACCTAACATAAAGTCTACTAGTTTACTATGCAAATTTTTGCTGAATGATTATGCTCTATCCTTCTAGTGAGGTTTCAGTAGTTCTCCGCCGTACTTCAAACCTGCAATTCACGTTCTCACGATGGTCCAGAGGAAAGTGGTTACTATAAAGTTTATTTTTGAGTAAGTTAGTCAATTGACCAATAAAATGCTGACACGCAGACAAAACTCTATATGTATCAGTATTCTATTGACCAACTTATTCAAAAATAAATTTTATACTAACCGGATCCGTTCAAAAGTGATATAACATCACTATAATCGTGTGCGTGTGTAAAAATGAGTGTCTAACCTTTTCCGATTCCTTTTGCTTTTTATTTTTGTAGCCTCATTTCTTGGGGAGACAAGTCATGTCACCAGAAGGTGAGTAGTGTTTGAGTAGTGTTTCACGTGAGATGGGCGGTTCCCATCCTATCAACTGCCTGGCGCCGTCTTCAGCCATTAGATTAGACCTTTGCACTATCGCTCTGCCGATCGACCGCTACTAAATATTTCGGGCTTTAGGCCCGCAATACTTTCTGTGACTAAAGGTCTAACGACTTATTATTCTTAAGTTTGAGTCTTTGGGCTTTCACATATTTTGGGCTTCCTGCCCAAAGCCTTGCCTTGAGCATGGGCCTATCCCTAACCATCGGTTTATTTCTCAAATTGTAATGAACAGGTTTACCTCTCAAATCGTAGTGAAGAGGTTTACATGTGCCCCTTGTGTCCTCCACTTAAATTTTTGAAAAATTAATTATTGTTAAATAAGAGGTCAGGTGTTAAAAATTTAAGTAGAGGACACAAGAGAACATGTAAATTGGGGACAGATCTGCTCTAGTTGAACTCAAACAGACATAAGTAGAAATACCGCACCTATCTATATACAAAATACTGATGCTTTGATTTATAAGATTATTAAACTATAAAAATAATAATATATAATTATTTTTTTAAAAAGCCAAAAATAAAATAAAAAAGGAAAACCCGCAGTGAAATTAAGGCAGAAAATAACACCAGGTTGGCCTGGTTGCCCTTCTTCCTACAGATATCAGTCATACAATATACTAGGAACAGAGCAGCTAATAGTTTTGGAACATTTTAAATTCCAACAAAAACACCTTCTCTTTCTTTTTTTTCCTTTTTTTTTCAGATTAACACCTTGAACAGTAACAGTCGAAGAATCCATACGGATGACAGTAACCCGAACCATCTTTCACTCAAATTTCATGTTTAGTAACAGTTCTTCCCATATCTCTCGGACAATTTATGTCTAAAACTAACTCTAATATCAGTATTATTAACACGTATTCTTCTAATTACTTTCAGATGGTAATCCAACTCTTCTGCCAAAATCTACAAAGGCCTTTCTAGATGATTTCTCTGGTGTTGTTTCTAAATTGGCTTCTCAAATCCCCAACAACTCCATTAGGAAAAGATAAACTTTAAAAAATCTCCAATCAATGATCATCGTGTCCACTTCCAGAAAGCAATTAGTATGATGATTGTCGAGGCCATGCCTGCATACTTGATCCATTGATCAACACGATTTCGCTTCTCTACGAGCCTCAAGACAGAATTTGATAGGCCCAACGTGTTTAGAACATCCAATGCTTTACGTTGAGCTTTCTGCATCAAAATCAAGTACATTAAGTGTTGCTTTGCATAATAGGGAACAAGGCAAACTAAGATGTTACAAATATATGTCGCACTTGGAACACAAATTCACTGCAGTTTTCAAGACTACCTATGAGGCTATGAACTATTACTAACTGCGCCCCAACTAATGGCTTAATTACCATTTTTATGCAAATTCAGACAGTCAAATAAGAGGAGAGAGTATTACATTTACGCTTACATTAGGCTTTAATACAATACAGAATAATAAATTCTTTTTACCCACGGTACAGGTTTTTATTATTTTACTTGTACCTATTTTTTGGAGGACGGAGGGAGTATTATTTAGTTTGATACTACTAGTGTTGATGCGCTCTCCCTACCGTAAATTGCCTTAATGCTAAGCAGCAAATTCGTGGGGGGAAGTGACACACTGACCATTAGACCAAATTACAGATTAAACTAAAACTAATTATAGTTAAGTAAAGAAAACTATGCAAAGAACAGGTGCACTCCCAACTCTATCATTGAAACACAGAGGGCAGAATTCATTCAATACTAGAATCTGCACATCTGCTTCTCATTCAGTACTTGGTGTAAGTTCATTATCTACCTATCTGCTTGTACGTATATGTCTATGTTTGTATATACTCCACTATATATAAATGTGTCAAGCTAGTGTGCCTTTAAGGCTGAGGTTAAACACAGAGGATAGCTAGGAGGCATGTCACAGAACCAGCCATCAGAGAATCCAAGGCTGATAAAGAAAACCAAGGGGATTCCAAGAAGAATGGAGAGCTAGGCCAGGAGTGTTCACAGAACCAAGCCGGTCAAACTAATAGAGGCAATTTCACTATATTTTTAGGATTAGAGCCGAATGAAGTCAATGAACTAAAAGAACCTGAGAATATTCGTTGTACAACTCAGAGAATAGTGATGAGGAATAGGTAACTATTCATGTGGCAGCTGAAGAGACAAAACCCATTTATAGGAGGTTGGTGGGGGACAAGGCTAGGTTCTCTACAGGTTAGTAACCTCTACTACGCCCATGTAAGGTTTTGACACACTCCACTTTAGTGATGACTAGCATTGTCAGTGGCAGAGCGGTTAGTGAGCATATGTATCTTTCATGTAATTGGAAATATATAGTGTCCACGTGTTGGGTCTACCTTAGCGGAGCCCTTTGGTCTAGCCGCCAATCCAGATGCCCTTCCCAAAGATTAGTTTACGCACGACTTGGTTTGTGCGGGGGTTTTCAATACATGTGGTGTGAGGGTTATATCATACTATAGAAAGTAGAATAGAAGCTACTCTATATAGACATCTACCTTCAAACGGTCCCTTTGTTCAGCATATTTGGATAGAATGGCTATTCCAGTTGCATTAGCTTCTTCTAGCATCCTAGATGAATTACGAGCAGACTGCATTGCTTGTGCTTCTTCATCGAAAATTCTCAAAACATGAGATGATTCCCCATTCTAATAAATAGAATAAATCCATTAGAAGTTAAATGTAAGAAGATACAGAAAATATGAATGCCAAAGAGAGAGAATTATATACAGCTCTTCCCAGCAATGCTGCCCTTTCTTGAGCTTCTTGCATTTGTCTCTGATGCTGTTGGAAGTACTTATCCAGACTTTCTTTCAATGAGTCCGTCTCTTCAGCTACTTGTTCCACTTTCCTGAGCACAAACATATTACTAGATGAGCCAGCCCTTGCTTTTTCTTTTCTTTTGCTAACTAAATAATGACTAAATTATCATCAATAGATTAAAATTTGAAGTAATTGAAGAATACAAACCAATAATAAGTACAATCAGTTTATCGTTCCAGTGGAAAATCATATATTGGCTTCTCTCATAATACAACGAATACTTATGTATCATAAAAAAAAACACTTAACATTGTCAGATTTTTTTCCAGATATTTGCAATGTGAGGACTGTGCAGCATGACTTATTTAATAGAATCAAGCAAATCTTCTATTATTAGTTTTTGATAAATGGTCAACTCGCTGCAGGAGGGCATTTTCTGGACATATGTGCATATACAACTTCAAAATACATACAAAACACAAATATACACAGTTCTTAAGTAGCCTAAGAAAAAAATAAAGGACAAAACAATACAATGTAAAACTGAAAATTTTGAAGTACAACGAATATTTCCAACTACTAAAATTAAAATACACACTGTTGGGTCATAATACTTTTCATATTGGGTCAGGCCGAATGGGCTCGTCCTTTGGACTATGTTACTTTTGTCATATTGGGACAAATGGTTTGGGCTCCGCTATTTGACTATGTTATTGGGCTTAGTCGTTGGATTGGTCCATTATACAAATTGTCTCTTATCATATCTTTGACCGGTAATCATCACAAAATGTAGTAGTTGACTGTTGTGTCTGCCACCTTTCTGCATGGCATTAATGAGGATGAGACTCCGATTACCGGCGAGGGGAAACAGTGGTAGCAGGTAGGGAAGTAAGTTATATACTTTCGGCTGAGATGACCGGGAGTGGGAGGAGGTGTCAGGAGATAGTAGGTGGCACGGTAAACCGGATTTCAATAACGTATAGGGCAAGGATCACACAAGGGAAAAGAGGGAGGTAACAAAACACAACACACACAATCATATTATCATTCTTCTTTTCTAACTCAAACACTAGTCAATATTTTTCCTCCATCATTAACCTTGTGATCGCCTGTACTGACTCTCACCCCGGAGTTATCCCCCGACGGTCAGGCCGTCAAGATTTTGATGTTGACTTGTTGAACTGTGCAGGATCAGAGCGTCTTACGTGATTGGGACGCTGGAGAAGATCTTGGCGTTAACATTGACGCTAGAAGGAGGGGTGAGTTCTAGTGTCCTGAGTATTTTTCAATCACAAACTGTATTCGTTCTACGTCGGTGTTTATGGGGAAGAGTAGGACACCTACACCTGAGGGGCAGCCGATGACTGCCAGTGAATCAATACCGCGAGTGTCTGTCAAGGATCGTTTGGGACCTGCACTAAGTGTTCATGCCAGCACAGCGTCCAAACGTTCACATGGAGACTCTCGTCCAAGGGCTGTGAGCAAAGCCAAGAGAAAGCTAGTTTTCACAGCATAGAAAGGGTTTGGTCATTGCCGGAAACGAGTAGAAGGCACCTCGCCTAGAACTCGATACCGGGATGACCGAGATGAAAAGGCCTCCCGGTTGGCTAAGATGGCAGACGAGGCAGATAGGGTCATGGAGGCACTTGTGAAGCAACGGCAGGACATAGCTGAGCAGATGTCCCGAATGGCAGATTTGAGGAACGAAGCGTCCAGCTATGTCCAATCAGAGGAACGTGGGCATCGGAGTGGGAAAGAACCTGCTCATTCAGGACATGAGTCTCGGGGTCAACCTCGAGAAAGAAGAAGATCCAGAAACCCTACTCCTCAAAGATCGAAGAGGGCACACCACCCTGTCGGTTCTAAGGAGCAGAGTCGAAGCGAACGAAGAGGTCGATCCAGAGATCGTACTCCTGAGAATACAAAGAAGGCGCTCGTTGCGTATTCCCACCACGGCAGCCGAGTTCAAAGACGAAGCAGATCTAGGGGTCGTACACCAGAATGTCCACCGAGGGCATTCCGCTCTGTGGACCATCGTCATCGTAAAAGCCCCTCGAAAGTTGGGGGTTCATTGGCAAGAGACTAGTCCACTCAGAGGAGGGAGGAGTCACCGGAAAAAGAAGCATCATCCCAACCAGAAGGCGTGGAGTATCTGGTTAAAGAGTTGAAAGAGCTTCGGAGGCAGCTTGCCGAGGTACAGAAAACGAAAGATACTTCGGGAAAGAAGGTATCCCCTTTTTCCCCAGAGATTCTAAAAGAAAAAGCTGACCCCACCAAGAAGTTGCCTCACATTGAAAGCTATGACGGATCGGGGGATCCCTATGACCATAGTCAGGCGTTCGACCGACTGATAGATTATTATGACTTTAGTGACGCTGCTAAGTGTCATACTTTTGTCACGACACTCCGAAAGGATGCCAGGCAGTGGATGGGGACTTTGCCTTCGGATTCGATTTCTTCTTGGGCGGACATGTGCAATAAGTTCCATGCCCGCTTTGGGAGCAACACAAGAAGAGGAAAACCAATTGGCTCGTTGGCTCAGGTCCGACAGTACTCGAATGAGTCTTTGGGCCAATATGTAAAGCGATTCCGTAAAGCAGTCAGTCAAGTGACAGACCTGAACGATCTACAAGCCGTGAGGCTGTTTCAGAATGGATTAGATCTGGTCAAATCAGAAAAGTTGGTGAAGAAATTAAAGTTTCACCACCCGAAGAGTCTCGCGGAAGCTTTCGACAAAGCGGAAGGTTATATCGTGGTAAAGGAAGCCATGAATAGCCTCAAACGCCCTTCCTCAGATCGGCTTAAAGAGACAGATCGGGACAGAACAGAGGGGGACCAGAGTAAGAATGAAAGAAATAAAGGTCGTCATGATGGCGGATCAAAGAAATACAACAACAATTGGAGACAGGGTGGAGGACGCTCGTCCGCTCCTGCTCAGAGGGTAAATAGGACATATACTGCACTCAACGCTGACAGGGCTGTTATCCTGGATCAGATTAAGAATCAACCTATCTTGGAGCCACCTCGAGATAACATTAAGCCCGGGAAAGGGAATTCTCGCAAGTATTGTGACTATCATCAAGCCTCGGGCCACGATACGAACAACTGTGCTAGTTTGAAAGATTTTATTGAGAGAAAGGTACAAGACGGGGTTTTAGTTCATTATGTGGCTGCCAGAACGAATCAACAGCAAGACAGAGGACCTGTTCAGGCAGCCCAACCAGTTTAGCAAGTGTTCCCCGCTCCTGGACCGCCAGCAAGGCAAGTGATAGATGTCATCACTGGGGGTACTTCTGGCAAGCTTGTTGGAAAGAAGCGCCGAAGTTATCTGGATTCGGTCATGTCGGTGGCGGGTACCCTCCCGAAGACTGACAGACCCTTCCCAGGTACGGTAATTTCCTTTACAGATGAGGATTACCCTTCGGAAACCATCGAACCGCGTGAGGGATCATTGGTGGTGACGGCACAAGTGAGTTCGGTGGACATGAAACGAATGATGATCGACAATGGGTCTTCTGTGGATATCCTATATGCCCATGCTTATCAGAGGATGAACCTTGATGGGCAGAAAATGGAGATCGGGCAGGAGGCCCCTTTATACGGCTTCAGCAACGATCCAGTCAAAGTGGCTGGAACCATCGAATTGCCGGTTATCTTCGGAACGGCCCCCCAGCAGGTAGAAATTATTTGCAAATTTTATGTTGTACATGTAGATTCCGCTTATAATGCTATTTTGGGGAGGCCCACTTTAACTGCTTTACAAGCTGTAACCTCAATTCCTCACTTCAAAATCAAATTTCCTACGGCTCATGGGGTTGGGGAGGTGAAAGGAGATCTGGATCTGGCCAGAAGATGTTATAGAAATGCCGTGATCACTTTGGGAGTGGGGGTATCAAAGCAAAAACAGACCATGGCAATAGAGATCGAACCCTTCACACAGAGCAGCTCAGAGCCATTGGTCATGCCAGCTGAAGAAACAGAAGAGATAGAGCTCATCCCGGGCAAGGCTAACAAAACGGTGAAAATAGGTTCGGGTCTGCCAGAACCTCTCCGGAAGAACCTCATTGAACTCCTGCGATGTTATGTTGACATCTTCGCATGGGAACCTCAAGATATGCCGGGAGTGAGCAGGGATATTGCAGAGCATCGGTTGGAAGTGGACCCGTCAAAGAAGCCAGTTCGGCAAAAGAGGAGGATCTTCGCGCCTGAGCGCCAACGAATCATCGATGAAGAAATTGCGAAGCTGCTAGCCGCTGACTTCATCTTCGAGATCGACTATCCGCAGTGGATGTCAAATGTGGTGCTGGTCCAGAAGCAGAACGAGAAATGGCGAGTCTGCATCGACTATACAGATCTGAATAAAGCTTGTCCAAAGAATTTCTACCCGTTACCCCACATTGACCAGCTCATCGATGCAATTTCGGGGTATGCTTTGTTGAGCTTCATGGATGCATTCTCTGGCTATCATCAAATCTCCATGTGTAAAGAGGATATACCGAAGACGGCGTTCATTACGCATCGTTCGGTGTATGCCTACAAGAAAATGACCTTCGATCTCATAAACGCCGGAGCCACTTACCAGAGGATGATGAACTATGTCTTCAGGCATCAGTTGAGCAAGAATATGGAGGTGTACGTGGATGACATGATTGTTAAGAGCATGTTGGTACATAAACATCTGGATGACCTGGAATAATACTTTCAGACAGTCCGTCATGACAAATTGAGACTGAATCCTGTCAAGTGCACCTTCGGATTAGGGGCTGGCAAGTTTCTGGGTTATCTGGTCAGTCAAAGAGGAATTGAAGTCAATCCAGAAAATATTCAAGCGATTCTGAACATGAAGACTCCTTAGTCATTTAAAGATGTTCAACGTCTGACTGGGAGGATTGCAGCTTTGAGGAGGTTTATGTCCAAATCGGCAGAAAGGTGTTTGCCGTTTTTTGATACGTCGAAAGGACCGAAGAATGTCAAGACGTTCCAATGGACTTCGGAATGCGAAGACGCCTTTCAGAGCATCAAGTCCTACTTATCTTCGGCGCCTTTGTTGGTGAAGCCCGCTCCTGCTGAGCTTTTGTATTTGTACTTAGCAGCTAGTTCGTTGGCAGTAGGAGCAGTTTTGGTGCGAGAAGTTGGGGGTAAGCAGCACCCGGTTTATTATGTAAGCCATGTCCTTCGGGATGCCGAAACAAGGTACCCAAACATTGAAAAGTTTGCTTTTGCTTTAATAACTGCTAGTCGAAAGCTTAGGCAATACTTCCAGGGTAGATTGGTAATAGTCTACACAGATCAGCCTTTGAAGAAAATTATGGGCAAACCTGAGGTATCGGGGAGATTAGCTGTATGGACGATGGAGTTTTGTGGTCGAATGTTCGTTTTCTGAAGCTGATGAAGTTGTGGCAGAAGCCGAAGGGTCTGACAACATAGTCGCAGTTCTTCAGCAGAAGCAGAATTCGTGGACGCTGTATGCAGATGGGTCCTCTACTATGGACGTCAGCGGAGCGGGGATTATTCTGACGAGTCCGGAGGGATTCAAGGTGCAACAGGCCATCAGATTTCAGTTTAAAGCAACGAACAATGAGGCGGAGTATGAGGCAGTGTTGGCGGGATTGCGACTAGCTAAGAGTCTCGAAGTACAAAGAATAGTTATCTTCAGCGACTCTCAGTTAGTCGTTAAACAAGTATCCGGGGAATACGAAGCCCGAGGTCATAGAATGGTCAAGTATTTGACGGAATTGAAAGAACGGCTTCAGTATTTCCAGTTCTACGAATTTCAGGGGGTCGAACGTAACGACAATTCCATTGCTGATGCACTCTCCAAATTAGCCACTACGGATGTTAACGTCTTCGATGGGTCGGTTTACTTGGAAATTCTGCAACATCCTAGTGTTCATCATGAATTGGTAATGTGTGCTGATCGAACCAACTGCTGGTTGACCCCATATCTGGAGTATCTGGCAGATGGCATCTTACCTTCGGATCAGATGTTAGCCAAAAAAATCAAGTACAAGAGTGCTAATTTCGTTCTGATAGATGGAGACCTGTTCCGAAGAGCATTCTCGTCTCCACTGTTAAAATGTTTGACTCCATCCGAAGCTGAATACGCTCTCCGGGAGGTACAATGGCGACCATATGGCTGCTAAGTCATTAGCATACAAAGTACTTCGTCAGGGGTACTACTGGCCTACCATCTTCAAGCGACTGAATACGTCAAGAAGTGCGAGAAATGTCAGCTCAACAGTCCGATCCCACATCAGCCACCAGAAGAGCTATACTCAATCTTATCTCCTATACCCTTTGCTGTCTGGGGGGTTGATATACTAGGTCCACTACCGAAAGCAAAAGGTCAGGTCAGCTTTGTTATAGTTGCCATCGACTACATGACCAAGTGGGTAGAAGCAAAACCACTTAGGTTAATAACGGAACAGGAATGCTTAAAGTTCATCAAGGAGTCAGTAGTATTTCGGTTCGGAATTCCTAAGGTGGTGATTTCGGACAATGGACGTCAATTTGTGGGATCAAAATTCGAAGCATTTATGAAAGAACTGGGGGTCCAGCACAGAAAGACTTCAGTAGCTCATCCTCAGTCTAATGGACAAGTCGAAGTGACCAACAGAACGCTGCTGAATGGAATCAAGCGCAGATTGGACGAAACTAAAGGAAGATGGCCAGAAGAGTTCCTCAGCGTGTTATGGGCTTATCGGACCACTCCGAGGACCACAACAGGAGATTCACCTTTCAGACTGGCCTATGGTACTGATGCCTTAGTCCCAATTGAAATTGGATCTCCGAGTCTTTGAGTTAGTCAGTTCAGAGAGATATACAATGACGAAAGGCTGAAAGCCAATCTTGATTTACTTGAAGAAGTCAGAGAAACAGCCTTGCTCAAACTAGCAGCCTATCAGCGAAGAGTAGCTAAGCATTATAACAAAGGGGTAAAGCTTCGCAGATTCGAAGCAGGAGATTTCGTACTCAGAAAAGTCGAAGCATCTACAACTCAGAATTTGGGAAAGCTGATGCCGAACTGAGAAGGACCGTATGAAGTCATAGAAGTACCAAAACCGGGGACTTACCGGTTGAGGGCATTGGACGGGTCAGTAATTAAAAATACTTGGCATGCCGGCAGGCTTAAGAAATATTTTCAGTAGATACAATGTCAGTACACCGGAAGTCTGTAAATGATTCAGTCGTCATCAATAAAAGTTCCCTTTTTCTCAAACAAATCTTGTACGCGTTGCTGTTAACATCATCGGTGTAAGGAGGTTCGGGTGGACTCGCTGACCATTCGATGGTAGCCTCATCGGCAGGTGGTCTTCAGACCTTGTCAGGCCCTTCGTGGTAGGCAAGGGTCATCCTTAAGACGTTGTCAGGCCCTGTGTGGTAGGCAATTGTCGACCTTTAGACCTTGTCAGGCCCTTCGTGGTAGGCAAGTGTCATCCTTAAGACATTGTCAGGCCCTGCGTGGTAGGCAATTGTCGACCTTAAGACGTTGTTAGGCCCTGCGTGGTAGGTAATTGTCGACCTTTAGACCTTGTCAGGCCCTTCGTGGTAGGCAAGTGTCATCCTTAAGACATTGTCAGGCCCTGCGTGGTAGGCAATTGTCGACCTTTAGACCTTGTCAGGCCCTTCGTGGTAGGCAAGTGTCATCCTTTAGACTTCGTCAGGCCCTTCACGGTAGGCGAATCCCCAGTGAAGCAGATCTGCCTCACACTTTGGTAACAAATAAGTATTCCTTTACTTTATTACCTAAATTTTCCTAAGTGTTGAGTTCGGAATGCCTTACTCTTTAAACTTCACCTTATCTGTTATATAACTCGCCTAGTTGTTAATTAACAGTTTAAATTAAGTCCATGAAAGAGCTTGTACATTTTTCAAGATGAATCGATACTGAAGTATTGATAAAAAGCGCACCAAAGTCATAAGGAAGAAAGTCGATATTTCATTTACATAATATTGCTTACAAAACAATAGGAACTTTTTACAGAAATCCTATAGCTAAGGGAAAAGAAAATCATCTTCAGGATTCAGCTTCGTCTTCCGAAGAGTCGAGAATGGTCAGATCAACCTTGGTTGTGACAAGTCTTGCCTTGTCTTTGCTTCGGCACTCGTCATATCCATCCGAGAACATTTGGACAATCTCTTCATTCAGCTCAGCTGATTTCCGGTATTCTTGTTGAACTTCTCTCCGAAGATCTTCGGTCAGAGGGGGACCCAAATCTCTCAAAGCGCGAAGTTCTCGAAGCTCCTCTTCGAGCTTTGCTCGTTCCTTCAGATGTCTCAAGTCCCTAGCTTCAAAGTCGTTCACTTGCAGCGCCAGGCTCTTGTTGGTTTTCACCGATGTTTATTTTTTCCCACAAGGACTTCATTTCTACGAACCAGGTCTACGTTCGTGGAAACGGTGATTCGGTGTGTGGCTTCGGCTGTCTCCAGTTTTTCTTTTAACTTATTCAAATCCTTTTGGAGACATTCGTTATTGAAGAGAGCGGTACCATGGTCCCTTCTCTCTTTGCTCAGGGCCGACGTCAGAATAGCATTCTCTCGTCTGGCCGCGTCTTCTTCGGCTTCGATTTTTTTATATCTGGGAAGAAGCCTCCCGAAGACAGCATTTACCTACAAACATTCAAAGACAGTCGGTAAATTATTAGAAGAGGCACATAATTTCTAAATATTCAAATTGAACTCACCTTAGCCTGGTAACTCATGCATTCCTCGATTAAATCCCTAATCGAGCTGTTCCCGAACTGATGGTCATCGGTCTCCCGAACAAAGGAATCGAACAGCTGAAAGGAAAAATTTGCGTTGAACTCCGGCCATACGGTGGGTGAAGATGCGCCTTTTCGCCTGAAGGCTGAGGGGGAAGACCGTGCTGAAGAGGGCATAGATGGTTCGAGAGGCGGTGGTGGTTGACTGTCGGAAGGCTGCTTCCTTTTACGGGAAAGAGGTGGATACTCGGTTTGTTTTTCGAACTCGTCTTCGGAAACATGGATCTCCACAGGTATGACGATCGAAGGATCAACTTCAACAGGGGGAACCCGAAGCTCGTCAACAGATAAAGGGGTCACATTGGTCTTCCTCTTTTTGGTACGGAGAGCTTGCATCCGCTCCTTAGCCGGCATATCAATCAAACTGGTGGTAGAGGTTTGTTGAGATTCTTGAGGAATTGATCTTGGTTTTCGAACAGCCCTCTTCTTTTGTCGAGGTCGGCTGGATTCCCCTGCAGTTTCTGATTCTGGGAAGACCTCCGCGTCATGGGCTTCCGAAGCTGGAATTTCTTCTTGTGGGATTTCGGTGGGGGGTAATGACAATTTACCCGAAAGGAATTTCTCCAAGTCCCTTCGGTCGACCGATGTGGGTTTTATCAAAGACACTGCAAATTAACAAATCATGTAACCCTTGAGACCAGTTTACTAAAATAAATCTCAGCAAATTATATATCAGTAAGAGTTTAGAACTCACGCTTATGGTCATACAACCATGTTTGCTTACTCAGGAGTCCGAAGCTCCATTCCTTCAGAGGAATCTTCTCGAGAATACTCGACATTTCTTTTACACGCTCCTCTGAAATATCCCCGAAGTCTGCAGAAATCCGTTCGGATGTGGTCCATTCCGGAATAGAAGGGATTTCGGGCCCCTTCACGAAGAACCATTCTCTGTACCACCCCTTGTTGCTCGAAGGGGTATCCATCAAAGATCGTTTCTCGAACTTGGCGTTGGGCTTGGGGGGCTATTTGCTCAGCACTTTGAAGCCTCGTTCCCGAGATTTTCCAGCAGAGAAGAGAGTGAAAAAGGAATCGACTGTAGGGGTATCCCCAGCTCATTACAGAATGCTATGAAAGCCAGGATATGGATGTACGAATTCGGCACCAGTTGGGCGAATCTCACTCCGATAAACCCCAGAAGAGTAATAAGGAAAGAGTGAAGAGGAAATCTAACTCCCTTCTCTAAAACAGTTACCGGTACGACAGTCCACCCATCCAGTCGGTACATTCGTTCATGTGATACTGGAGCTCTCACCAGATGGATGTCCGGAATCTGATAACGACTCTTGATGGCACGCAGCTCGGTCTCGGTGATGGAGGGTATTGTTCTTCACTCTCAAAAAACTCTGAGGGGTTGGGTAGTGGGTTCGAGGGGTTCCTGGCAGGACTAGCCATGATTTGGGGGTTTGGGTTTGAAACCGTATCGGTAAGGTTGTGACTGGGATCAATGGTGAAAATCGGAACTGCAGGAATGGGGGTGGTGTTGTCAGAATCTTGAGTCGCCATTGCTAAGATCTTGCAGCTAAGAAGGAAATCGGAGAGAGAGGAAGAGCAATATGTGTATCAAATTCAAATTAAGCTGGTAAAGCCGTCAGAATTGAGGAAAATTGGCTTTTATAGTGAGTGGTTTTTTCAAATTTTGCACGAAAATCAAGGGCGGCGCATTAATTGGAGGTAATGATGTGAGAGAGGAAGAGGTAACGTCCGATTTTGGTTTTAATGGGTTATCCAGAATGGGCGGGCGTCCACTGGATCTTCATTTTTCGTCCTTAAGGATGATGGACATGTGCCATTTGGACTTCCGGATCTATTTGAATTAATGATTGTTGCTTGTCAGTTGGGCCTCGATGAGATTCCTTTTAGCCCCTTTGGTTTATTACAAATCCCTTTCACTATGGGCTTATACTATTTGCAATCTTCCACTAAACATCCTGTTTAATAAAAAGACTGGGAGGCAATATTGGGCCAGGCCGAATGGGCTCGTCCTTTGGACTACGTTACTTTTGTCATATTGGAACAAATGGTTTGGGCTCCGCTATTTGACTATGTTATTGGGCTTAGTCGTTGGATTGGTTCATTATACAAATTGTCTCTTATCATATCTTTGACCGGTAATCATCACAAAAGGTAGTAGTTGACTGTTGTGTCTGCCACCTTTCTGCATGACATTAATGAGGATGGGACTCCGATTACCGCGAGGGAAAACAGTGGTAACAGGTAGGGAAGTAAGCTATATACTTTCGACTAAGATGACCGGGAGTGGGAGGAGGTGTCAGGAGATAGTGGGTGGCACGGTAAACCGGGTTTCGATGACGTATGGGGCAAGGATCACACAAGGAAAAAGAGGGAGGTAACAAAACACAACACACACAATCATATTATCATTCTTCTTTTCTAACTCAAACACTAGTCAATATTTTTCCTCCATCGTTAACCTTGTGATCGTCTGTACTGACTCTCACGCCGGAACTATCCCCCGACGATCAGGCCGTCAAGCTTTTGGTGTTGACTTGTTGAACTGTGCAGGATCAGAGCGTCTTACGTGATTGGGACGCGGGAGAAGATCTTGGCGTTAACACACACAAACAAGAAGATGCACAATCGTTATGTAGAGTATGGCGATAATTCCCTTGAAATGTGCTGATTGTATGAGAAATTGGAATTTGATAACTTGAACTCATTCTAGGAGAAGAGAGTTAATGTCCTTCAAGAATTCTACACATATCCTCCAATGCACATAAAGTAAAATTGAAATAAAATACACACACAAGGAACTTTGGAGGTATAAATTTCCAATAACATATTTATAGACAAAATTAGATTATCAATACAAAGGAAACACATAAGGAGTACAAACAATTTGATAGCAGACTAACACAGTCCAACCAGACATCCTTACCCAAAACAACACATCAAAACTTCAAATCGCCTAAGAAATCAAACACATAGATCATACAAATATCTCACACACACAGAATGGAATGAAATTGCAAGCGAATTCGGACGTCCAAAACAAACAAACAAACAAACAAACAATTGAACTCAAATTAGTTTAAGAAATCAAAAACAAGAGAGCACACGATCCCTGGCAGTATATACATGTAGAGAGAGGGAAAAAAAAGGAACGAGTGGGACCTTTTCCAGAGATCACGCTGGGACTTGGCAGAGACGGATCGCCAGAGGCGGTCCATATCGACGCAGAGGGACTGGATCTGAACGATATCTCTTTGGACGGCGTAAGATAGCTCTGGTGAGTCCACAGTTGCTGTGGATGAGGAAAATTCAAGACGCTCGAGCCGCTCCAAGCCATCCCTGCTCTTCAACAACAGCCTCTTCGAGTTCTGATACAATTCCGATAGAGTAGTTCCCCCTCCCCCTTCCATGGCGCCCCAAAATCAATTTCACGTAGTAGAAAAATAAAAACTGCGTGTTCTTTGGATCCGGTTCATGTTAACTTCACCAATAGGAGAGAGATCACCTCTCGTCTAACTGTCAGACACTATATTTGATAAAAATTAACTTCGTGCTAACTCCCCGCGTTCTTTGGTTGGTGCGAGTCGAATGGAAATTGGAGAAAAATGGATCAATTTTACAGCTTATGCCGTAAGCAGAGTCTGATTTAACTTAGTTTATGCCTTTTCTGGTTTCTTTCCATTTATGGATCAAGTTTCAGTTACAGTTAACATGTAAAATGAGCAACAGTACAGACATATTTATATTTTCTCGACAAACAGATCCATTCAAATTCAATTTAAAATATAAAAAAGTCAAATATAAATAAATTTTAAAATTAGATAAAGATAAATTTTTCTAACCTACTCAAATTATAATTTTTTATTAATACTCATATTTATTCAAAAAATTCAAATTAATTCTAAACAATGACACAATTTATTTAGGTCTTAGAGCACACGTTAACTTGCCCATCACAGCTAGCCACGTTAGACTTCAGTATACGTAAAACTTGCACCTCACTATGGGGTTGAATTAAGTTTTACACTAAATTGAGAGAGGTGAATTATAAATTACTTTTATTTATTTATCAAAATAAAATACTAATTATTTGCCTCTCTCAATATCTGCCAGACCCTGATTCAATTTTTTTCTCTTTCCGGAAAAGTTCATAATTTGTTATAGAACACAAGGAAATCACTGAAATAACTAATAATCCACATAATAAAAGCTTCCAAGATTGTTTCAAAAGGATTTTGATTTCATTAATATTAACATTTCCCATTCCATTAAGGAGTAAGATGAGAATAAAAATATCACTGGCTGCTTCAAACTACCGAAAAGTTGCACTTCTGTTCCCAGTTGCCGGAAAAGCCTGGCGCCTTCTACCCAGCTGAAACCCTCCACTCTCTTCACTTCCCTCGGGCTGACCTACAGCTGAGCTCTTTTTCCTATTCCCTGCGTCGTGCCTGCTCCTCCCACTTTCATCACCCTCGTCCACCGTATTCCTCCCTTGATTGTCCCCAAAGCTAACCTGTTTCCTTGCTGCTTCATAGTCAAACGGTTTGAACTGCACTACGTCCGTGGATTCTTGGGACTTCTCGACTTGTTTGACATTTCCCTTTTGATTTGTTGATTCGAAGCACTTCTTGAAGCTGGAGGATAGATCAGAGAGATACATAGTCACATCTCCCTTGCTAATTTCCAAACAAGAGGCAGGAGTGTTACCTTGGTTCTGCTCTGATTTTTCATCCGCGGACATTGGGTCATCATTTACTGGTTCCTCGTCTGAATCATCGTCCAACAATATAATATCTTGCAAATGGGATTCACTAGTTAGTACACCAATAGGAATGTTGCCTTTGTTCTGCTCTATCTTATCATCTGTAGACTTTGGGTCATCATTTATTGCTTCCTCGTCTGAATCATCGTCCAACAATATAATATCTTGCAAATGGGAGTTTGTAGCTAGTACATCAACAGTTTCTTCGTGATGCAAAATCTCCGGGGGTTTAGCAAGTTCTTTTACAACTGGTTGTAACTTATCAACCTTGCCCAGGAAAGAATGGAATGGAAAGTTCACAGAAGATTTAATCTGCTCCAACTTGACCTCTTCCTCTTCCTATAAAAAAATAGATTAAAACAAAAGAAGTGCAATGTTTTCAGTATAATTATTCAAACTACAGGAAATAATCACCAGCATCTATAACTACAAATGGTCCTGCAGCTGATCAATCTCAAAAGGAAACCAAAACAACTTCAACCAAGATTTAGTTGAAGCAAATACATAAATCTCCAGCTAGATGTTGCATGTATGTTCTCCAGCTACATGTTTGCATAATATAACACAGCAATCTAGAACATCATATCAGAAGACATAACTACAAGGAAGCCAAAATGTTGATCAACTAACCTTTCTCCCAGGATAAAATTTCCTCTTAGCAGCTGAAGTCCCCAGGAATGCCCCAAAAGCACGGTTTGGCTTTTTTAGTACCTGAACAGTAGCTTCAGCTCCAGACACCTACAAAAGAACAAATACAAAATTAACAAAAAAGTTTACCACTTTGAGTGAGATGACAAAAAACATGGAACTTCGTAAGAAAGTGATAGATTACTGGATGCAAGAAATCCATGTTCGAGTATCTGACCTGTTCTGACAGTGTTAAGCTCTCTCTCGGAAGTGCAGGTACATAGCCATCTTTATCATTCTTTGAATTCTGATCATCTCCAGGATGTTCAGAAGAGCCCTTATGTTGGTTTCTACCTCCTTTATTGGTACTGTTTTCAAGCTCCAAACCCTTCTCCTTGAGTTGCACAGAAGCTGGCAGATTTTTAAATAAATTATCATTCTTCTCATTGCTACCAACAAGTTCCGCTCCTCTTGCAGCTTTCGACCTTGCCAGAACAACAGGATGAGATGACGCTTCAGATCCATCAGCAACAACCAAGTTCCCATCAGATGTCTGTAAGTTAAACAAGCTATTATCACTAACAAACAGGGTGTCACACGAATTATTTTTGTACTTTGAAAAGAAAGACATATTAATCAAAAGAGAAACTCCACAGCTCATGAAGACTACAAAATAAAATGACAAGTAAATCACTTAAATGGTTCAACAAAAAATATACCAAATCTTTCAGACTACCTATCATACATGATGCAGAAGGATCATTCTAACTAGGTCCATTTGAAATTGTTTAACCTTATATAGCTTCTCAAGGTGTATTAAATCATCCGAGCTTTATAGGATACTGCAACTCAATCAGCTAGTACCACCGTTGACAGGTTTGAATATAAGCACAACTTGTTAAAAACTAAATTATTACATGAGTGAAATCCCCAGAAAGAAGGTAAAGGAGTATTAATACTCAGACCAGTACTTCCTTAATTCGAAGCTTAAGAACCCAAGCTACAGCACATGATTTTTCAAAGAATGTAGGTGGAAAGTTATAATATAATGGTTATTACAAATGCTTTGATTATTCAGAAGATAGAAACATGTTTCAGTTCTCAGTTAAATATTTATTCTCCTTAGCCTTGCCCCTCGATATTTTCAAAGTTTCACAGAAAGCTCATCTACTACTTTCCTAGTCACTGTGCATTACATATGTAGACACTAAATATAGTCCCAGATTCAATTTCACTCTTCCCTAGATTTAGGCCATTTAAGGTCTGAGATATAGAATACATTTATTCAGAAAAAAATTATAAAAAGAAAGGGACAAAGAAGCAAGGAAAACATGACTGATTTATTATTTAGAAATACCAAAAAAATATGCAAGTCCATTATCAAGATCAATTCCATACAGAAGCTAAATCAAGAAATTTTCTATTTGTATATTACCTAGTTGATAATCAATTCATGTGTAAACTCAGAGAAAACTATGGAGGGTAAACCCTAGCTTGTATACGTGAGACTTACTGCTTTTCTGCGTTCCTCCTTTAGCTGTTTGGCAATTGATTCATAAGCAGCAGCATTTTGCATGGAATGCCTAATGATGTTAACAACAGAACCAAGATTACGGTCGATATACTGGTTCTTTGACTTTACTAATCGTCGTAATTTGTTGGTGGTGAGAGGCATCTGTTTAGCTTTAATATAGAAGAGAACAAGCATATGGCAAATCAATGAGACGCATAAAAACATAGTGAGTAGAAAGAGACGGAAGTTTATAATTTGATCAGTTTTCAAGTACCAATTTCGAGAAGAATTTTATTTGGCAATATATAACCAGTACTTTCATCTTCAGCACGGGCAACAACATCTCTCCATTCACAAAGCCCCTGAAAACCATCCAGGAGGTGGCATGTAAAGAAATCAATATACAAGGATAACTGACTTAAAACGGTAAGTTTAACTGCCAACACTCAGTTTTATCCTACAATTCAGGTTGAATTGTAATATTAATGAAATATATAAAAAGAGTACTGCAGCAGACACTCTTTTATTATCACCCATTTGCAGATTGCAGTATTATCTCAGAAGTCTAAAAATGATAGATACAGGGGGGGGGGAGGGAATTGAAAATAACTTACTGCAACTATTGCAAGCTGTTGAGCATTAAGGTCAGCAGTTTGTATCCTGTATGGACATCACACAAGGCATGCGCAAATGAGAATGTGATCCAACTACACAAGGACAGCCATAGTACCGTACATATCAAAAGGGTAAAAAAAAATCACTGCTAAATACCCACAAGATTTAAAAAATCATGCAATTAAAGGGCATAATAAACCTTGGAGACAATCAGCAATTATACCCATATATGTGGAGATATGAACTATCGGTCAGAATCTCTTTCTCGTAAAGCTGCATGCATATATCATAACTGCGCTGGTATACCTGAAGAAACAATGATCTGAGCATGGTATGGCATGAAATTTCTTGGCAAACACGACTTAGAAATGCCAAATAATAAAAATCTCACAACTGGAAAACAATTAGCAACTAAAAGTAAAGCAAGTAAAATTTGGAAAAGATACAGAAGCATCAGCATTCTAACAAATGACAAATGTACATTGTAATTTCTGTGCACAAACTTTATAATAGAAAGACGTGTGTTAACTGCTAACCATAAACTTTTTCGCTTTTGCACTTTCCTATACATTATAACGACACTGCCCTACACATTATAACTAAGAAAAATGAAGACAGCTTACCTCTGCAATAGAAGTTTCACAGTTCCCAGACTCGGTAGACAAAGAGAACAACCTGATTCTCATTAGATCATAGATATGCAACAGATAGTGTGTATCTTCTCTGGCGTATCTGTCCATATCAATAAATAACAAATAAATATGGAGTAAATTATCCTCAAAGAAGTTAGCAAGTTACTTCAAAAAGGTATCATAGCAAACAATTACTCAAAATATTGCATTCTAAACCCTCTTCAAATCGAGAACTAAATAATTTCAGAAGAGCTATTGACTATCTCTTTGGTACATTCTACTGGTATATCTAAAAGATGTTGAACATCTTAAATCATATTCTGTAAGTGAAAAAAAATCCTAAATTATTAGTTGGGACTCAAGTTAAACTTTTAACGATATCTTACTCAAAACTATTAGTTTCAATAGCAGACAAAAACAAACAATAGACAACAAGAAAACACCTCAAAAGCACAAATTAAGATGACGGTTTCAGGATGGAGATGTACCTTAGCATCTCATCCATAAGTGGGCGTAGTCTCCAATCTGCATTCTGATATCTGCAGATAGTTTGCTGGTCAACAAATTATTTTCTTGTTTCTCGTAACTTGTGTTGGGCAAAAAAAAGCAGCTGATACAGAGATAAGTTTGTAGAAAGAGAACATACTCTTTGTTTGCTGCAATTCCACAAAAGTGATGCAGCAGATACTCCAGACTATTTCTTTCCAATTTCAATACCCTTGAGGCCTTAAGGATTTAAAAAATAAAAATATCAAGTCTATCAGACCACGATCACAGTCCAAAATTAATTTCATAATGACAGTCAACTTATAGTTGGAACAGCAATTTAATTAACAGATGAAGTGCACCTGAAGCAGATTCTGCAGCTATGCTTCTCCTTTTTAAGGACAATGAATCACGGCATAGTTCACCAAAAAGTTTAAAAGCAAGAAAAAAAAAGAGGAACAAAAACAATAAAACGAGTATTCTAACTGAATAAATTAAGGTTTAACATAAAAGTGCAACTTCTTGTTTTGTGGGGCAGGGAGTCTTAATACAACCACAAGTCATACAAAGAATTGGAAAGTCACAATCTGCGTTTCAACCGAAGGGCACTAAAGGATAGAAAAATAGAAGGTACCAAAACAAACCACCCGAAAATTGATACCATTTAATACAATATATTTACCTCAAACAAGATTTTAAGTAGATGATCCAACATTTGATTGATTATTTTCATTACTTTTTTAACTAAATCAATGTATTTTGCAATTCGCATAAAGCAAAACAGCCAAAAAAATTTTAAAAATCAAATAAATAAAAGTTATTTACCCGTCCTTGCTATCTCTACCATGTAAATCTTAACTGAAAGTCCTGAAGACTAATATATCACATGATTGCAGTGCACATGTATAGATTTACTTTGACTACCCAAATCATCCCTCCACTCAAATGGACTTGTTATGGTCCCCTACATGATTTTCATTGATAGAATTATTCATCTGTGTGAAAGCTTAAAATAAATTTTTTGATAGAAGAGCAAGGTTTACTAGAAAGGTGAAGAAGTACAAAAGGTAAGGAGGATGCAGAATTTTCCATAAAAAATAAGCATATAAGAAGAAAATATCAATATTTGACAAGACTGTCCCTTCCATTCTTGTGCAAATATCACTTGGATATCCATCCAAAAACAACCACTGAGCCACCCATACGGGCCTCGAAAGATGGCACAAAACTGCCATGCCAGAGACCCACGAAGAAACAAGTGTACAGACTCACATGCCTGCAACAACAACACAACATGTACATACAAAGACGGCACAATCTGCAACTCAGAAACAAGTTGCAATAAATGAATATCAATTTACAAAAAAACGACCAACATATGTATTCGAGAAATAAGTTGTTAATAAATACGCCTAAAATGCTAAAAATGGTTTGAGTTAATGCCAAAATCAAAGTGATGACTCTCTAGCAAATGGAAGTTATTTATTAATATTATTTTCTTTTACTTTTATTTAATTTATATATTTATTTTGTTGTTTGGGGGGAATACAAGGGGAAATGATAATGCCATAGAAAAGTATTGTCTTAAGCTCAGAACATAGGCTTGCTCTTGCTATAACATCTCCCCCATGATATGCTCAGTAACCGATGGTCCACTACATCAAATATCTTTGTTCGAGTACCATAAATATCATTTAATAGGTAAAGAATCAATTGAAGACAGTCGTTTCAGAATAGAACCTGGCCAGTGTCAAACAAATTGCAGATGTATATGCCAAAATCCCTTTCCAGCCATATAATATCATGATCTGCTCCGTGCATGACCTAATTAAGTAAGGTGACATTATCATTACATGCCTCATCTATATACTATTTTTATTGGCCACAAAATAAATAAATAAAATCATAAGATATACAAAATCTACCTTTTTCTTAGTGGGGTCTTTGAAAACTTCCCTTAGATGTGGACCAATATGAATGCGAAGCTTCAGTGTATCAACAACAAAATCATTAGCCCTAGTAGATATTTGCATCAGGCAAGTCAGCCCTTGATAAGATCGATACTGATTATGTTCCAGATCAACCTAAACAAAGAGTAGCACCAATGGGAAAAGAAGTATCAAAACAAAATAAATAAATACATTTAAATTAGTTTAATGGTTAATAGCACTCTTAACAAACATAATTATTTAAGTAAAAACTCTCTATCTTATGCGTGTTGTCTGTCATGCAGAAAATATATCAAATTTTTTGCCGCATAGACTGACAGTGGCAGACAAAATCAATGTATCAGTTAACTACATGACATCAAGGTGGTATAAAATTACCGCAAACTCATTGACACCACGTAATTTTGCGGCTAACTCCTTTAAATCTTTGACTTCTTCCACAAGCTTGTATGGAGTACACTCTACCGGAGGCGGTTTTATAGGCTCGATATCACTGATATTTTTATCAACAAAATCCATGGCAGAAAACTTCTCCTGTATATGCATTAATCAGGAAATATAAGAAAGACAATAATATTTCTTAAATATTGCCAGAATATGGAACTAAATTAATTGAATGGCCAATAAAATAAACCTGGAAGTAAAACCAATAACAATTACAAGCCAAGTCATTTCAAGGGAATTAAAAATCTTACACCAGAATGATTATATAAATAACAAGTGTCAGCTTTGAAATACATGACTGGGATCACTTATTTTTTTTAAACAAATATAAAAAGTAAAAATGTAATTGGGATCATATCTTTAAAATTCATGTTACATCATATAGCATGGCTAATGCTAATAATTGAGTTAGAGATCCAAAGAAAAATGGGGGAAAGAATAAGTTGAAACACCAAGAACAAAAAACAATTCCAAATGTTAATCTAAGAAGCAAACATAACTACCATCTTACATAAACAGATTGAAGATCCTACAGCATTTATCCCAAATTACCTAATGAGCTCAACTGTTCCATATCATATGAACTTCAGAGCACAAAAACTTCATTGCACAACACAGTATACAGAGTTCAACTACATGGTAGACTAAAGAATGTTTTAAGAAAAAAAGGTTAGCCAAAATCTTGATTAAAAAACCAAGAAAACTAACCAGGGGATGAATGAACCTGGAACCATCCTCACTCCTCTGCAGCCAAACATGCTCGAACGGCTGATTGGAGTTATTAACCAGTATCTTATACTCATCCTGCGGCCTCCGAATTGTCGGTATATGAAATGGAACTTTCGGCTTCGTCCCCAAACTTTTCTTACCCTTATAAGCCACCTTCACCTCAGATAAACTCGAATTCTCAGCCACCACCTGACTCACCCCTTTCTTCTTTCCGTAAACCAACTGAAACCCATTTTCGTCTTCGCATTTCCTCAGCTTCTGAAACTCATCTACTGAACAATCAAACCTCTCAAACACCTCATCGTTAACATTCACCAGCCACTCGTAAGCATCATCGTAATCTTCAGGCAAAACCATTTCTTTTCCCCACAAATGAGCTGAAGATTGGCCGATACTCTCGAGCATTGATTGTGACTGGTCAGCAATTTCTCTAATTGGATGTTTATATTCGTCGAAATTATTATAGAAATGGAAATCATTATCAGATGGTATACCTCTTGACGAACCCGAAAGCTTCGCTAGTGAGGATGACAAAGGTTCGGTCTTTTTCTTCTCCATTGTTACTCTGTGGAGTTCTCTGATTCGGCATTAACAGTTAAAAGTCATCAGAAGTCTATTAATGGGGATTTTGCTTTATGCATTTCACATTTTGCATTTTGCATTTTGCATTTTGCATTTTGCATTTAGGGTTAGGGTTTGGGCTTTTAGTATCAGTTTCCAATTATATAAAGCCTCAAATATGAATCAATACCCTAAACTATAGGGTATATTCCACTTCGGTGATCTACCTTTCAATTTTGTCAATTAAGTTATTAAACTATCAATTTTTTCCAATTACACAAATTGAACACGCCACGTCAGCAATTGCTGACATGGCTGATTTAAGTGGGGTTTTAACAAGCTTATGTGGCAAATAAATAATTTAATATTCATTACATAATCAAATCATTTTATTAGCATGGGCAAAATGGTCAAGATCTTAAAAGCCCTAATTATTTTCGATCGATTAATACAAAACAAACAAACATATATCCTTATATCAGACAATCGATCTAAACCAAATCGATAAAGATCTAAATCCATCAGTCAATCTCTCATTATTTCCGATCATCGAAGTTTTGATAATGAAGTTGATAATGAAGCTTTGAAGCAAAATCATCAATCTGATTTCATTCTCTCCCCTCCAAGTCCGGTCACCGAATCGTCATCGTCATCGTCGTCGCTGGATCCAGCAGATGTCTTGGATGCCGAGCTTGGAATCGGCGGTGTCGAGGAAGAGGAGAGGTGATGCTGGTGCCGGCGGCGTAAGCGAGGAGGCCGGTAGGGCTGAGGTAGGGCTTCACTAAAATCCCTCTTCTTCCATACCCACATTCCAAATTCAGTTCCCCCGAAGCAAAGCCCAAATCTAGACACTTCAAAACCCTAACTCACCTCCATTTTCTCTCTTTTAAACCTCTCTATCTTGTTTGTTAATTTGACATTTCAATGAAAACTTACTTCATAAATACTACCGAATCCCAAACTCGATTGAAAAACTCCGACGCCGGCTGTGTTCTGTATGAGAGAGAAACACAAGGATTTCCTATTTAATGTATAAATTGTATGAAATTATTTGAATAAATATTTGGGTTTTCGTGTTTTGATCCAGTAGAATAATTGTGGGCTATCGGTGGTGTTATCACGCTTGTTTCCTCCGTTATTATGCTCTTCTTCTCCGAGTTCAGTAAGTTTTTTTGAGCAGACTAACCTCAATTTCTACTTATTTTCTATGCTTGTGCTTCATCTTTGTAAAATGCTTAGTAATTCTTGTTATATATGTGTAATTGTCTCCTATATTGGTGGATATTTGCTGGTCAAAATCCAATCTTTTAAGAAGATGATGGTTGTGGGTTTATTATTTAGAGGTATTAAATTTATTTATGTGTATAAATTGTTGGTATGGATGGCAGTTTATTTGGTATTTCTGTGTATTTTCTTCATGTTAGTTTCTTCTTTAGTTTATGATCTGTGGTTGTGTTCTTTGAATAACAAAGGGGTCTGTGAAGAAGAAAGTAAAATAATCCCCTGCTTAACTGTTTTTCAGATCGAGAATCACTGTTTTTTCTTCGGCGGAATTACCGGCGGCAGGGGCGGCAGAGGCGGCATTCTTGATCGAAGACTTTCTGGTACGACGGCGGTTGTGGTGGCTCATTCGACTTTCTGGGAGAGAGGAAAATAGGGAGAGAGATATAAAGAAATGTTTTATATTAATTGTTATGTTAATGTGTTTTGACGATTTTGCCCTTTATTTAAACAAATTTATTTATGTAATGAATAAAAAATAAATTTTTTTGCCACATAAGCTGCTTAAGACCCCACTTAAATTAGCCATGTCAGCAATTACTGACGTGGCGTGTTCAATTTGTATAATTGGAAAAAATTGATAGTTTAATAACCTAATTGACAAAATTGAAAGGTGGATCACCGAAGTGGAATATGTCCTATAGTTTAGGGTATTAATTCATATTTAAGCCTTATATAAAGCACTACTGCACAAGTACTAATTTTTCTGCACAATTTATTTTAGTTACTATCGGAAACGGAGGGTGAATTAAAGTGAGTGACACGTGTCATTCATGCCTACACAATGTACCTTTACTATATAACAATACTGCTGTCACATAAAAAAAAACTCACGTAATACTCACATACGCATACATGCATACTGTGAATCCCTATCTGATATGTGGGGGCCATAAATATGTACCTGAATATTATGTTACACCTTTCAATCATTTAAAAAGCATTTACACATTTTATCAAAAAAAATTATCATTTAAAAAGCATTTACACATTTTATCAAAAAAAAACTCTTATATCATTGTCATCATCCTCATGCTTATGATGTGGTAAAAATCATCTTTGGTCCGTAGTATACAGATGGGCTGTTGATTGGTATGATTATAACCATTGATTATTCAGTATAATCATGACCTATAATGTTACAAATGATGTGATAAATGTCCTCATTGGCCCGTAGTGCATTGATGGACAGTTGTTGGCATGATCATGACCATTGGCGATAATACGAATATCCTTGGCCCGTAGTGCATGGATAGTTCGTGGATGTGATACTAATAAATATCTTTGGCCCGTAGTACATGGATAATTCAGTTATGTAAATTATTTAGGAACAATTATATTTTCTAGTACATTTTTAAATTATTACAACAATAGTGCACTCATAAAATATTTATACAATTAATGCATTTAAAAATTTATTTTAACATTCCTTTAATTAGTGTGATTTATTCTTCCACCTCATCCCCACCACTTCCTTTTATTTTTATCCGCCCGATTTCTCCTTACCTTTGGACATAGTCCAACCCATTTCAGTCTCGTTTCTTTTATTATTTTCTTCCTCCTCACCATTCTTTATTTCTGTTTCATTCCTCTATTTATCTAGTCAGGTATCAGATTCTCTCTTTAAGCTGTTTGAGACTTTGAGTCTCTACATTATACTAATAAGAAATCAAACGGTAAATGGGTCGAAGATGATGAAACTTCCGGTTTACCGCAACACAATTGTAAGTCTTTTTCTTCTTTTCACCCACCACAATTTTCTAAAATATCTTTCCACTTCCGATTTTGTGCTTTATGTACTTTTACACCCATTTGGTTTGGTTTTGTGAGTCGCCGTATTTTATAGAGGAATACATAAAGTTGGAGAGAGAAAAAGCGAGATTAATTCTGGAAACACAGCAGCTTCTAAGTTTTGAGCTTATTTGCAAAAAGCAAGCAAGCTTTGAAAAGAGTTTGATATTTTCAGTCGGCTAAAAGGCAGGCTTTGTTTGATAATTTTTTCATAGTGCAGTTGGTAGCCAAACATTCATACCAAGGTAACCAATTCAGTGTTATTAGGTTACCAATATATTTTGAATGTGATGCAATTGGTAGCCAAACCTTCATGCAGTTGGGTTGCCAAACTTTCAGACCAAGGTTAACCAATTCATACTGTAGGTGTGGAGGTAGATTGGTTACCTTGTATAAAGGTTTATTACCTTGGTATAAAAGTTTGGTTACCTTTTAAGAAGGTTTGGTTATCAACATACATTACACATAACTCTTTTATCTCTCTTCTCCTATGCAGTGTTCTTATTTTCCTTTGGATATGAAATTTGAATTAAAATTTTCGGACATGAAGAAATTGTAAAAAATCAAATATCCACGATTAAGGTTTTAATTTCCATTCCGGTTGTTGTTGCGGAGAGAGGGAAAAGGCAGTGAAAGAGATGGAAAATAATGATAAGGAATTACGGCTTGTTGCAGATTTAAATGATAATATGTTGATGTAAGACTGAAATGATTGTTACGCAGAAGGAAGCGAAGTTTCTGAGAATATTTGAGGGAGATGAATCTTTGAGTTTAATTATTATTTTGATTTTGAATATATTTTTGTTGTTAGATCCAAGATATTTGAATTTAAATTATTAATTATGAAAC
>CM029021.1:161298776-161513356 GCA_016801055.1 Panax notoginseng
ATAGTCAATTTGACTCTTCTAATGGATTGCTCGTTCCGCCTGCAAACTATGGTTGAAATTTTTATCATTTACCATATGTTCTAAATCTCTGATTTATTGTTGATGAAGGCTATTGATAATTGAATTATCTTTAGTCATGATATTCTTTACTGAGCTAGTTGTGCTCACCTTTTGCTTCACAATTCCTTTCAGGTAATAGAGTGTGTAGCTGGGTCGAGCGGGGGGTAACAAGGGAATAGAACGGTGGTCTTCATTTAGTAGTTATATTTGGTGAAGAAAATAGGGTGAGGCGAAACAACGTTGGAAGGGTGTTTTGTCACTATCTTACAAGATGTCTAATGACATACAACCTCGTGTCATCATAAGACAGTGTTGTGCTCATCCACTTGCTGAGTATATCTATGGCACTACCTATATAATCTTGGTGTTTGTTTGAAGTATAATTCTCAATTAGAGACAGTGGAGATAATGATAAGTCAAGAGAAGACTCACCATTGGGAAGAATATGATAGTAATCTTCTCGTTTTTCTTTGGGGTCTATTGGGGTCAACCAAGGATAATTCTGTGGCCATATGATATCTATCATAACCTAGACGCGTGGCCTCCCGTGTATGAAGGTTTCCTTGAGCACTTCCCAAAGATTCTAATTTCTAAAACAGTTTTTGACTATACCTTTATGTAAGGTGTTATTGTGAGGTGATGTCCACGGTTGGAACATGAGTCACATTTGGTATATATTTGTATCCAAACTCACAGCATATGTGTTGTTGTATTTTGCACGACAATTGTGGTAATAAAGTTGTAGTTATTTTCTGTACCATGTATTTAACGACTCAGAATGGGTTGGGTGGAATGGACCTATTTAAATGACATTTTAGAAATGGGCACAAGAATTAAAATAATGATTAAGAAGCATTACATATAGTACTCAATTGTCTATAATACCTTTAAATCATTAATTTATCATAGCACAAGAGTTTAAAGTGCCAAAAAAATAGGTAGAGTAATGAGAGATAATTTTAGAAAAATTGTCATTAATTCTCCTAGATTTGAACAAACATCAATTAATTAGGAACAAATAAAAAACTCTAAAACGTCATTTAAATAGGAACGGAGGGAGTATATTCTTATCAACTAGCTGTACAAGATGATCCACGCCGGAAAACCCCAACATTTACCACTTCTTGGTAATCCTAATCCACCTTCTTAAGAAAATCACCCTGGCTGGTGTTACTTGCTTAAGCTCAAATTGTTGATTATGAGATTATTTATGTCAGAACGAGAACCATATAATAAGATATGCCTACTGTAAATAAATAAATAAATAAAACCTAGAAGATGATACCATACCATTTTGAACAAAGGAAAATATTTTATATATGTACGGATAAAAGTATCAATCTACAACTACAAGGCAATATTAATTAATTCCACGTGCACAACATAACCGGGAAAAAAAATACTAGCTAGGAACTAGTAGCATTGATCTGCGGACCCAAGTATTCAATTGCATCCATCTCCGACTCCTTTGGCATCTCAATCTCTCCCAACCATCCGTATAAGTGAGCCTCCTCTTCTTTGGCAATCATAGTCCCTCCTCCATCTAATAAGATTATACAAGTGAATTAAGAAGAGTCAATATATAGATGATCCAGGTGCAAGATACTTTACCTACCCAGTTCAACGTAAATAAAAAGGAGGTACAGTAATTTATTAATTATATGCCATGCTATTAGTACTCGAGTTAACAAGTGTCCAAAAACTGGTGAAAAATATTTAAGACAGCTAGCTATTATAGAATATCATTTACGGCCAGGAGAGATCGAGATAGATGTAGACGGGAGCGATATGATTTGCTTACTTGATATTAATGCAGAGTAGGGAGTGTCCTTGTAATATGAGCAATCTCGGCCATCTGCTTTAGAATAGGGAGGACCAAGCACATCAAGAACTGCACATGGTTTTATAGCTGTGAAGGCATGAATATTGCCTCCTGATGTTGGATATAATACACAAGTGTCGCACGGTGCAGTAAATACGCTGTCCGCTTTCAACCTTGCCAATCTCACTGCAAAAACATCCAATTGTGATTAAATAGGTACCAAAAATTTCCTCGTGTGCATGCATGAGCGCATGTGACATAGACAAATCACTCACATTCAGAAGGAGGTGTAGAGGGATCAACCCAATCATATGCTTTGATGTGCATGGTGCCTAGCAGAAGCTTGCTGAAAACAGTCATTCCGGGTGATTATGTAGAGGAATGACAGCAGTTGCAGGAAGAAAGAAAATACACAGCTGCATGCATGCAAATTTAAAAGAATGATAGAAGAAATTAAGCACATGATCGATCAGTGAAGCAAGTGAGGCAAGCACCGAATACTATTAGGCTCGTTGTATTATCAAGTACTACGACTTTAATAAGCAAAATATGTTTTATCTTACCGAGAAGTTGTCGCAATTGTATATTGTTGTGGATGTGACCCTTGGAACTCCCTTAACAGCACTACTAGGCTTAAAGAACTGAACTTCCCTACTTAGCCCAACATCCTCCGGCAGCATACCATCTACAACATAATTATAAGGTATAGTTGGTTTATTTTATAAAAACAAATCAAGATCATGCTCTATCTGACCACACTTTTAATTTGAGAAGACACGTTACTTTTACATGACCTACAATATTCATGTACTCGTCCATCATTCTAATTTTTCCATAAAAATAAACTTTTAAGGCAGCTTTAGAAGCTAAAATTTAGCTACCCAAAAAACAAAATAAAATACCTTACTAATGGCAGGTAACTCTGTCTAAGTGACAGAGTCAAAGATAAAAGGTCCACCACGTTTACCGATTCCCAATCACATGTTTAAATTAAAAATGAGAGTATTTTAATAATTAATGTATATTTATACTACAAAATATTAACACCAAGTCTGCAATACCAGAATTTTTACTATATACGGGAACACATCTCTTTTTTTTCATTTTCTTTTTTTGATATCAAAGAAATGGAAAATCATGTTGTAACAGATAATCTGGGTCTGTGGGTCGTCACACTATACCAAACCATACCTGAATTATTATCTGAATTAAAAATTAAAAAAAATAATCATTTTTTGCAGTGTTGTAGACCCAGTGCATCAATGAAGTACACACAAAAAATAAAAAATACAAACAAATACCAGAAAGGGGTAAGCCAAATGCAGCAAATATAAAAAGTTAATGAATCTATAGAGTGGTCCGGATAGGAATCAGACCCATCTACTCCAGCCTCCCACTGTTCTCCAACAGTATGAACTGCAATTATGTGTACTCAACGAGGCCACTAATTTTGATTTAATTTCTGAATAAAAAGAGTTTTTGTCTACTGTGAAGGAGTGGGGAGCACATTTAATCTAACACATTCAAAGACCATTCCTTCTCACTTCTAATTAGGGAGTGGTTAAGTTCATCTCAGGCCTAATATAGTATTCACCTCAGGCTAACCAGACCCTTAATTCTCCCTCGTCCCAAAAAAAGGGTACTTTGTTTTTTTTGAATATTAAGGTTTGCCTGGCATACAGCCAGATAGATATATATTTTCAATAATAAAAGTTTTTGGAGTTTAATGTTGAATAAAGATAATCCAGTTAATAATAAAAGTTGAATGTAGCTGATGTGAACCTGATTCAACAACTATATAAGTATATGTGGAATAAATATCTTTCCGTATGAAGTAGTAACGTATCTATTTTCATGATTAAGAAAACTAGGTATATATTAATTAATTTAAAGAATGTTCTTCAACATTCAAGTCAATAAATAATACTATAAAATTTCGAATTATTAAGTAAATAATTAATTGGGCAATGGATAGAAAGACTGACCAAGAATATGGCGCAATTTCTGGACATCACACGGAGGAGGAACAGTCCCGGGACCTTTAAACACATCTCGACACGCTGCATAAAGCCTCTGCAATGTACTTATCGGAACCGCCGGCACAACCTGCTTCGACCTTATTAACCTCCTCCTGCTGCTGTTGCTGTTGCTGTTGCTGTTGCATCTGGTCTTCTTCCTAATAACCTTATGATCATTAAGGTTAACATATCCAACTTTTTCTCTAACCCGCTCAACCAACTTCACCTCGATCGTCATTTACCCACAAACTAAAACTCCTCCACACAAATCCTTCACACCCACATAAATATATGTATAATTATATATATGTGTACTGTTTGTCAACCCAGACGGTAATTCAATTCTTGAACGTGAATTTCTAGCTTGTGTTCATATATATAATCTAAGGCTTTGAACTGGATCTGTGGAGAATGATGGGAACAGAATAAGGCTAGCGGAGAATCGGAAAGAAAAAGTGGGCGATGAGGTAATTGTTCAAATTAGAGAAAAATATATAGAAAGCGAAGGATCCATGATATTTGTGGAGAAAAGTGAAACTGGGGGCCATGGAGTTTTTTTCTAGATACTGAGGGGGTTGACTTTTAGTTTTCAGGACAAGTTAAAGTTAGTAGTAAAGAAATGTAGAATTGCGTGGGGGTGGGAGTGGGGGTTGGGGCGCGTGGGAGGGTGGGGGGGTTTGCTTGTTTCTTGCCCCCGAGTTTGTGTGGAAACTGCTTGGATTGCAACGTTCCCTCCCATTGTTTTTAGGTCTTACTTTTTCCTTTGGCGGTGACATTAGTTTTTATGGTTGATTGATTCCCTCATAAACTGTTTGCCAACAAGTGACACACACTTTATATATAAAGTCGGGATCATGTCAGATAAAATAAGAATTTTATAAAACTTTAAAAAATAAATAGAAAGATTAAAAAGGATAAATAATAATTATAAGGACGAAAGAGTGAAAAAAAATGTGACTCAATTACACCAAATTGATTTAGGTGGTGTTCCATTTGATAGGTCACTCTTTTTTTCCCAAACATTTCAAGACAAGATTTTATGGTCGTAATTCTATCATATTTAAGTAAGTTAATTATTGTAGAAGTTAGTTAGATAAATAAAAAGTGCACTTTATAATTATGCTTGTACAAATTTATTTTATGTGAACTCTTCAAAATTCGAGTATCGATTATGGTAAATTAATTAATTATTGATTATATATGTTCTTCTGTAAACTTTAACTGTTAATGGCAACATATGAATGTTTTTGAAAAACTAAGTAAGCCCGCTACAAGAAGTATGACACAGAATGGTTAAAATTAGAAATAAAAGAAATTAAAGAGGTAGCTTAATTAAGTAAAAAGTAGCTTTCTTTTCTAGGCGCTTCAAAGAATCCGGTGTGCTCTGGTTGTCAAGCTAATTATTGCAAGGGGAGAATTTGTTATTAGTTACGTAACTCATGTATTTGCACAGGGTTGAATACTATACTCACTCGTATAACGCATAACACATGGTATGGTAGTACGCAAATATGCATTAAGCATGTGTTATTCAGTTTGGCATATTTTCAACCTATGATTTATTCAAAATTATAAACAAATTTTACCACAAGTAACAAATTTAGATAACTTATAATATTTATTATTTTTTAAAATGTCTTCTTAATTTATTACAATAATTTATTTTTAAAAAATGTCTAACTCAGGAGAAGTGCAGTCTTGAACATTTCTTTTATTCATAATCTGCTGCTTTCAACAAGAATCTTAAGACATCTATGTCAGTAGATCGAAGTGAGTCATATCAGTGGACCAAGTAGTCATTGGTCAATATTATGAAATTCATATCTTTGAGTTCAAAAATATTTTGAATTTGACCTTAAAAAGTCAAAAATAATTTGAGTTATATAAGTGGACCAACTAATCATTTATCACCATCTTGTTTGTGTGTTGCAATACTTTAGATTTAATGTTCTACATTTGTATGGGATAGTACCTAACATAAAGTCTACTAGTTTACTATGCAAATTTTTGCTGAATGATTATGCTCTATCCTTCTAGTGAGGTTTCAGTAGTTCTCCGCCGTACTTCAAACCTGCAATTCACGTTCTCACGATGGTCCAGAGAAAAGTGGTTACTATAAAGTTTATTTTTGAGTAAGTTAGTCAATTGACCAATAAAATGCTGACACGCAGACAAAACTCTATATGTATCAGTATTCTATTGACCAACTTATTTAAAAATAAATTTTATACTAACCGGATCCGTTCAAAAGTGATATAACATCACTATAATCGTGTGCGTGTGTAAAAATGAGTGTCTAACCTTTTCCGATTCCTTTTGCTTTTTATTTTTGTAGCCTCATTTCTTGGGGAGACAAGTCATGTCACCAGAAGGTGAGTAGTGTTTGAGTAGTGTTTCACGTGAGATGGGCGGTTCCCATCCTATCAACTGCCTGGCGCCGTCTTCAGCCATTAGATTAGACATTTGCACTATCGCTCTGCCGATCGACCGCTACTAAATATTTCGGGCTTTAGGCCCGCAATACTTTCTGTGACTAAAGGTCTAACGACTTATTATTCTTAAGTTTGAGTCTTTGGGCTTTCACATATTTTGGGCTTCCTGCCCAAAGCCTTGCCTTGAGCATGGGCCTATCCCTAACCATCGGTTTATTTCTCAAATTGTAATGAACAGGTTTACCTCTCAAATCGTAGTGAAGAGGTTTACATGTGCCCCTTGTGTCCTCCACTTAAATTTTTGAAAAATTAATTATTGTTAAATAAGAGGTCAGGTGTTAAAAATTTAAGTAGAGGACACAAGAGAACATGTAAATTGGGGACAGATCTGCTCTAGTTGAACTCAAACAGACATAAGTAGAAATACCGCACCTATCTATATACAAAATACTGATGCTTTAATTTATAAGATTATTAAACTATAAAAATAATAATATATAATTATTTTTTTAAAAAGCCAAAAATAAAATAAAAAAGGAAAACCCGCAGTGAAATTAAGGCAGAAAATAACACCTGGTTGGCCTGGTTGCCCTTCTTCCTACAGATATCAGTCATACAATATACTAGGAACAGAGCAGCTAATAGTTTTGGAACATTTTAAATTCCAACAAAAACACCTTCTCTTTCTTTTTTTTCCTTTTTTTTTCAGATTAACACCTTGAACAGTAACAGTCGAAGAATCCATACGGATGACAGTAACCCGAACCATCTTTCACTCAAATTTCATGTTTAGTAACAGTTCTTCCCATATCTCTCGGACAATTTATGTCTAAAACTAACTCTAATATCAGTATTATTAACACGTATTCTTCTAATTACTTTCAGATGGTAATCCAACTCTTCTGCCAAAATCTACCAAGGCCTTTCTAGATGATTTCTCTGGTGTTGTTTCTAAATTGGCTTCTCAAATCCCCAACAACTCCATTAGGAAAAGATAAACTTTAAAAAATCTCCAATCAATGATCATCGTGTCCACTTCCAGAAAGCAATTAGTATGATGATTGTCGAGGCCATGCCTGCATACTTGATCCATTGATCAACACGATTTCGCTTCTCTACGAGCCTCAAGACAGAATTTGATAGGCCCAACGTGTTTAGAACATCCAATGCTTTACGTTGAGCTTTCTGCATCAAAATCAAGTACATTAAGTGTTGCTTTGCATAATAGGGAACAAGGCAAACTAAGATGTTACAAATATATGTCGCACTTGGAACACAAATTCACTGCAGTTTTCAAGACTACCTATGAGGCTATGAACTATTACTAACTGCGCCCCAACTAATGGCTTAATTACCATTTTTATGCAAATTCAGACAGTCAAATAAGAGGAGAGAGTATTACATTTACGCTTACATTAGGCTTTAATACAATACAGAATAATAAATTCTTTTTACCCACGGTACAGGTTTTTATTATTTTACTTGTACCTATTTTTTGGAGGACGGAGGGAGTATTATTTAGTTTGATACTACTAGTGTTGATGCGCTCTCCCTACCGTAAATTGCCTTAATGCTAAGCAGCAAATTCGTGGGGGGAAGTGACACACTGACCATTAGACCAAATTACAGATTAAACTAAAACTAATTATAGTTAAGTAAAGAAAACTATGCAAAGAACAGGTGCACTCCCAACTCTATCATTGAAACACAGAGGGCAGAATTCATTCAATACTAGAATCTGCACATCTGCTTCTCATTCAGTACTTGGTGTAAGTTCATTATCTACCTATCTGCTTGTACGTATATGTCTATGTTTGTATATACTCCACTATATATAAATGTGTCAAGCTAGTGTGCCTTTAAGGCTGAGGTTAAACACAGAGGATAGCTAGGAGGCATGTCACAGAACCAGCCATCAGAGAATCCAAGGCTGATAAAGAAAACCAAGGGGATTCCAAGAAGAATGGAGAGCTAGGCCAGGAGTGTTCACAGAACCAAGCCGGTCAAACTAATAGAGGCAATTTCACTATATTTTTAGGATTAGAGCCGAATGAAGTCAATGAACTAAAAGAACCTGAGAATATTCGTTGTACAACTCAGAGAATAGTGATGAGGAATAGGTAACTATTCATGTGGCAGCTGAAGAGACAAAACCCATTTATAGGAGGTTGGTGGGGGACAAGGCTAGGTTCTCTACAGGTTAGTAACCTCTACTACGCCCATGTAAGGTTTTGACACACTCCACTTTAGTGATGACTAGCATTGTCAGTGGCAGAGCGGTTAGTGAGCATATGTATCTTTCATGTAATTGGAAATATATAGTGTCCACGTGTTGGGTCTACCTTAGCGGAGCCCTTTGGTCTAGCCGCCAATCCAGATGCCCTTCCCAAAGATTAGTTTACGCACGACTTGGTTTGTGCGGGGGTTTTCAATACATGTGGTGTGAGGGTTATATCATACTATAGAAAGTAGAATAGAAGCTACTCTATATAGACATCTACCTTCAAACGGTCCCTTTGTTCAGCATATTTGGATAGAATGGCTATTCCAGTTGCATTAGCTTCTTCTAGCATCCTAGATGAATTACGAGCAGACTGCATTGCTTGTGCTTCTTCATCGAAAATTCTCAAAACATGAGATGATTCCCCATTCTAATAAATAGAATAAATCCATTAGAAGTTAAATGTAAGAAGATACAGAAAATATGAATGCCAAAGAGAGAGAATTATATACAGCTCTTCCCAGCAATGCTGCCCTTTCTTGAGCTTCTTGCATTTGTCTCTGATGCTGTTGGAAGTACTTATCCAGACTTTCTTTCAATGAGTCCGTCTCTTCAGCTACTTGTTCCACTTTCCTGAGCACAAACATATTACTAGATGAGCCAGCCCTTGCTTTTTCTTTTCTTTTGCTAACTAAATAATGACTAAATTATCATCAATAGATTAAAATTTGAAGTAATTGAAGAATACAAACCAATAATAAGTACAATCAGTTTATCGTTCCAGTGGAAAATCATATATTGGCTTCTCTCATAATACAACGAATACTTATGTATCATAAAAAAAAACACTTAACATTGTCAGATTTTTTTCCAGATATTTGCAATGTGAGGACTGTGCAGCATGACTTATTTAATAGAATCAAGCAAATCTTCTATTATTAGTTTTTGATAAATGGTCAACTCGCTGCAGGAGGGCATTTTCTGGACATATGTGCATATACAACTTCAAAATACATACAAAACACAAATATACACAGTTCTTAAGTAGCCTAAGAAAAAAATAAAGGACAAAACAATACAATGTAAAACTGAAAATTTTGAAGTACAACGAATATTTCCAACTACTAAAATTAAAATACACACTGTTGGGTCATAATACTTTTCATATTGGGTCAGGCCGAATGGGCTCGTCCTTTGGACTATGTTACTTTTGTCATATTGGGACAAATGGTTTGGGCTCCGCTATTTGACTATGTTATTGGGCTTAGTCGTTGGATTGGTCCATTATACAAATTGTCTCTTATCATATCTTTGACCGGTAATCATCACAAAATGTAGTAGTTGACTGTTGTGTCTGCCACCTTTCTGCATGGCATTAATGAGGATGAGACTCCGATTACCGGCGAGGGGAAACAGTGGTAGCAGGTAGGGAAGTAAGTTATATACTTTCGGCTGAGATGACCGGGAGTGGGAGGAGGTGTCAGGAGATAGTGGGTGGCACGGTAAACCGGATTTCAATAACGTATAGGGCAAGGATCACACAAGGGAAAAGAGGGAGGTAACAAAACACAACACACACAATCATATTATCATTCTTCTTTTCTAACTCAAACACTAGTCAATATTTTTCCTCCATCATTAACCTTGTGATCGCCTGTACTGACTCTCACCCCGGAGTTATCCCCCGACGGTCAGGCCGTCAAGATTTTGATGTTGACTTGTTGAACTGTGCAGGATCAGAGCGTCTTACGTGATTGGGACGCTGGAGAAGATCTTGGCGTTAACATTGACGCTAGAAGGAGGGGTGAGTTCTAGTGTCCTGAGTATTTTTCAATCACAAACTGTATTCGTTCTACGTCGGTGTTTATGGGGAAGAGTAGGACACCTACACCTGAGGGGCAGCCGATGACTGCCAGTGAATCAATACCGCGAGTGTCTGTCAAGGATCGTTTGGGACCTGCACTAAGTGTTCATGCCAGCACAGCGTCCAAACGTTCACATGGAGACTCTCGTCCAAGGGCTGTGAGCAAAGCCAAGAGAAAGCTAGTTTTCACAGCATAGAAAGGGTTTGGTCATTGCCGGAAACGAGTAGAAGGCACCTCGCCTAGAACTCGATACCGGGATGACCGAGATGAAAAGGCCTCCCGGTTGGCTAAGATGGCAGACGAGGCAGATAGGGTCATGGAGGCACTTGTGAAGCAACGGCAGGACATAGCTGAGCAGATGTCCCGAATGGCAGATTTGAGGAACGAAGCGTCCAGCTATGTCCAATCAGAGGAACGTGGGCATCGGAGTGGGAAAGAACCTGCTCATTCAGGACATGAGTCTCGGGGTCAACCTCGAGAAAGAAGAAGATCCAGAAACCCTACTCCTCAAAGATCGAAGAGGGCACACCACCCTGTCGGTTCTAAGGAGCAGAGTCGAAGCGAACGAAGAGGTCGATCCAGAGATCGTACTCCTGAGAATACAAAGAAGGCGCTCGTTGCGTATTCCCACCACGGCAGCCGAGTTCAAAGACGAAGCAGATCTAGGGGTCGTACACCAGAATGTCCACCGAGGGCATTCCGCTCTGTGGACCATCGTCATCGTAAAAGCCCCTCGAAAGTTGGGGGTTCATTGGCAAGAGACTAGTCCACTCAGAGGAGGGAGGAGTCACCGGAAAAAGAAGCATCATCCCAACCAGAAGGCGTGGAGTATCTGGTTAAAGAGTTGAAAGAGCTTCGGAGGCAGCTTGCCGAGGTACAGAAAACGAAAGATACTTCGGGAAAGAAGGTATCCCCTTTTTCCCCAGAGATTCTAAAAGAAAAAGCTGACCCCACCAAGAAGTTGCCTCACATTGAAAGCTATGACGGATCGGGGGATCCCTATGACCATAGTCAGGCGTTCGACCGACTGATAGATTATTATGACTTTAGTGACGCTGCTAAGTGTCATACTTTTGTCACGACACTCCGAAAGGATGCCAGGCAGTGGATGGGGACTTTGCCTTCGGATTCGATTTCATCTTGGGCGGACATGTGCAATAAGTTCCATGCCCGCTTTGGGAGCAACAAAAGAAGAGGAAAACCAATTGGCTCGTTGGCTCAGGTCCGACAGTACTCGAATGAGTCTTTGGGCCAATATGTAAAGCGATTCCGTAAAGCAGTCAGTCAAGTGACAGACCTGAACGATCTACAAGCCGTGAGGCTGTTTCAGAATGGATTAGATCTGGTCAAATCAGAAAAGTTGGTGAAGAAATTAAAGTTTCACCACCCGAAGAGTCTCGCGGAAGCTTTCGACAAAGCGGAAGGTTATATCGTGGTAAAGGAAGCCATGAATAGCCTCAAACGCCCTTCCTCAGATCGGCTTAAAGAGACAGATCGGGACAGAACAGAGGGGGACCAGAGTAAGAATGAAGGAAATAAAGGTCGTCATGATGGCGGATCAAAGAAATACAACAACAATTGGAGACAGGGTGGAGGACGCTCGTCCGCTCCTGCTCAGAGGGTAAATAGGACATATACTGCACTCAACGCTGACAGGGCTGTTATCCTGGATCAGATTAAGAATCAACCTATCTTGGAGCCACCTCGAGATAACATTAAGCCCGGGAAAGGGAATTCTCGCAAGTATTGTGACTATCATCAAGCCTCGGGCCACGATACGAACAACTGTGCTAGTTTGAAAGATTTTATTGAGAGAAAGGTACAAGACGGGGTTTTAGTTCATTATGTGGCTGCCAGAACGAATCAACAGCAAGACAGAGGACCTGTTCAGGCAGCCCAACCAGTTTAGCAAGTGTTCCCCGCTCCTGGACCGCCAGCAAGGCAAGTGATAGATGTCATCACTGGGGGTACTTCTGGCAAGCTTGTTGGAAAGAAGCGCCGAAGTTATCTGGATTCGGTCATGTCGGTGGCGGGTACCCTCCCGAAGACTGACAGACCCTTCCCAGGTACGGTAATTTCCTTTACAGATGAGGATTACCCTTCGGAAACCATCGAACCGCGTGAGGGATCATTGGTGGTGACGGCACAAGTGAGTTCGGTGGACATGAAACGAATGATGATCGACAATGGGTCTTCTGTGGATATCCTATATGCCCATGCTTATCAGAGGATGAACCTTGATGGGCAGAAAATGGAGATCGGGCAGGAGGCCCCTTTATACGGCTTCAGCAACGATCCAGTCAAAGTGGCTGGAACCATCGAATTGCCGGTTATCTTCGGAACGGCCCCCCAGCAGGTAGAAATTATTTGCAAATTTTATGTTGTACATGTAGATTCCGCTTATAATGCTATTTTGGGGAGGCCCACTTTAACTGCTTTACAAGCTGTAACCTCAATTCCTCACTTCAAAATCAAATTTCCTACGGCTCATGGGGTTGGGGAGGTGAAAGGAGATCTGGATCTGGCCAGAAGATGTTATAGAAATGCCGTGATCACTTTGGGAGTGGGGGTATCAAAGCAAAAACAGACCATGGCAATAGAGATCGAACCCTTCACACAGAGCAGCTCAGAGCCATTGGTCATGCCAGCTGAAGAAACAGAAGAGATAGAGCTCATCCCGGGCAAGGCTAACAAAACGGTGAAAATAGGTTCGGGTCTGCCAGAACCTCTCCGGAAGAACCTCATTGAACTCCTGCGATGTTATGTTGACATCTTCGCATGGGAACCTCAAGATATGCCGGGAGTGAGCAGGGATATTGCAGAGCATCGGTTGGAAGTGGACCCGTCAAAGAAGCCAGTTCGGCAAAAGAGGAGGATCTTCGCGCCTGAGCGCCAACGAATCATCGATGAAGAAATTGCGAAGCTGCTAGCCGCTGACTTCATCTTCGAGATCGACTATCCGCAGTGGATGTCAAATGTGGTGCTGGTCCAGAAGCAGAACGAGAAATGGCGAGTCTGCATCGACTATACAGATCTGAATAAAGCTTGTCCAAAGAATTTCTACCCGTTACCCCACATTGACCAGCTCATCGATGCAATTTCGGGGTATGCTTTGTTGAGCTTCATGGATGCATTCTCTGGCTATCATCAAATCTCCATGTGTAAAGAGGATATACCGAAGACGGCGTTCATTACGCATCGTTCGGTGTATGCCTACAAGAAAATGACCTTCGATCTCATAAACGCCGGAGCCACTTACCAGAGGATGATGAACTATGTCTTCAGGCATCAGTTGAGCAAGAATATGGAGGTGTACGTGGATGACATGATTGTTAAGAGCATGTTGGTACATAAACATCTGGATGACCTGGAATAATACTTTCAGACAGTCCGTCATCACAAATTGAGACTGAATCCTGTCAAGTGCACCTTCGGATTAGGGGCTGGCAAGTTTCTGGGTTATCTGGTCAGTCAAAGAGGAATTGAAGTCAATCCAGAAAATATTCAAGCGATTCTGAACATGAAGACTCCTCAGTCATTTAAAGATGTTCAACGTCTGACTGGGAGGATTGCAGCTTTGAGGAGGTTTATGTCCAAATCGGCAGAAAGGTGTTTGCCGTTTTTTGATACGTTGAAAGGACCGAAGAATGTCAAGACGTTCCAATGGACTTCGAAATGCGAAGACGCCTTTCAGAGCATCAAGTCCTACTTATCTTCGGCGCCTTTGTTGGTGAAGCCCGCTCCTGCTGAGCTTTTGTATTTGTACTTAGCAGCTAGTTCGTTGGCAGTAGGAGCAGTTTTGGTGCGAGAAGTTGGGGGTAAGCAGCACCCGGTTTATTATGTAAGCCATGTCCTTCGGGATGCCGAAACAAGGTACCCAAACATTGAAAAGTTTGCTTTTGCTTTAATAACTGCTAGTCGAAAGCTTAGGCAATACTTCCAGGGTAGATTGGTAATAGTCTACACAGATCAGCCTTTGAAGAAAATTATGGGCAAACCTGAGGTATCGGGGAGATTAGCTGTATGGACGATGGAGTTTTGTGGTCGAATGTTCGTTTTCTGAAGCTGATGAAGTTGTGGCAGAAGCCGAAGGGTCTGACAACATAGTCGCAGTTCTTCAGCAGAAGCAGAATTCGTGGACGCTGTATGCAGATGGGTCCTCTACTATGGACGTCAGCGGAGCGGGGATTATTCTGACGAGTCCGGAGGGATTCAAGGTGCAACAGGCCATCAGATTTCAGTTTAAAGCAACGAACAATGAGGCGGAGTATGAGGCAGTGTTGGCGGGATTGCGACTAGCTAAGAGTCTCGAAGTACAAAGAATAGTTATCTTCAGCGACTCTCAGTTAGTCGTTAAACAAGTATCCGGGGAATACGAAGCCCGAGGTCATAGAATGGTCAAGTATTTGACGGAATTGAAAGAACGGCTTCAGTATTTCCAGTTCTACGAATTTCAGGGGGTCGAACGTAACGACAATTCCATTGCTGATGCACTCTCCAAATTAGCCACTACGGATGTTAACGTCTTCGATGGGTCGGTTTACTTGGAAATTCTGCAACATCCTAGTGTTCATCATGAATTGGTAATGTGTGCTGATCGAACCAACTGCTGGTTGACCCCATATCTGGAGTATCTGGCAGATGGCATCTTACCTTCGGATCAGATGTTAGCCAAAAAAATCAAGTACAAGAGTGCTAATTTCGTTCTGATAGATGGAGACCTGTTCCGAAGAGCATTCTCGTCTCCACTGTTAAAATGTTTGACTCCATCCGAAGCTGAATACGCTCTCCGGGAGGTACAATGGCGACCATATGGCTGCTAAGTCATTAGCATACAAAGTACTTCGTCAGGGGTACTACTGGCCTACCATCTTCAAGCGACTGAATACGTCAAGAAGTGCGAGAAATGTCAGCTCAACAGTCCGATCCCACATCAGCCACCAGAAGAGCTATACTCAATCTTATCTCCTATACCCTTTGCTGTCTGGGGGGTTGATATACTAGGTCCACTACCGAAAGCAAAAGGTCAGGTCAGCTTTGTTATAGTTGCCATCGACTACATGACCAAGTGGGTAGAAGCAAAACCACTTAGGTTAATAACGGAACAGGAATGCTTAAAGTTCATCAAGGAGTCAGTAGTATTTCGGTTCGGAATTCCTAAGGTGGTGATTTCGGACAATGGACGTCAATTTGTGGGATCAAAATTCGAAGCATTTATGAAAGAACTGGGGGTCCAGCACAGAAAGACTTCAGTAGCTCATCCTCAGTCTAATGGACAAGTCGAAGTGACCAACAGAACGCTGCTGAATGGAATCAAGCGCAGATTGGACGAAACTAAAGGAAGATGGCCAGAAGAGTTCCTCAGCGTGTTATGGGCTTATCGGACCACTCCGAGGACCACAACAGGAGATTCACCTTTCAGACTGGCCTATGGTACTGATGCCTTAGTCCCAATTGAAATTGGATCTCCGAGTCTTTGAGTTAGTCAGTTCAGAGAGATATACAATGACGAAAGGCTGAAAGCCAATCTTGATTTACTTGAAGAAGTCAGAGAAACAGCCTTGCTCAAACTAGCAGCCTATCAGCGAAGAGTAGCTAAGCATTATAACAAAGGGGTAAAGCTTCGCAGATTCGAAGCAGGAGATTTCGTACTCAGAAAAGTCGAAGCATCTACAACTCAGAATTTGGGAAAGCTGATGCCGAACTGAGAAGGACCGTATGAAGTCATAGAAGTACCAAAACCGGGGACTTACCGGTTGAGGGCATTGGACGGGTCAGTAATTAAAAATACTTGGCATGCCGGCAGGCTTAAGAAATATTTTCAGTAGATACAATGTCAGTACACCGGAAGTCTGTAAATGATTCAGTCGTCATCAATAAAAGTTTCCTTTTTCTCAAACAAATCTTGTACGCGTTGCTGTTAACATCATCGGTGTAAGGAGGTTCGGGTGGACTCGCTGACCATTCGATGGTAGCCTCATCGGCAGGTGGTCTTCAGACCTTGTCAGGCCCTTCGTGGTAGGCAAGGGTCATCCTTAAGACGTTGTCAGGCCCTGTGTGGTAGGCAATTGTCGACCTTTAGACCTTGTCAGGCCCTTCGTGGTAGGCAAGTGTCATCCTTAAGACATTGTCAGGCCCTGCGTGGTAGGCAATTGTCGACCTTAAGACGTTAGGCCCTGCGTGGTAGGCAATTGTCGACCTTTAGACCTTGTCAGGCCCTTCGTGGTAGGCAAGTGTCATCCTTAAGACATTGTCAGGCCCTGCGTGGTAGGCAATTGTCGACCTTTAGACCTTGTCAGGCCCTTCGTGGTAGGCAAGTGTCATCCTTTAGACTTCGTCAGGCCCTTCACGGTAGGCGAATCCCCAGTGAAGCAGATCTGCCTCACACTTTGGTAACAAATAAGTATTCCTTTACTTTATTACCTAAATTTTCCTAAGTATTGAGTTCGGAATGCCTTACTCTTTAAACTTCACCTTATCTGTTATATAACTCGCCTAGTTGTTAATTAACAGTTTAAATTAAGTCCATGAAAGAGCTTGTACATTTTTCAAGATGAATCGATACTGAAGTATTGATAAAAAGCGCACCAAAGTCATAAGGAAGAAAGTCGATATTTCATTTACATAATATTGCTTACAAAACAATAGGAACTTTTTACAGAAATCCTATAGCTAAGGGAAAAGAAAATCATCTTCAGGATTCAGCTTCGTCTTCCGAAGAGTCGAGAATGGTCAGATCAACCTTGGCTGTGACAAGTCTTGCCTTGTCTTTGCTTCGGCACTCGTCATATCCATCCGAGAACATTTGGACAATCTCCTCATTCAACTCAGCTGATTTCCGGTATTCTTGTTGAACTTCTCTCCGAAGATCTTCGGTCAGAGGGGGACCCAAATCTCTCAAAGCGCGAAGTTCTCGAAGCTCCTCTTCGAGCTTTGCTCGTTCCTTCAGATGTCTCAAGTCCCTAGCTTCAAAGTCGTTCACTTGCAGCGCCAGGCTCTTGTTGGTTTTCAACGGTGTTTCATTTTTCCCCACAAGGACTTCATTTCTATGAACCAGGTCTACGTTCGTGGAAACGGTGATTCGGTTTGTGGCTTCGGCTGTCTCCAGTTTTTCTTTTAACTTATTCAAATCCTTTTGGAGACATTCGTTATTGAAGAGAGCGGTACCATGGTCCCTTCTCTCTTTGCTCAGGGCCGACGTCAGAATAGCATTCTCTCGTCTGGCCGCGTCTTCTTCGGCTTCGATTTTTTTATATCTGGGAAGAAGCCTCCCGAAGACAGCATTTACCTACAAACATTCAAAGACAGTCGGTAAATTATTAGAAGAGGCACATAATTTCTAAATATTCAAATTGAACTCACCTTAGCCTGGTAACTCATGCATTCCTCGATTAAATCCCTAATCGAGCTGTTCCCGAACTGATGGTCATCGGTCTCCCGAACAAAGGAATCGAACAGCTGAAAGGAAAAATTTGCGTTGAACTCCGGCCATACGGTGGGTGAAGATGCGCCTTTTCGCCTGAAGGCTGAGGGGGAAGACCGTGCTGAAGAGGGCATAGATGGTTCGAGAGGCGGTGGTGGTTGACTGTCGGAAGGCTGCTTCCTTTTACGGGAAAGAGGTGGATACTCGGTTTGTTTTTCGAACTCGTCTTCGGAAACATGGATCTCCACAGGTATGACGATCGAAGGATCAACTTCAACAGGGGGAACCCGAAGCTCGTCAACAGATAAAGGGGTCACATTGGTCTTCCTCTTTTTGGTACGGAGAGCTTGCATCCGCTCCTTAGCCGGCATATCAATCAAACTGGTGGTAGAGGTTTGTTGAGATTCTTGAGGAATTGATCTTGGTTTTCGAACAGCCCTCTTCTTTTGTCGAGGTCGGCTGGATTCCCCTGCAGTTTCTGATTCTGGGAAGACCTCCGCGTCATGGGCTTCCGAAGCTGGAATTTCTTCTTGTGGGATTTCGGTGGGGGGTAATGACAATTTACCCGAAAGGAATTTCTCCAAGTCCCTTCGGTCGACCGATGTGGGTTTTATCAAAGACACTGCAAATTAACAAATCATGTAACCCTTTAGACCAGTTTACTAAAATAAATCTCAGCAAATTATATATCAGTAAGAGTTTAGAACTCACGCTTATGGTCATACAACCATGCTTGCTTACTCAGGAGTCCGAAGCTCCATTCCTTCAGAGGAATCTTCTCGAGAATACTCGACATTTCTTTTACACGCTCCTCTGAAATATCCCCGAAGTCTGCAGAAATCCGTTCGGATGTGGTCCATTCCGGAATAGAAGGGATTTCGGGCCCCTTCACGAAGAACCATTCTCTGTACCACCCCTTGTTGCTCGAAGGGGTATCCATCAAAGATCGTTTCTCGAACTTGGCGTTGGGCTTGGGGGGCTATTTGCTCAGCACTTTGAAACCTCGTTCCCGAGATTTTCCAGCAGAGAAGAGAGTGAAAAAGGAATCGACTGTAGGGGTATCCCCAGCTCATTACAGAATGCTATGAAAGCCAGGATATGGATGTACGAATTCGGCACCAGTTGGGCGAATCTCACTCCGATAAACCCCAGAAGAGTAATAAAGAAAGAGTGAAGAGGAAATCTAACTCCCTTCTCTAAAACAGTTACCGGTACGACAGTCCACCCATCCAGTCGGTACATTCGTTCATGTGATACTGGAGCTCTCACCAGATGGGTGTCCGGAATCTGATAACGACTCTTGATGGCACGCAGCTCGGTCTCGGTGATGATGGAGGGTATTGTTCTTCACTCTCAAAAAACTCTGAGGGGTTGGGTAGTGGGTTCGAGGGGTTCCTGGCAGGACTAGCCATGATTTGGGGGTTTGGGTTTGAAACCGTATCGGTAAGGTTGTGACTGGGATCAATGGTGAAAATCGGAACTGCAGGAATGGGGGTGGTGTTGTCAGAATCTTGAGTCGCCATTGCTAAGATCTTGCAGGTAAGAAGGAAATCGGAGAGAGAGGAAGAGCAATATGTGTATCAAATTCAAATTAAGCTGGTAAAGCCGTCAGAATTGAGAAAAATTGGCTTTTATAGTGAGTGATCTTTTCAAATTTTGCACGAAAATCAAGGGCGGCGCATTAATTGGAGGTAATGATGTGAGAGAGGAAGAGGTAACGTCCGATTTTGGTTTTAATGGGTTATCCAGAATGGGCGGGCGTCCACTGGATCTTCATTTTTTGTCCTTAAGGATGATGGACATGTGCCATTTGGACTTCCGGATCTATTTGAATTAATGATTGTTGCTTGTCAGTTGGGCCTCGATGAGATTCCTTTTAGCCCCTTTGGTTTATTACAAATCCCTTTCACTATGGGCTTATACTATTTGCAATCTTCCACTAAACATCCTGTTTAATAAAAGACTGGGAGGCAATATTGGGCCAGGCCTAATGGGCTCGTCCTTTGGACTACGTTACTTTTGTCATATTGGGACAAATGGTTTGGGCTCCGCTATTTGACTATGTTATTGGGCTTAGTCGTTGGATTGGTCCATTATACAAATTGTCTCTTATCATATCTTTGACCGGTAATCATCACAAAAGGTAGTAGTTGACTGTTGTGTCTGCCACCTTTCTGCATGACATTAATGAGGATGGGACTCCGATTACCGCGAGGGAAAACAGTGGTAGCAGGTAGGGAAGTAAGCTATATACTTTCGACTAAGATGACCGGGAGTGGGAGGAGGTGTCAGGAGATAGTGGGTGGCACGGTAAACCGGGTTTCGATGACGTATGGGGCAAGGATCACACAAGGAAAAAGAGGGAGGTAACAAAACACAACACACACAATCATGTTATCATTCTTCTTTTCTAACTCAAATACTAGTCAATATTTTTCCTCCATCGTTAACCTTGTGATCGTCTGTACTGACTCTCACGCCGGAACTATCCCCCGACGATCAGGCCGTCAAGCTTTTGGTGTTGACTTGTTGAACTGTGCAGGATCAGAGCGTCTTACGTGATTGGGACGCGGGAGAAGATCTTGGCGTTAACACACACAAACAAGAAGATGCACAATCGTTATGTAGAGTATGGCGATAATTCCCTTGAAATGTGCTGATTGTATGAGAAATTGGAATTTGATAACTTGAACTCATTCTAGGAGAAGAGAGTTAATGTCCTTCAAGAATTCTACACATATCCTCCGATGCACATAAAGTAAAATTGAAATAAAATACACACACAAGGAACTTTGGAGGTATAAATTTCCAATAACATATTTATAGACAAAATTAGATTATCAATACAAAGGAAACACATAAGGAGTACAAACAATTTGATAGCAGACTAACACAGTCCAACCAGACATCCTTACCCAAAACAACACATCAAAACTTCAAATCGCCTAAGAAATCAAACACATAGATCATACAAATATCTCACACACACAGAATGGAATGAAATTGCAAGCGAATTCGGACGTCCAAAACAAACAAACAAACAAACAAACAATTGAACTCAAATTAGTTTAAGAAATCAAAAACAAGAGAGCACACGATCCCTGGCAGTATATACATGTAGAGAGAGGGAAAAAAAAGGAACGAGTGGGACCTTTTCCAGAGATCACGCTGGGACTTGGCAGAGACGGATCGCCAGAGGAGGTCCATATCGACGCAGAGGGACTGGATCTGAACGATATCTCTTTGGACGGCGTAAGATAGCTCTGGTGAGTCCACAGTTGCTGTGGATGAGGAAAATTCAAGACGCTCGAGCCGCTCCAAGCCATCCCTGCTCTTCAACAACAGCCTCTTCGAGTTCTGATACAATTCCGATAGAGTAGTTCCCCCTCCCCCTTCCATGGCGCCCCAAAATCAATTTCACGTAGTAGAAAAATAAAAACTGCGTGTTCTTTGGATCCGGTTCATGTTAACTTCACCAATAGGAGAGAGATCACCTCTCGTCTAACTGTCAGACACTATATTTGATAAAAATTAACTTCGTGCTAACTCCCCGCGTTCTCTGGTTGGTGCGAGTCGAATGGAAATTGGAGAAAAATGGATCAATTTTACAGCTTATGCCGTAAGCAGAGTCTGATTTAACTTAGTTTATGCCTTTTCTGGTTTCTTTCCATTTATGGATCAAGTTTCAGTTACAGTTAACATGTAAAATGAGCAACAGTACAGACATATTTATATTTTCTCGACAAACAGATCCATTAAAATTCAATTTAAAATATAAAAAAGTCAAATATAAATAAATTTTAAAATTAGATAAAGATAAATTTTTCTAACCTACTCAAATTATAAGTTTTTATTAATACTCATATTTATTTAAAAAATTCAAATTAATTCTAAACAATGATACAATTTATTTAGGTCTCAGAGCACACGTTAACTTGCCCATCACAGCTAGCCACGTTAGACTTCAGTATACGTAAAACTTGCACCTCACTATGGGGTTGAATTAAGTTTTACACTAAATTGAGAGAGGTGAATTATAAATTACTTTTATTTATTTATCAAAATAAAATACTAATTATTTGCCTCTCTCAATATCTGCCAGACCCTGATTCAATTTTTTTCTCTTTCCGGAAAAGTTCATAATTTGTTATAGAACACAAGGAAATCACTGAAATAACTAATAATCCACATAATAAAAGCTTCCAAGATTGTTTCAAAAGGATTTTGATTTCATTAATATTAACATTTCCCATTCCATTAAGGAGTAAGATGAGAATAAAAATATCACTGGCTGCTTCAAACTACCGAAAAGTTGCACTTCTGTTCCCAGTTGCCGGAAAAGCCTGGCGCCTTCTACCCAGCTGAAACCCTCCACTCTCTTCACTTCCCTCGGGCTGACCTACAGCTGAGCTCTTTTTCCTATTCCCTGCGTCGTGCCTGCTCCTCCCACTTTCATCACCCTCGTCCACCGTATTCCTCCCTTGATTGTCCCCAAAGCTAACCTGTTTCCTTGCTGCTTCATAGTCAAACGGTTTGAACTGCACTACGTCCGTGGATTCTTGGGACTTCTCGGCTTGTTTGACATTTCCCTTTTGATTTGTTGATTCGAAGCACTTCTTGAAGCTGGAGGATAGATCAGAGAGATACATAGTCACATCTCCCTTGCTAATTTCCAAACAAGAGGCAGGAGTGTTACCTTGGTTCTGCTCTGATTTTTCATCCGCGGACATTGGGTCATCATTTACTGGTTCCTCGTCTGAATCATCGTCCAACAATATAATATCTTGCAAATGGGATTCACTAGTTAGTACAGCAATAGGAATGTTGCCTTTGTTCTGCTCTATCTTATCATCTGTAGACTTTGGGTCATCATTTATTGCTTCCTCGTCTGAATCATCGTCCAACAATATAATATCTTGCAAATGGGAGTTTGTAGCTAGTACATCAACAGTTTCTTCGTGATGCAAAATCTCCGGGGGTTTAGCAAGTTCTTTTACAACTGGTTGTAACTTATCAACCTTGCCCAGGAAAGAATGGAATGGAAAGTTCACAGAAGATTTAATCTGCTCCAACTTGACCTCTTCCTCTTCCTATAAAAAAATAGATTAAAACAAAAGAAGTGCAATGTTTTCAGTATAATTATTCAAACTACAGGAAATAATCACCAGCATCTATAACTACAAATGGTCCTGCAGCTGATCAATCTCAAAAGGAAACCAAAACAACTTCAACCAAGATTTAGTTGAAGCAAATACATAAATCTCCAGCTAGATGTTGCATGTATGTTCTCCAGCTACATGTTTGCATAATATAACACAGCAATCTAGAACATCATATCAGAAGACATAACTACAAGGAAGCCAAAATGTTGATCAACTAACCTTTCTCCCAGGATAAAATTTCCTCTTAGCAGCTGAAGTCCCCAGGAATGCCCCAAAAGCACGGTTTGGCTTTTTTAGTACCTGAACAGTAGCTTCAGCTCCAGACACCTACAAAAGAACAAATACAAAATTAACAAAAAAGTTTACCACTTTGAGTGAGATGACAAAAAACATGGAACTTCGTAAGAAAGTGATAGATTACTGGATGCAAGAAATCCATGTTCGAGTATCTGACCTGTTCTGACAGTGTTAAGCTCTCTCTCGGAAGTGCAGGTACATAGCCATCTTTATCATTCTTTGAATTCTGATCATCTCCAGGATGTTCAGAAGAGCCCTTATGTTGGTTTCTACCTCCTTTATTGGTACTGTTTTCAAGCTCCAAACCCTTCTCCTTGAGTTGCACAGAAGCTGGCAGATTTTTAAATAAATTATCATTCTTCTCATTGCTACCAACAAGTTCCGCTCCTCTTGCAGCTTTCGACCTTGCCAGAACTACAGGATGAGATGACGCTTCAGATCCATCAGCAACAACCAAGTTCCCATCAGATGTCTGTAAGTTAAACAAGCTATTATCACTAACAAACAGGGTGTCACACGAATTATTTTTGTACTTTGAAAAGAAAGACATATTAATCAAAAGAGAAACTCCACAGCTCATGAAGACTACAAAATAAAATGACAAGTAAATCACTTAAATGGTTCAACAAAAAATATACCAAATCTTTCAGACTACCTATCATACATGATGCAGAAGGATCATTCTAACTAGGTCCATTTGAAATTGTTTAACCTTATATAGCTTCTCAAGGTGTATTAAATCATCCGAGCTTTATAGGATACTGCAACTCAATCAGCTAGTACCACCGTTGACAGGTTTGAATATAAGCACAACTTGTTAAAAACTAAATTATTACATGAGTGAAATCCCCAGAAAGAAGGTAAAGGAGTATTAATACTCAGACCAGTACTTCCTTAATTCGAAGCTTAAGAACCCAAGCTACAGCACATGATTTTTCAAAGAATGTAGGTGGAAAGTTATAATATAATGGTTATTACAAATGCTTTGATTATTCAGAAGATAGAAACATGTTTCAGTTCTCAGTTAAATATTTATTCTCCTTAGCCTTGCACCCTCGATATTTTCAAAGTTTCACAGAAAGCTCATCTACTACTTTCCTAGTCACTGTGCATTACATATGTAGACACTAAATATAGTCCCAGATTCAATTTCACTCTTCCCTAGATTTAGGCCATTTAAGGTCTGAGATATAGAATACATTTATTCAGAAAAAAATTATAAAAAGAAAGGGACAAAGAAGCAAGGAAAACATGACTGATTTATTATTTAGAAATACCAAAAAAATATGCAAGTCCATTATCAAGATCAATTCCATACAGAAGCTAAATCAAGAAATTTTCTATTTGTATATTACCTAGTTGATAATCAATTCATGTGTAAACTCAGAGAAAACTATGGAGGGTAAACCCTAGCTTGTATACGTGAGACTTACTGCTTTTCTGCGTTCCTCCTTTAGCTGTTTGGCAATTGATTCATAAGCAGCAGCATTTTGCATGGAATGCCTAATGATGTTAACAACAGAACCAAGATTACGGTCGATATACTGGTTCTTTGACTTTACTAATCGTCGTAATTTGTTGGTGGTGAGAGGCATCTGTTTAGCTTTAATACAGAAGAGAACAAGCATATGGCAAATCAATGAGACGCATAAAAACATAGTGAGTAGAAAGAGACGGAAGTTTATAATTTGATCAGTTTTCAAGTACCAATTTCGAGAAGAATTTTATTTGGCAATATATAACCAGTACTTTCATCTTCAGCACGGGCAACAACATCTCTCCATTCACAAAGCCCCTGAAAACCATCCAGGAGGTGGCATGTAAAGAAATCAATATACAAGGATAACTGACTTAAAACGGTAAGTTTAACTGCCAACACTCAGTTTTATCCTACAATTCAGGTTGAATTGTAATATTAATGAAATATATAAAAAGAGTACTGCAGCAGACACTCTTTTATTATCACCCATTTGCAGATTGCAATATTATCTCAGAAGTCTAAAAATGATAGATACAGGGGGGGGGGAGGGAATTGAAAATAACTTACTGCAACTATTGCAAGCTGTTGAGCATTAAGGTCAGCAGTTTGTATCCTGTATGGACATCACACAAGGCATGCGCAAATGAGAATGTGATCCAACTACACAAGGACAGCCATAGTACCGTACATATCAAAAGGGTAAAAAAAAAATCACTGCTAAATACCCACAAGATTTAAAAAATCATGCAATTAAAGGGCATAATAAACCTTGGAGACAATCAGCAATTATACCCATATATGTGGAGATATGAACTATCGGTCAGAATCTCTTTCTCGTAAAGCTGCATGCATATATCATAACTGCGCTGGTATACCTGAAGAAACAATGATCTGAGCATGGTATGGCATGAAATTTCTTGGCAAACACGACTTAGAAATGCCAAATAATAAAAATCTCACAACTGGAAAACAATTAGCAACTAAAAGTAAAGCAAGTAAAATTTGGAAAAGATACAGAAGCATCAGCATTCTAACAAATGACAAATGTACATTGTAATTTCTGTGCACAAACTTTATAATAGAAAGACGTGTGTTAACTGCTAACCATAAACTTTTTCGCTTTTGCACTTCCCTATACATTATAACGACACTGCCCTACACATTATAACTAAGAAAAATGAAGACAGCTTACCTCTGCAATAGAAGTTTCACAGTTCCCAGACTCGGTAGACAAAGAGAACAACCTGATTCTCATTAGATCATAGATATGCAACAGATAGTGTGTATCTTCTCTGGCGTATCTGTCCATATCAATAAATAACAAATAAATATGGAGTAAATTATCCTCAAAGAAGTTAGCAAGTTACTTCAAAAAGGTATCATAGCAAACAATTACTCAAAATATTGCATTCTAAACCCTCTTCAAATCGAGAACTAAATAATTTCAGAAGAGCTATTGACTATCTCTTTGGTACATTCTACTGGTATATCTAAAAGATGTTGAACATCTTAAATCATATTCTGTAAGTGAAAAAAAATCCTAAATTATTAGTTGGGACTCAAGTTAAACTTTTAACGATATCTTACTCAAAACTATTAGTTTCAATAGCAGACAAAAACAAACAATAGACAACAAGAAAACACCTCAAAAGCACAAATTAAGATGACGGTTTCAGGATGGAGATGTACCTTAGCATCTCATCCATAAGTGGGCGTAGTCTCCAATCTGCATTCTGATATCTGCAGATAGTTTGCTGGTCAACAAATTATTTTCTTGTTTCTCGTAACTTGTGTTGGGCAAAAAAAAGCAGCTGATACAGAGATAAGTTTGTAGAAAGAGAACATACTCTTTGTTTGCTGCAATTCCACAAAAGTGATGCAGCAGATACTCCAGACTATTTCTTTCCAATTTCAATACCCTTGAGGCCTTAAGGATTTAAAAAATAAAAATATCAAGTCTATCAGACCACGATCACAGTCCAAAATTAATTTCACAATGACAGTCAACTTATAGTTGGAACAGCAATTTAATTAACAGATGAAGTGCACCTGAAGCAGATTCTGCAGCTATGCTTCTCCTTTTTAAGGACAATGAATCACGGCATAGTTCACCAAAAAGTTTAAAAGCAAGAAAAAAAAAGAGGAACAAAAACAATAAAACGAGTATTCTAACTGAATAAATTAAGGTTTAACATAAAAGTGCAACTTCTTGTTTTGTGGGGCAGGGAGTCTTAATACAACCACAAGTCATACAAAGAATTGGAAAGTCACAATCTGCGTTTCAACCGAAGGGCACTAAAGGATAGAAAAATAGAAGGTACGAAAACAAACCACCCGAAAATTGATACCATTTAATACAATATATTTACCTCAAACAAGATTTTAAGTAGATGATCCAACATTTGATTGATTATTTTCATTACTTTTTTAACTAAATCAATGTATTTTGCAATTCGCATAAAGCAAAACAGCCAAAAAAATTTTAAAAATCAAATAAATAAAAGTTATTTACCCGTCCTTGCTATCTCTACCATGTAAATCTTAACTGAAAGTCCTGAAGACTAATATATCACATGATTGCAGTGCACATGTATAGATTTACTTTGACTACCCAAATCATCCCTCCACTCAAATGGACTTGTTATGGTCCCCTACATGATTTTCATTGATAGAATTATTCATCTGTGTGAAAGCTTAAAATAATTTTTTGATAGAAGAGCAAGGTTTACTAGAAAGGTGAAGAAGTACAAAAGGTAAGGAGGATGCAGAATTTTCCATAAAAAATAAGCATATAAGAAGAAAATATCAATATTTGACAAGACTGTCCCTTCCATTCTTGTGCAAATATCACTTGGATATCCATCCAAAAACAACCACTGAGCCACCCATACGGGCCTCGAAAGATGGCACAAAACTGCCATGCCAGAGACCCACGAAGAAACAAGTGTACAGACTCACATGCCTGCAACAACAACACAACATGTACATACAAAGATGGCACAATCTGCAACTCAGAAACAAGTTGCAATAAATGAATATCAATTTACAAAAAAACGACCAACATATGTATTCGAGAAATAAGTTGTTAATAAATACGCCTAAAATGCTAAAAATGGTTTGAGTTAATGCCAAAATCAAAGTGATGACTCTCTAGCAAATGGAAGTTATTTATTAATATTATTTTCTTTTACTTTTATTTAATTTATATATTTATTTTGTTGTTTGGGGGGAATACAAGGGGAAATGATAATGCCATAGAAAAGTATTGTCTTAAGCTCAGAACATAGGCTTGCTCTTGCTATAACATCTCCCCCATGATATGCTCAGTAACCGATGGTCCACTACATCAAATATCTTTGTTCGAGTACCATAAATATCATTTAATAGGTAAAGAATCAATTGAAGACAGTCGTTTCAGAATAGAACCTGGCCAGTGTCAAACAAATTGCAGATGTATATGCCAAAATCCCTTTCCAGCCATATAATATCATGATCTGCTCCGTGCATGACCTAATTAAGTAAGGTGACATTATCATTACATGCCTCATCTATATACTATTTTTATTGGCCACAAAATAAATAAATAAATAAAATCATAAGATATACAAAATCTACCTTTTTCTTAGTGGGGTCTTTGAAAACTTCCCTTAGATGTGGACCAATATGAATGCGAAGCTTCAGTGTATCAACAACAAAATCATTAGCCCTAGTAGATATTTGCATCAGGCAAGTCAGCCCTTGATAAGATCGATACTGATTATGTTCCAGATCAACCTAAACAAAGAGTAGCACCAATGGGAAAAGAAGTATCAAAACAAAATAAATAAATACATTTAAATTAGTTTAATGGTTAATAGCACTCTTAACAAACATAATTATTTAAGTAAAAACTCTCTATCTTATGCGTGTTGTCTGTCATGCAGAAAATATATCAAATTTTTTGCCGCATAGACTGACAGTGGCAGACAAAATCAATGTATCAGTTAACTACATGACATCAAGGTGGTATAAAATTACCGCAAACTCATTGACACCACGTAATTTTGCGGCTAACTCCTTTAAATCTTTGACTTCTTCCACAAGCTTGTATGGAGTACACTCTACCGGAGGCGGTTTTATAGGCTCGATATCACTGATATTTTTATCAACAAAATCCATGGCAGAAAACTTCTCCTGTATATGCAATAATCAGGAAATATAAGAAAGACAATAATATTTCTTAAATATTGCCAGAATATGGAACTAAATTAATTGAATGGCCAATAAAATAAACCTGGAAGTAAAACCAATAACAATTACAAGCCAAGTCATTTCAAGGGAATTAAAAATCTTACACCAGAATGATTATATAAATAACAAGTGTCAGCTTTGAAATACGTGACTGGGATCACTTATTTTTTTTAAACAAATATAAAAAGTAAAAATGTAATTGGGATCATATCTTTAAAATTCATGTTACATCATATAGCATGGCTAATGCTAATAATTGAGTCAGAGATCCAAAGAAAAATGGGGGAAAGAATAAGTTGAAACACCAAGAACAAAAAACAATTCCAAATGTTAATCTAAGAAGCAAACATAACTACCATCTTACATAAACAGATTGAAGATCCTACAGCATTTATCCCAAATTACCTAATGAGCTCAACTGTTCCATATCATACGAACTTCAGAGCACAAAAACTTCATTGCACAACACAGTATACAGAGTTCAACTACATGGAGACTAAAGAATGTTTTAAGAAAAAAAGGTTAGCCAAAATCTTGATTAAAAAACCAAGAAAACTAACCAGGGGATGAATGAACCTGGAACCATCCTCACTCCTCTGCAGCCAAACATGCTCGAACGGCTGATTGGAGTTATTAACCAGTATCTTATACTCATCCTGCGGCCTCCGAATTGTCGGTATATGAAATGGAACTTTCGGCTTCGTCCCCAAACTTTTCTTACCCTTATAAGCCACCTTCACCTCAGATAAACTCGAATTCTCAGCCACCACCTGACTCACCCCTTTCTTCTTTCCGTAAACCAACTGAAACCCATTTTCGTCTTCGCATTTCCTCAGCTTCTGAAACTCATCTACTGAACAATCAAACCTCTCAAACACCTCATCGTTAACATTCACCAGCCACTCGTAAGCATCATCGTAATCTTCAGGCAAAACCATTTCTTTTCCCCACAAATGAGCTGAAGATTGGCCGATACTCTCGAGCATTGATTGTGACTGGTCAGCAATTTCTCTAATTGGATGTTTATATTCGTCGAAATTATTATAGAAATGGAAATCTTTATCAGATGGTATACCTCTTGACGAACCCGAAAGCTTCGCTAGTGAGGATGACAAAGGTTCGGTCTTTTTCTTCTCCATTGTTACTCTGTGGAGTTCTCTGATTCGGCATTAACAGTTAAAAGTCATCAGAAGTCTATTAATGGGGATTTTGCTTTATGCATTTCACATTTTGCATTTTGCATTTTGCATTTTGCATTTAGGGTTAGGGTTTGGGCTTTTAGTATCAGTTTCCAATTATATAAAGGCTTAAATATGAATTAATACCCTTAACTATAGGGCATATTCCACTTCGGTGATTTACCTTTTAATTTTGTCAATTAGGTTATTAAACTATCAATTTTTTCCAATTACACAAATTGAACACGCCACGTCAGCAATTGCTGACATGGCTGATTTAAGTGGGGTTTTAACAAGCTTATGTGGCAAATAAATAATTTAATATTCATTACATAATCAAATCATTTTATTAGCATGGGCAAAATGGTCAAGATCTTAAAAGCCCTAATTATTTTCGATCGATTAATACAAAACAAACAAACATATATCCTTATATCAGACAATCGATCTAAACCAAATCGATAAAGATCTAAATCCATCAGTCAATCTCTCATTATTTCCGATCATCGAAGTTTTGATAATGAAGTTGATAATGAAGCTTTGAAGCAAAATCATCAATCCGATTTCATTCTCTCCCCTCCAAGTCCGGTCACCGAATCGTCATCGTCATCGTCGTCGCTGGATCCAGCAGATGTCTTGGATGCCGAGCTTGGAATCGGCGGTGTCGAGGAAGAGGAGAGGTGATGCTGGTGCCGGCGGCGTAAGCGAGGAGGCCGGTAGGGCTGAGGTAGGGCTTCACTAAAATCCCTCTTCTTCCCATACCCACATTCCAAATTCAGTTCCCCCGAAGCAAAGCCCAAATCTAGACACTTCAAAACCCTAACTCACCTCCATTTTCTCTCTTTTAAACCTCTCTATCTTGTTTGTTAATTTGACATTTCAATGAAAACTTACTTCATAAATACTACCGAATCCCCAAACTCGATTGAAAAACTCCGACGCCGGCTGTGTTCTGTATGAGAGAGAAACACAAGGATTTCCTATTTAATGTATAAATTGTATGAAATTATTTGAATAAATATTTGGGTTTTCGTGTTTTGATCCAGTAGAATAATTGTGGGCTATCCGGTGGTGTTATCACGCTTGTTTCCTCCGTTATTATGCTCTTCTTCTCCGAGTTCAGTAAGTTTTTTTGAGCAGACTAACCTCAATTTTCTACTTATTTTCTATGCTTGTGCTTCATCTTTGTAAAATGCTTAGTAATTCTTGTTATATATGTGTAATTGTCTCCTATATTGGTGGATATTTGCTGGTCAAAATCCAATCTTTTAAGAAGATGATGGTTGTGGGTTTATTATTTAGAGGTATTAAATTTATTTATGTGTATAAATTGTTGGTATGGATGGCAGTTTATTTGGTATTTCTGTGTATTTTCTTCATGTTAGTTTCTTCTTTAGTTTATGATCTGTGGTTGTGTTCTTTGAATAACAAAGGGGTCTGTGAAGAAGAAAGTAAAATAATCCCCTGCTTAACTGTTTTTCAGATCGAGAATCACTGTTTTTCTCTTCGGCGGAATTACCGGCGGCAGGGGCGGCAGAGGCGGCATTCTTGATCGAAGACTTTCTGGTACGACGGCGGTTGTGGTGGCTCATTCGACTTTCTGGGAGAGAGGAAAATAGGGAGAGAGATATAAAGAAATGTTTTATATTAATTTGTTATGTTAATGTGTTTTGACGATTTTGCCCTTTATTTAAACAGATTTATTTATGTAATGAATAAAAAATAAATTTTTTTGCCACATAAGCTGCTTAAGACCCCACTTAAATTAGCCATGTCAGCAATTGCTGACGTGGCGTGTTCAATTTGTATAATTAGAAAAAATTGATAGTTTAATAACCTAATTGACAAAATTGAAAGGTGGATCACCGAAGTGGAATATGTCCTATAGTTTAGGGTATTAATTCATATTTAAGCCTTATATAAAGCACTACTGCACAAGTACTAATTTTTCTGCACAATTTATTTTAGTTACTGTCGGAAACGGAGGGTGAATTAAAGTGAGTGACACGTGTCATTCATGCCTACACAATGTACCTTTACTATATAACAATACTGCTGTCACATAAAAAAAAACTCACGTAATACTCACATACGCATACATGCATACTGTGAATCCCTATCTGATATGTGGGGGCCATAAATATGTACCTGAATATTATGTTACACCTTTCAATCATTTAAAAAGCATTTACACATTTTATCAAAAAAAATTATCATTTAAAAAGCATTTACACATTTTATCAAAAAAAAACTCTTATATCATTGTCATCATCCTCATGCTTATGATGTGGTAAAAATCATCTTTGGTCCGTAGTATACAGATGGACTGTTGATTGGTATGATTATAACCATTGATTATTCAGTATAATCATGACCTATAATGTTACAAATGATGTGATAAATGTCCTCATTGGCCCGTAGTGCATTGATGGACAGTTGTTGGCATGATCATGACCATTGGCGATAATACGAATATCCTTGGCCCGTAGTGCATGGATAGTTCGTGGATGTGATACTAATAAATATCTTTGGCCCGTAGTACATGGATAATTCAGTTATGTAAATTATTTAGGAACAATTATATTTTCTAGTACATTTTTAAAAATTATTACAACAATAGTGCACTCATAAAATATTTATACAATTAATGCATTTAAAATTTTATTTACATAATTAGTGAATTTATTCTTCCTTTAATTTAGTTGTGTGATTTACACCTCACCCTCCCTCCACCTCATCCCCACCACTTCCTTTTATTTTTATCCGCCCGATTTCTCCTTACCTTTGGACATAGTCCAACCCATTTCAGTCTCGTTTCTTTTATTATTTTCTTCCTCCTCATCCATTCTTTATTTCTGTTTCATTCCTCTATTTATCTAGTCAGGTATCAGATTCTCTCTTTAAGCTGTTTGAGACTTTGAGTCTCTACATTATACTAATAAGAAATCAAACGGTAAATGGGTCGAAGATGATGAAACTTCCCGGTTTACCGCAACACAATTGTGAGTCTTTTTCTTCTTTTCACCCACCAATTTTCTAAAATATCTTTCCACTTCCGATTTTGTGCTTTATGTACTTTTACACCCATTTGGTTTGGTTTTGTGGGTCGCCGTATTTTATAGAGGAATACATAAAGTTGGAGAGAGAAAAAGCGAGATTAATTCTGGAAACACAGCAGCTTCTAAGTTTTGAGGCTTATTTGCAAAAAGCAAGCAAGCTTTGAAAAGAGTTTGATATTTTCAGTCGGCTAAAAGGCAGGCTTTGTTTGATAATTTTTTCATAGTGCAGTTGGTAGCCAAACATTCATACCAAGGTAACCAATTCAGTGTTATTAGGTTACCAATATATTTTGAATGTGATGCAATTGGTAGCCAAACCTTCATGCAGTTGGTTGCCAAACTTTCAGACCAAGGTAACCAATTCATACTGTAGGTGTAGAGGTAGATTGGTTACCTTGTATAAAGGTTTATTACCTTGGTATAAAAGTTTGGTTACCTTTTTAAGAAGGTTTGGTTATCAACATTACATTACACATAACTCTTTTATCTCTCTCTCTCCTATGCAGTGTTCTTATTTTCCTTTGGATATGAAATTTGAATTAAAATTTTCGGACATGAAGAAATTGTAAAAAATCAAATATCCACGATTAAGGTTTTAATTTCCAGTCCGGTTGTTGTGCGGAAGAGAGGGAAAAGGGCAGTGAAAGAGATGGAAAATAATGATAAGGAATTACGGCTTGTTGCAGATTTAAATGATAATACTGTTGATGTAAGAACTGAAATGATTGTTACGCAGAAGAGAAGCGAAGTTTCTGAGAATATTTGAGGGAGATGAAGATTTGAGTTTGAATTATTATTTTGATTTTGAATATATTTTTGTTGTTAGATCCAAGATATTTGAATTTAAATTATTAATTATGAAACTCCTTAAGTTTAGGTTTCCTTATTATTGTGAATTAAATACTATATTAATTCTCTAAATTAAGGAATCCTAATTGCACTAATATTGTAAATAAATTTGGGAAAGTTATTATTTTTTTAATTATTTTAGTGATGCACTAATAGTATAATTACTTATTAAATGTTGTATATTATTGTAAAGGACCCAGTTATTTATTAAGCTGAGTCTCAGCGATAAAATTGATGATGGACTTTTTAAATTATAGAAGATAGTAGATGTTGTACTCTACTTGACTCTTCTAATGGATTACTTGTTTCGCTGCAGTTAAACTTGTTGCTTATTAGTTTAACACGATAATTTATTTTGCATTATCTTAGTCATAATATTTCTTTATAGGTTAGTTGAGATCACCCTTTTGCTTTCATTGTTCTCTTCAGGAAATGAGAACGTAGCCGGGACTAGTCGGGGGGCGGAGTGATGGTCCGAGATAGTGGATATAGTAGTCCTCACTATTATATGAAATAGTGTAATAATAATTGTAATAAGGACTTTGTTTGAGTTTGGATACTGTCTACGAGACAATATTCGTGTTAAAACTCTCAGTTACGTTTTTTCATATTGTATAAATGAAGTTTGTATTTAAGTTCTGTACAATATATTTGACGACTCAAGATATGTGATGTATACCTATTTTGGGGGCGTCACACCATTCGTGTGTATATGAGCATTATGTAAACTTTTTTTATGTGATAGTAGCATTATTTTTTGCCTATGACTCCATATAACTCTCATTCATTTAATACATCAAATATATATATACATATATATATATATATATAGAGTTCGGATCCAGTCCGGGATCCCGGACTCTATAAAATCCGGACCTCTATTTTTTATTTTTTTTTACTTTTTTTTTTTGAAACAACTAAAAAAAAAAAAATTTTATGGAATTGAAATTTTTTCATAATAAAGTGTTTTGGGCGTGATTTGGGTACGTATAACAAAATATGGTGGTACAGTCTGTGCAGACTGTACCACCACTTTTTGGTATAGGTATTCAAAACACACCCAAAACATTATATTATGAAAAAATTTCAGTTCCATAAAATATTAAATATTTTTTTTTAGTTGTTTTGAAAAAAAAAAGCAAAAAAAAAAAAAAAAAAAGTCCGAATTTTAAGAAAATCCGGACTCCCAGACCGGATCCGGTGTGTATATATATATATATATATATATATATATATATATATATATATATATATATATATATTATTTCGATATGCTATAGTAATTAAAATAAGTACTAATCATTTAATTTATGTTATCATTATATACTAAATTTAAAATTAATCTAACAGCTTTTAATCATTTTACACATTTTATAAAAAAAAATTATGTTAAAAACTAACATTAATTTTAATGTTAAAAATACTTTTACTTGTTCTAATTTCTTATTTTACATAATTGATTTCATTCTAATAAACTACTCCATTACATTTTTAATTGATGTTTTAAATTTTTGAACACTTTCTTAAAATCGATAAAAAACATATAAAAAAGAATAAATATTATTCGCTAAAACTAAAAAGCACATATACAAATGCAAAATATACAGAAATCATCATACGAGAATATAAAAGTTCATCAAATTTCAAAATATAGGAATTCAATTGCGTGGATCCATACGCTTTATTATTAAAATTCAAAATATGTGTGAGATAATATATTCAACAAAATAGACCATACAAAAGAAAAACAAATTTAATTCAACAAATAGTATAACTTCATTATTTTGAAGTCATAAAAATAACAAAAATAATTATAGTAATTCGAACCACATTAGTTCTTGTAAATACTAATCTTTTTCTGGAGAAAGTATTTTTTTATTCATCGCTTTTCTATAACAGAGGAGGTGTATATATACACAACTATTTCTACAGGAAAGGAAACTAAATATTCTTACAATCAATTTACATTAACTCAAAAATATTCACCACCTAATTAACTCCCTAAGAATCAGTAACAGAAATTAGGGAATCAATCTTACACCTCTAATACAACTATTGCTACACTCCCTCTCAAGTTGAAGCATAGATGTCTATCATGTTCAACTTGTCCAATGAGGTGTTGAACAAATGGAAAATGTACGACTTTTCGATCAAGGTTTTCTTTTATGAAATGACGATCAACTTCCACATGCTTGGTGCGATCATGTTGTACAGGGTTATGAGCAATTTCAATGGCTGCTTTGTTGTCACAATGCAAGTTCATTGGCTTCAGATGCTTGATCCCTAGATCTTTTAGTACATTTTTTATCCACAACAACTCGCAAACACCATGAGCCATGTGACGCCCCCAAAACAGGTATACAACACCCATTATGAGTCGCCAATAACATGGTATAGAAAATAACTACAACTTTATTATTACAATTGTCGTGCAAAATACGACAACACATATACTATGAGTTTAAATACAAATATTGTCATCTAGACAGTATTCATACTCAATTAAGTACTCATTATACTTATTGATACACTATTTTACAAAATAGTGAGGACTACTAAAACAACTGTCTTGAACCATCATTCCACACCCCGACTAGTACTCGCTACATTCTCGCCTCCTGAGAAGAAAATGGAACAACAAGGAAAAGGGTGAGCTCAACTAGCCCAGTAAAGAATATTATGACTAAGATAATATACAACAAATTATCGTTAGTCTTCAACAGGGAAAAATTTAATAGAATACAATAGACAACAAGTTTTAAATCAATATTCGCAGCAGAAAATAATAATTCATAGAAGAGTTACGTAGAGAATGAAATTTACGATTATCTATGAATTTAAAAGCCCATCATCAACATTTTATCCCTGTAACATCAATCAATAAATATCTTGAATCAAATAGTCATCTTTGCACTACAGGCCAAAGATATTCATCAGTTGGTCATGTTCACCTCAACACCTGTTCATCTTTGCACTACGGGCCAAAGATATTCATCAGAAATCATTCATCTTTGTACTACAGGCCAAAGATATTCAGTTATATCATCATTTAAGACTAAGGATAATGAAAAATATTTTAAAGGAAACGAATCCAGTGAAACAAAAGAGTAGATATTAAGGATTCGTATTTCAGCTATTCCATGTCCAAAAATACCTCATAAATAATTATAGTGGAGTAAAATTCAAGAATGATCAAAACATGGATACAATCAAAACTAGTATCCAGAATGGATATTTTGGACAAAAAGAAGAAAATTTTATTTTTCGGTGAATAGTGCCGTATTCGTGAATAGTACTGTATACGTGAATAGTGTCGTATACGTGAATAGTAACTCCGACACCAAAAGATAGAAATTTCACAAAAAAACATCATTATGATTCGTGAATAGTACTCGTGAATAGTAACTCGTAAATAGTAACTCATGAATAGTAACCCCGACATGAAAAATTCCAAATTTGATAAAAGTTCAGATCAATACTTCGGCATAATGATATTGAAAAAAATAATATCATTTAAGAAGAAATAACATCCCTTACCTTGGAAAGACGGTACTTCTGACTAGAATACTAGATATAGTGCTGAAGGAAACTTGCACCGTATAGCAACACTCAAAGTATCAAATACTCACAAGAATACGCTCGATATAGAGAGAAAGAGAGAGAAACTTGTGTTTCTGGTGTGATTTTCAATTCTAACCTAAGCACCCTATTTATAGGAAAATACTTAGAACACCAAAACAGAAAATTTAATATAATAATAATAATATATATATATATATATATATATAAATTTTCAAGCCCACCTTAGAAAATCTGAAATCAGCCACCTTGCACATGTTTATGATGTCCAAAAAAATACAAAAACGTTTTTCTCAAAATAATTAACTAAAACTCCTAAAAATCAATTATTTCGGAACTTCAGAACTTCAATAATTCATAATAAATAACCCTTTTATCAAAAAATTCGAATCTCGCGACTTGTTATAGGAAATTCAATTCTCTACAACTTTGTAGAAGAAAGTTTTTCTAAATTCCAAATAGAAATTGACCGAAATTCACAAACGGGCGATTTTACAGTAAATAATAAATTTTCGGTCAAGAATTGTGTCCACCAACACACAAAACATGTGTTAATCATTTAATGCCACAAAAATACTCTTCCTCCTCGTATACTCATTTATCCCACATTCATTGTAAAAATATCACCATCAATATATTATTAAAATAATATATTTAAATGAATTATTTTATCAGAAAAAGATAAAATATTAATTTTCAACAATTGTCACATTAAAAATTTTCTCCTTCTATATCCACATAAAATCAATATTTTCCTCATTATATAAATTAATAATTAATTATACACAAATAATATTACAGAATCACAGTACTGGCAACCAGGCCGTTCCCAGGAAAGAGGGGGCTTTCCAATAAGGATCTCTCCTTACTGGCGCGCAATTAGATGACCAAACCTCTCCTTAGACAGAACTTTCTAGACATTATCAATAATGTTATCTAATAATATTATTCAGATAATATGAATTATTGTTCCGATAATAGAAAATATTGTGTAGTGACAATTATTGAAACAACAGTAATATAAAATATCAACGCAGCAATTATTGAATCAATAAAACAAAATACTGAACAGTAATTACTGTAACCATTATTGAGTAGTGTCTTCTTACGTAAGAATCAATAATTGGTGCAATACCGTGTGCTACTGTGCAACAACGCGTATTACTGTATTTTAACAACCGGGTATTCCAACAGTATTAACGGTAACAACTACGCCGTTATTTATAAACAACTTATTTTTGTCGTTTTCTTCATCCAATCGCTTTCTGTTATGGGGCCCACACAAGGCTGCGCCGTCGTACGAATATTCTCCGACAGTAAGAATGTTCCACGACCAAGTGAATATTCCCCGACAACAATGAATATTTTATAACCACTTGCTTATTTAAAATATTTGCGCATTTTACCCATAACTAACCACATTAATCAAATCAACCCTTACTATTTCAGAATAATAAATTAAATTTTATTTATTAATAATTTGGGGTCTTACAAGCCATACCTCGAAATTCTGCTTCCGCACTTGATCTTGCCATAACCCTTTGCTTCTTGCTTCTCATTTTGACTAGATTTCCCCCTACAAATGTAAAGTACCCCGAGGTGGATCTCCTAGTAGTTTAGTCTCCTGCCCAATCTGAATCTGTGTATCCTTCAATGTCAAGGTTGCCATTCTTTGAAAATAACAAACCTTTACTTGGAGAATTCTCCAAATATCTTAGGATTCGATATACATCATTCATATGTTCTTCACTTGGTGTATGCATAAATTGGTTTACAACGCTTACAGCATAAGCTATATCAGGTCTAGTATGTGACAAGTATATTAATCTTCCAACCAAATGCTGATAACGACCTTTGTTTGATGGGACTTGATCTATGAGATCTCCGAGTTTATGGTTCATCTCTATGGGTGTCTCTGCTGGTTTGCAATCAAGCATTCCAGTTTCAGCTAGAAGATCAAGCATATACTTTCTTTGTGACAAAGAAATTCCATGTTGTAATCTTACAACCTCAAGTCCTAAGAAATATTTCAACTAACCAAGATTCTTCGTTTCGAACTTTGTGAACAAATATTCTTCTAATGCCTTCATTTCATACGAGTCATCACCCGTAATAATAATATCATCAACATACACAATTAGAGCTGTTATTTGTCCTGCATTGATTTTTATAAACAGAGTATGAACTGAATTACTCTACTTATAACCAAACAGCTTCAAAGTTTTTGAGAATCTACCAAACCAAGTTCTTGGTGACTGTTTTAACCCATACAATGACTTCTTCAACTTGCAGATAATCCCATTTCTTGCATTTTTTGTTCCTGGAGGCAAGTCCATGTATACTTCTTCCTCTAAATCTCCATTCAAGAAGGCATTCTTAACATCATATTGTTGTAGTGGCCAGTCTCGATTAGACGCTAAAGATAAGAGACTACGGATTGTGTTAATCTTGGCTACTGGTGCAAAAGTTTCCTGGTAATCCACCCCATATTTTTGTGTATACCCTTTTGCAACTAATCTTGCTTTGTATCTGTCTATGCTGCCATCTTCTTTAAGTTTTACTTTGAACACCCATTTACACCCGACTATCTTTTTTCCTTTTGGCAAAGGTACAAGTTCCCAAGTAGCATTTTTCTGTAAGGCATCCATCTCTTCATTTACTGCCTTTGTCCACTTTGGGTCTTTCAAAGAATCCTGTACACTATTAGGAATAGAGACAAATTGTAAGACCCCAGCTTATTAATGAATAAAATTAAATTTTCTCTAAACATTATTGTGAATAATAAGGGGTTAATTTGATATAATACTTTGGTTATGGGTGAAATGTGCAAATTTTATAAAATAAGCAAGTGGTTATAAAATATTCATTTTGCCGGGGAATATTCGTTTGGTCGTAGAATATTCTTGCTGTCGAAAAATATTCGTACGACGGCGCAGCCTTGTGTGGGCCTCATAACAGAAAGCGATTGGATGAAGAAAACGACAAGTATAAGTTGTTTATAAATAACGGCGTAGTTGTTACCGTTAATACTGTTGGAATACCCGGTGGTTAAAATACAGTAGCACACGGTATTGCACCAATTATTGATTCTTACGTAAGAAGACACTACTCAACAATTGTTACAGTAGTTATTGTTCAATATTTTATTTTATTGATTCAATAATTGCTGCGTTGATATTTTATATTATTGTTGTTTCAATAATTGTTGCTGCACAGTATTTTCCTTTATCAGATCAATAATTCATATTATTTGAATAATATTATTAGATAACATTATTGGCAATGTCTAGAAAGTTCTGTCTAAGGAGAGGTTTGGTCATCTAATTACGCGTCAGTAAGGAGAAATCCTTATTGGAAAGCCCCCTCTTTCCTGGGAACGACCTGGTTGTCATAAATATGATTCTGTAATATTATTTGTGAATAATTAATTATTGATTCATATGATAAGGAAATATTTATTTTATGTGGATATAAATGAGAGATATATTTTTGTGGTTAAAAATGAAGGAGTTAATGTTGAGGTTTTTATCAGTATTTTTGTCGGAATAGAGGTATTAAAAATCAGGGTTTTTGAGATATTTTGCGGGGGTTATAATTTTTAATCCGTCCGTTGGATCGTGGTAATTTTTGGATATGTTATACATATATAAGTTGAGTATATGTCCACAAATTTTGAACCGTTAAAAATGAACGTATGATTTGTTATGAATTTTACGAGATGACTGGTTTAGAAATTGTTAAATTTTCGGAGTTAATCATTTTGGTGAAAAATTCTAGAATTGGTGGGCTCCACTCTTGGTTGGTGAAGAAATGTGCTGAGATTTTTATTCAAATGTGGTGGGTGGGAATAGTAACAGGTAAAGCCATCAGGTTACAGGTTAAGTCTGCTTGGGCGTGCTAACATTTTCCTATAAATAGAGGGCTAAGTTAGAATTGAAAATCACACCAGAAACAAATTTTCTCTCTTTCTCTCTCTATATTATTGAGTGTATTTTGTGACTATTTAGATACTTTGAGAGTTTCTATTCATCAGAGCAAGTTTCTTTCAGCCTTATACTGGTATTCCGACCAGAAGTACTTATATTTTGAGGTACGAGATATTATTTTCTTCTTAATGATATTATTTTCTTCAATATCATTATGCTGAAATATTGATATGAACTTTTTATCAAATTTGGAATTTTTTGTGTCGGGATTACTATTCACGTATACGTTACTATTCACGTATACGGCACTATTTACCGAAAAATAAAAATTTTTCCTTTTTGTCCAAGATGTCTATTATGGTTACTATCTTTGATTGTATCCATGTTTTGATCTTTATTTTTGAATTCTGCTTCACAATTGATTATTATGAAGTATTATTGATATTGGATAAACTGTTATACGAATCCCTACTATTTGTCCTTCTGTCTCACTGGATTCGTTTTTTTTAAGATATTTTTCATCATCCTCAGTCCTAAATGATGATATTACTGAATATCTTTGGCCTGTATTGCAAATATGTATGATTACCTGATGAATATCTTTGGCCTGTAGTGCAAAGATGAACAGGTGTTGAGATGAACATGACCAACTGGTGATACAAATGAATATCTTTGGCCTGTAGTGCAAAGATGAATATTTGGTTAAAGATGATTATTAATTGATGTTACAGGGATAAAATATTGATGATGGACTTTTAAATCTTAGAAGATAGTAGAATTCATTCTCTACTTGACTCTTCTAATGGTTTGCTGTTTCCGCTGCAGTTGTTGATCTAAAACTTGTTGTCGATTATATTCTATCAGATTTTTCCCTGTTGAATACTAATGATAATTTGTTGTATATTATCTTAGTCATAAAATTTTTTATTGGGCTAGTTGAGCTCACCCTTTTCCTTTTTGTTCCATTTTTCTTCTCAGGAGGTGAGAACATAGCAAGATCTAGTCGGGGTATGGAGTGATGGTTCTAGAAAGATGTTTTAGCAGTTCTCACTATTTCTGTAAAATAGTGTTTGAATAATTGTAATGAAGACTTATTTGAGTGTGGATATTGTCTAGAAAACAATATTTGTATTTAAACTCACAGTATGTGTTGTCGTATTTTGCACGATAATTGTATTATTGGAGTTGTAGTTTGCTTTTTTTACCATGTATTTGGCGACTCAGAATGGGTGTTGTATACCTATTTTGGGGGCGTTACATTACTTGATGAATATCTTTGGCCTGTAGTGCAAAGATGAACATGTGTTGAGATGAACATGACTGACAGGTGATACAAATGAATATCTTTGGCCTATAGTGCAAAGATGAATATTTGGATAAAGATGATTATTAATTGATGTTACAGGGATAAAATATTGATGATGGACTTTTAAATCTTAGAAGATAGTAGAATTCATTCTCTACTTGACTTTTCTAATGGTTTGTTGTTTCCGCTGCAGTTGTTGATCAAAAACTTGTTGTCGATTATATTCTATCAGATTTTTTTCTGTTGAATACTAATGATAATTTGTTGTATATTATCTTAGTCATAATATTCTTTACTGGGCTAGTTGAGCTCACCCTTTTCCTTTTTGTTCCATTTTTTTTCTCAGGAGGTGAGAACATAGCAAGATCTAGTCGGGCTATGGAGTGATGGTTCTAGAAAGATGTTTTAGCAGTCCTCACTATTTCTGTAAAATAGTGTTTAAATAATTGTATTGAGGACTTATTTGAGTGTGGATATTGTCTAGAAGACAATATTTGTATTTAAACTTACTGTATGTGTTGTCGTATTTTGCACAACAATTGTATTATTGAAGTTGTAGTTTGCTTTCTGTACCATATATTTGGCGACTCAGAATGGGTGTTGTATACCTATTTTGAGGGCGTCACAGTTGGTATCAGAGCTTAGGGATATGATCCCTGGCTGAGATATGAGACAAGAACTTGGAGGGGAGAGACGGGGAATTCCTTCGCTAGTATGACCTGACTAAGTTTATTTGGTCGGTCAGAGTATAGGGATAATATATGACATGACTATTAACCCTTGTTTTATGGCAGTATTTAAGAATGGCAGCTGAGAACGTTAATAATGGAGTAAATCAGACCGTGGAGACACCTTTGATCACCACCTAGGGGAACGTGCAACAGGAAGGCAATAATCCTCCTATAAACAACGTTACCGAGCAAACGATGAATAATGGAATGTTTAGGAGCTTTTTGCAGTTCATGCAAAATCAGACGAGGAAGACTCGTGTGCAGAATACAGGTGGAAATGATAACAACGCACGGTTTGTCACAGCCAAGCAGTTCAAAGAATTGGGACCACCAGAATTTAAGGAAAAGCCGGATCCGATCATGGCGGAAACGTGGGTCAAGCAAATTACCAAGATATTCGATGTCTTGGGATGCACGGAGGAACAGAATGTTCCATTCGCCACCTTTATGTTTCGCGGTGAGGCAGACAGACTACTGGTGGGAGTCTGTGAAGCGTACCCAGCCTGATGCACTCAACATGTCCTGGGAAACATTTCAAAAACTGTTCAATGACAAGTACTTTCCTGAAAGTATTCGTCATATGAAGGAGGTGGAGTTTATCAGACTGGAATAAAATAACATGATGGTGTCCCAGTACGAGGCGAAGTTAACAGAGTTATCAAGGTTTGCACCTCATTTGGTCGAAAATGAGGAACGAATGACAAGGATGTTTCTGAGAGGTCTAAAACCCGAGATTCGACAATATCTTATCTCTCATAAATTTTCTTTATATTCAGATGTTGTAAACAGGGCTCAATTATTAAAGCGAGATAATGAGTATGTTCAACCGAGGGACCACAGCCAGGGTCATACCGGTGGCGGCAGTCATTGAAGCAATGAAAATCAGCAGGGAGGAAAACATTCGGACAAAAGCGGTAACCACTCTGGTGGTAATCGTGGTCGTGATAATAGAAGGAGCGAGTCGGGAGGAGATTTTAAGAAGACAAGGTACAACAATGATAACTTGAAGACGTCAGCACAAACATCAACTATTTCTAGGGGAGGAGAACGATCACCGGTCGTATGTTACAAATGTGGGAAAGAGGGACATATCAGCCCAAACTGCCCACAACAATCCAAGGTATGTTATAACTGTGGAAATGAGGGTCATATAGCTCGAGAGTGTTTTGTAGCAAAACCAAGTTCAGCGGGGATGGTGACTCCAAAAGCTGTCCCGGATAAGTCAAAATCAGCGGTTCTTGGAAGAGTGTTTGTCGTGACTGGTCAAAACGCGAGAAACCCGAACGAGGTGATCACGGGTAAGCTAATATTGAATTCTTGCGAAGTTTATACTTTACTAGATACCGGTTCTACCCATTCTTTTATCTCTCCTGCTTGTGCTCAACGTTTAAAGTTGACTCCGGAGAAATTGGACTTTGACTTATCTGTTAAAACTCTGTTGGGTGAAACCTTCGTTATATCTACAGTTTATAAATCTTGCATGATCCAAGTTGGCACTATCACATTATCTGTTGATCTTATCTCTTTAAAGATACTTGCTTTTGATGTGATTTTAGGAATTGATTGGTTAACCACTCATCATGCTAAAATTGATTATTTTCGTAAGGTTGTTAGTTTTCATATTCCTAACCAACCTGTCATACGGATTCAAACTACTAATCCACTAAAATCAGTCACTGTCATATCAAGCCACAAAGCTATTCGTTTATTGAAAAATGGATGTCAAGCTTTCTTAGCCCATGTTATGGATTTGAACAAAGACAAGTCATATTTGAATAATATTTCTATTGTTAGAGAATTTTCCGATGTATTTCCTGAAGAACTTCCTGGTCTATCCCCAGAACGTGAAGTTGAATTCTTTATTGACCTTGAACCCGGTACAAAGTCCATTTCTAAAACCCCATATCGAATGGCTCCTATTGAACTTCAGGAGTTAAAAGTCCAACTACAGGAGTTGTTGGACATCGATTTTATTCGTCCTAGTACATCTCCTTGGGGTGCTCCTGTGTTATTCGTAAAGAAGAAAGACGGGAGTATGCGACTTTGTATCGACTATCGAGAATTGAATCATGTCACTATCAAGAATAGGTATCCGCTACCTCGCATTGATGACCTGTTTGACCAGTTGCAAGGAGCACAATTCTTTTCAAAGATCGATCTTCGTTCTGGATATCATCAGCTGAAGATTAAAACTGAGGATATTCTAAAAACTGCCTTCAGAACTCGGTACGGGCATTATAAATTCTTAGTCATGTTTTTTGGATTGACTAATGCTCCTTCTGCCTTCATGGATATGATGAACCGTATATTCAAAGAATATTTGGATCAGTTCGTTGTTGTCTTTATTAATGACATCCTCATCTATTCCAAAAGCCGTGAAGATCATGAGCGCCATTTGAAGCTGATATTGCAAAGACTTCGTGAAAACAAGCTATATGCCAAACTGAAGAAATGCGAGTTCTGGCTTGAGGAAGTAGCATTCCTTGGGCATGTGGTGTCAAAACATGGAGTATCTGTCGACCCGACGAAGATTGAAGCCATACAAAGTTGGGAGCAACCGAAGTCGATAACCGAAGTACGTAGCTTTCTGGGCTTAGCTGGTTATTATCGGAGATTTGTGGAAGGATTTTATTGAATCGCTACTGCGTTAATTCAGCTGACTCGGAAAGATATAATATTCGTATGGAGTGAGGAATGCGAGAAGAGTTTCCAAGAACTCAAGAAGAGACTCATTTCGGCACCTGTTCTGACAATACCATCTGGTTCGGATGGATTTGTTATCTACAGCGATGCTTCAGGCAAAGGGTTAGGATGTGTTCTCATGCAACATGGGAAAGTCATAGCCTATGCCTCGCGACAACTCAAAGAATATGAGAGGAATTATCCTACTCATGATTTGGAGTTGGCAGCAGTCGTTTTCGCGTTGAAGATCTGGAGACACTACCTGTATGGGGAGAAAGTGGAGATCTATACAGATTATAAAAGCCTCAAATATTTCTTCACCCAAAAGGAACTCAACATGCGGCAGCGACGTTGGCTCGAGCTGTTGAAAGATTACGATTGTGACGCCCCCAAAATTAAGTATACATCACCCATCTTGGGTCGTCAGATACATAGTACAGAATACAAATACAACTGATTAATACATCTGTCGTGTACAATACGACAAAACATAAACTGTGAGTTTGAATACAAATATTATCTTCTAGAGAGTATTCATACTCAAAAGGAGTCCTCATTACATTTATTAACACACCATTACATAGAATAGTGAGGACTACTAACTAATACTATCATTCGGACCATCACTCCGTACCCCGACTTGTCCCAGCTACGTTCTCATTTCCTGAAGAGAACAGTGAAAGAAAGGGTGAGCTCAACTAGCCCAGTAAGAAATATTATGACTAAGATAATGCAGAATAAATTATCATTAGCCTTCAACAATGTTAAACTGATAAAATATAATAGACATCAAGTTTAACTGTAGCGGAACAAGCAATCCATTAAAAGAGTCAAGTAGAAAATAAACTCTACTATCTTTTATGATTTAAAAAGTTTTTCAACACTGTAATCGCTGGGACTCAGCTTAATAAAATAATCCACATCATCGAATCACCCCTGCACTACGGCCAAGGATATTCGTATATTCATTAATGATCATGATCATGCCAACAACTGTCCATCAATGCACTACGGGCCAATGAGGACTTTTACCACATCATTTGTAACATTACGGTCATGATTATACCGAATAATCCCTGGTCATAATCATACCAAGTCCATCTATGCACTACATGCCACAGATGACTTTCAACATTTTATAAACATGAGGATGATGACAATGATATAAGAATTCAATAAAACAAGTTCAAGAATTAATTTATCCAAGAATTAACAACGTCCAAATTGTCAACATGATACTGCTTTGTGGAGTAAAATTCAAGAATGATCAGGAGAATATTTCCATGAATAGATACTAGATGAAGCGCAAATATCAAGGATATTCCACTAATTTCATGGAGTATAGAAGTCAAAACTTAACCAACTGAGTATAATAAAGAATGGAATAACAAAAGAAATCACCATGCATGCGATAGACCGCACAGACAGGTTATTCCAACAGAATAATAAATAATGGAACCAGGTCCGGCGTAAACGCACAGACAGGATATTCCGACAGAATAATAAATAATGGAACCAGGTCCAGTGTAAAACACACAGACAGGATATTCCAACAGAATAATAATAAAACGGAACCAGGTCCGGTGTAAAACACACAGACAGGATGTTCCAACAGAATAATAAACGGAACCAGGTCCGGTGTAAAACACACAGACAGGATGTTCCAACAGAATAATAGAAGAATGTCACCAAGTATAGGGTAGACCGCGTATACTGGTTATTCCAACAGAATAATAACAAATGGAATAACAGAAGTTCTCTTCATGAATATAAAAGAAATAATATTCCCTACCTTAAAAGAACTGGATATTGGAAAAGTGATGTAGCAGAATACTTTTAGTCTCTCTCTCTCTTATTCTCTCTATACTTTCTCTCTCTATAGCTTGAATGAATTCGTGAAAAATAATGAAGCCCTAGGCCTCTATTTATAGAAAAACTGAGGGTGGCTCTTGGTTTTAACGAAGGGTCAAATGACTCTTGGTCTTAACGAAGGGTCAAATGACTCTTGGTAATTTTGAAGGGACAACTACTATTGACGAAAGTAATTACTATTGACCAAGGTAAATACTATTGACGAAGGTAATTACTATTGACCAAGGTAAATACTATTGACCAAGGTAAATACTATTGACGAAGGTAATTACTATTGACCAAGGTAAATACTATTGACGAAGGTAATTACTATTGATCAAGGTAAATACTATTGACGACGGTAATTACTAATGACGACGGTAATTACTATTGACGAAGAGACTCTTAGATGATGACATATGGCCCCCCATAAAATAACCAAACTTACCACAACGTCTCAATAATATAACATATTATACAGATGATACTATGACAATAATTTAAGAGATATGATGCAGCAATTACTGTAGCAATAATTGAGTATAGCTGAGTGACTTCTCACGTAAGCATCAATAATCAATACCGTGTGCTACTATGCAACCACACGTATTACTGTACTTTTACTACCGAGTAGTTCAACAGTTTTAACGATTTTAACGGTAACACCTCGGCTGTTATTTTTATAGAAAGATAATTCTGTCGTTTTCTCAATCCGACAATAATTCCGTTGTGGGGTCCACCAATGATTGTGCCGTCGTACGAATATTCCCCGACAAAAAGAATATTCCCCGACCAAACGAATATTTTATAACAACTTGCTTACTTTGCAAAATTTATAAATATTACCCACAACTATAACATTATATCAAATTAACTTCATAATATTCAAAAATGATATTTATAGAAAATTCATCTTTATTTATAAAAGTTGGGGTCTTACAACCTCCCCTTCTTATGAAATTTCGCCCTCGAAATTAGGGTACGTACCTGGTATGTCGAAGAGGTAAGGATACCTTGATTTCATTTCTGATTCTAACTCCCAAGTCATTTCCTCAACATCGTGGTTTCTCCACAAAACTTTAACTTGAGGTATAACCTTGGAGCGTAGAATATGTTCCTTCTTATCCAAGATTTGAACAGGAACTTCTTCATACGTCAAATCCTCCGCTATTTCGTCCGGTTCTAACTCAATAATGTGGTTCGGGTCTTCCACATATTTGCGTAACATGGATATGTGGAAAACGTTATGAACACGAGACATACTTGGCGGTAAAGCGAGTCTATAAGCCACAGTTCCTACTCGATCGAGGATTAAAAATGGACCGATGAATCGAGGATTTAGCTTTCCTCTCTTTCCAAATCTCGTAACTCCTTTCCATGGAGCAACACGTAAGAACACATGATCTCCTACATCAAATTCCACGTCCTTTCGATGAAGATCAGCATAACTCTTTTGTCGATCTTGTGAGGTTTTTATACGTTGTCGGATCGTTTGAATCTTTTCTGTAGTCATACGTACCAACTCCGGTCCCAACAACGTTGCTTCGCCCACCTCATCCCAGCATACTGGAGAACGACATTTTCTTCCATACAATGCTTCGAATGGAGCCATGCCAATACTTGCTTGATAACTGTTGTTGTAGGAAAACTCCACCAATGGTAAGAACTTGTCCCAACTTCCTTTGAAGTCAAAGACACAGAGTCTTAATAGATCTTCAAGAGTTTGAATAGTCCTCTCTGATTGTCCGTCCGTCTGAGGATGATATGCTGAACTAAATCGTAACTCCGTGCCCATAGCTTTTTGTAAACTAACCCAAAATCGTGAAGTGAATCTTGGGTCTCGGTCAGAAACTATGGATACTGGCATACCATGCAGTCTTACAATCTCGTTTATGTACATACGAGCAAGACGTTCAAGTGTATAAGTTTCTCGTATCGGTAAGAAATGAGCAGACTTGGTCAATCTATCAACAATGACCCAAATCGCATCAATACCTTGAGAAACCCTAGGAAGACCGGTAACGAAATCCATGGTAATGTGCTCCCACTTCCATTCTGGAATTTCAAGTGGTTGCAATGGACCTTTTGGTACTTGATGCTCCGCTTTGACTCGTTGACAAGTTAGACACCTTGAGATAAACAACGCTATCTCTCTCTTCATATTGCTCCACCAAAATGTATGACGAAGATCATGATACATTTTGGTACTTCCAGGATGGATTGCAAACGGTGTGTTGTGCGCCTCCATCATGATTTCATACTTTAAATCAGGGTTGTTAGGAACACAAAGTCTGGAGTTGACTCGAAGTATTCCTTCTTCATCGATTCTTGCTTCCGGCATAGCACCTTCTTGCACTTTCTTCTTCATACGCATCAGCTCCAGGTCTGTAGCTTGAGCAGCTTTAACTTTATCGATTAAAGTCGGTTCTACTCGTATATTCGCCATCATCACATGGGTCCCTGGAGTCTTTAACTCTATCTCCATCCTTTGCAAATCACACAAAATGGGTCTTTGTGTTGACAATATCGCACTCGTACTTGCATATGATCTTCTACTCAATGCGTCAGCTACCACGTTCGCTTTTCCAGGATGATATTGAATGGTATGATCATAATCTTTCAACAGTTCAAGCCAACGTCGTTGTCGCATGTTGAGTTCCTTTTGAGTGAAGAAATATTTGAGACTTTTATGATCCGTAAAGATCTCCACCTTCTCCCCATACAAGTAATGCCTCCAAATTTTAAGTGCAAAGACAACAGCTGCCAACTCTAGATCATGAGTAGGATAATTCCTCTCATATTCCTTGAGTTGTCTTGATGCATAGGCTATGACTTTTCCATGTTGCATGAGAACACATCCCAACCCTTTGCTCGAAGCATCACTGTAGATGACAAATCCCTCCGAGCCAGATGGTATTGTTAGAACAGGTGCTGAAATGAGTCTCCTCTTGAGTTCTTGAAAACTCTGCTCACATTCTTCGCTCCAACCGAACTTTGTATCTTTTCGAGTCAGCTGAGTTAATGGAGTAGCGATTCGAGAAAATCCTTCCACGAATCTCCGATAATAACCAGCTAAACCGAGAAAGCTACGTACTTCGGTTACTGATTTAGGTTGCTCCCAGCTTTGAATAGCTTCAATCTTTGCCGGGTCAACCGATATTCCACGACTTGATACTACGTGCCCAAGGAATGCTACCTCTTCCAGCCAGAACTCGCATTTCTTCAACTTGGCATAAAGTTTGTATTCACGAAGCTTTTGGAGTACCAGCCTCAAGTGTTGCTCATGATCTTCACGGCTTTTGGAATAAACAAGGATGTCATCGATAAAGACGACCACAAAGTGATCCAAATATTCCTTAAATACCCTGTTCATCATATCCATGAAGGCAGCAGGAGCATTAGTCAATCCAAAAGACATAACTAAGAATTCATAATGCCCATACCGAGTTCTGAAGGCAGTCTTTGGAATATCCTCAGTTCTAACCTTCAGCTGATGATATCCAGAACGAAGATCGATCTTTGAAAAGAATTGTGCTCCTTGCAACTGGTCAAACAGGTCATCAATACGTGGCAATGGGTACCTATTTTTGATGGTGACATGATTCAACTCCCGATAATCAATACAAAGTCGCATACTCCCATCTTTCTTCTTCACGAACAGAACAGGAGCACCCCAAGGAGAAGTACTAGGACGAATAAAACCAATGTCTAACAATTCCTGCAGTTGGGTCTTTAACTCCTGAAGTTCAATAGGAGCCATTCGATATGGAGCTTTGGAAATGGGTTTTGTACCGGGTTCAAGGTCGATACAAAATTCAATTTCACGCTCTGGGGGTAGGCCAGGAAGTTCTTCGGAAATACGTCAGGAAATTTATTAACAACAGAAATATCATTCAAAGTTGACGTATTTTTGTTTAGATCTGTGACATGAGCTAAGAAAGCTTGACATCCGTTTTTCAATAAACGAATAGCTTTATGGCTTGAGATGACAGCGATTGATTTTAATGGTTTGGTTGCTTGAATTCGCATAATAGGTCGATTAGGAATATGAAAGCTAACAACCTTACGAAAACAATCAATTTTTGCATAATGAGTAGTTAACCAATCAATCCCTAGAATCACGTCAAATGCAAGTATTTTTAATGAAATCAGATCGATAGGTAATGTGTAGGTACCAACTTGAACCAAACAAGACTTATAACCAGTGGAGGTAATGAAGGTTTCTCCCAACGGAGTTTCCACAGATAAGTCAAAGTCTAATTTCTCCGGAATCAAATTTAATCGATGAGCGCAAGTAGGAGAAATAAAAGAATGGGTTGAACCGGTATCAAATAAAGTATAAACTTCTTTAGAGTTTATGATAAGCTTACCCGTGATGACCTCATTCGGGTTCCTTGCTCTCTGGGAGTTCACAACAAACGCTCTCCCTTGCACAACCGGTTTTGACTTTTCTGGGACGGCTTTTGGTGCCTCCATCCTAGCTGAATTTGTTTTTGGTAAACGACAAAATCGGGCTAAATGACCTTCTCTTCCACAATTATAACATGCTTTGGACGGCATCGCGCAGTTTGGACTGATGTGTCCCTCCCCTCCGCATTTGAAACATATGATAGGTGGTCGTTCTCCTTCCTTAACGACAGGTGCTGGTGCTGACGTCTTTCCATCATTGTTGAATCTCCTCTTCTTGAAATGTCCATTCTTATTGTTTTGGCCCTGATTACCACCGAAGTGGTTACCATTTCTGGCCTGTTGATTCCCTCCACGCTTGTTGTCACCGCTTCGATGACTGCTCTCACTGGTATTATCATTTTGCCGGCTGCTCTCTTTTGGTTGCGTTGTCTCGTTATCGCGCTCCACCAACTGAGCCCTATTTACAACATCTGAATACAAACACAGTTTATGAGAAACAAGATGTTGACGTATCTCCGGCTTCAAACCTCTTAAAAACATCCGCGTCATTCTTTCTTCATTATCCACCAGGTGGGACGCAAACCGGGATAACTCCGCAAATTTTGCCTCGTACTGCGACACGGTCATATTATTCTGCTCCAATTTGATGAACTCCACCTCCTTCATGTGACGAATACTCTCGGGAAAGTATTTGTCGTTAAACAGATCTTGAAACTTCTCCCAAGACATCTTCAGTGCGGCAGGTTGAGTACGCTTTATCGATTCCCACCAGTAATCTGCCTCTCCTCGCAACATAAAGGCGGCAAAGGGAACCTTTTGCTCCTCGGAGCAACCCAAGACATCAAATATCTTGGTGATCTGCTTTATCCATGTTTCAGCTACAAGTGGTTTGGGTTCTCCCTTAAACTCCGGTGGTCCCAGCTCCTTAAACTGTTTAGCGGTGACCGCCTGAGAGTTTTCAGTATTTTCACCTACGTTGTGGACAGGAGCCGCTTTCACCTGTTGTTGCATGAATTGCATAAAGCCTCTGAACATTTGATCATTCATCATTTGGTCAGTGTTGTTGTTTGCATGAGGATTGACACCTTCCTGATGCACATTATCCTGATTATTGATATGTGGTGAATCAACAGTCGTCTGTGCTCCATTGCTATTCTCAACATTCTCAGATGCCATTTTCAGATACTGTCACAAAATAAAAATTAATTGATATGTCATATATTATCCTTATATTATGACCGACCAATTAAATACCATGCAAATAAACTTAGGTATGTCATACTAGCGAAGGAATTCCCCGTCTCTCCCCTCCTAGTTCTATTCTCACATCTTAGCCAGGGATCATATCCCTAAGCTCTGATACCAACTGTGACGCCCCCAAAATTAGGTATACATCACCCATCTTGGGTCGTCAGATACATAGTACAGAATACAAATACAACTGATTAATACATCTGTCGTGTACAATACGACAAAACATAAACTGTGAGTTTGAATACAAATATTATCTTCTAGAGAGTATTCATACTCAAAAGGAGTCCTCATTACATTTATTAACACACCATTACATAGAATAGTGAGGACTACTAACTAATACTATCATTCGGACCATCACTCCGTACCCCGACTTGTCCCAGCTACGTTCTCATTTCCTGAAGAGAACAGTGAAAGAAAGGGTGAGCTCAACTAGCCCAGTAAGAAATATTATGACTAAGATAATGCAGAATAAATTATCATTAGCCTTCAACAATGTTAAACTGATAAAATATAATAGACATCAAGTTTAACTGTAGCGGAACAAGCAATCCATTAAAAGAGTCAAGTAGAAAATAAACTCTACTATCTTTTATGATTTAAAAAGTTTTTCAACACTGTAATCGCTGGGACTCAGCTTAATAAAATAATCCACATCATCGAATCACCCCTGCACTACGGCCAAGGATATTCGTATATTCATTAATGGTCATGATCATGCCAACAACTGTCCATCAATGCACTACGGGCCAATGAGGACTTTTACCACATCATTTGTAACATTACGGTCATGATTATACCGAATAATCCCTGGTCATAATCATACCAAGTCCATCTATGCACTACATGCCACAGATGACTTTCAACATTTTATAAACATGAGGATGATGACAATGATATAAGAATTCAATAAAACAAGTTCAAGAATTAATTTATCCAAGAATTAACAACGTCCAAATTGTCAACATGATACTGCTTTGTGGAGTAAAATTCAAGAATGATCAGAAGAATATTTCCATGAAAAGATACTAGATGAAGCACAAATATCAAGGATATTCCACTAATTTCATGGAGTATAGAAGTCAAAACTTAACCAACTGAGTATAATAAAGAATGGAATAACAAAAGAAATCACCATGCATGCGATAGACCGCACAGACAGGTTATTCCAACAGAATAATAAATAATGGAACCAGGTCCGGCGTAAACGCACAGACAGGATATTCCGACAGAATAATAAATAATGGAACCAGGTCCGGTGTAAAACACACAGACAGGATATTCCAACAGAATAATAATAAAACGGAACCAGGTCCGGTGTAAAACACACAGACAGGATGTTCCAACAGAATAATAAACGGAACCAGGTCCGGTGTAAAACACACAGACAGGATGTTCCAACAGAATAATAGAAGAATGTCACCAAGTATAGGGTAGACCGCGTATACTGGTTATTCCAACAGAATAATAACAAATGGAATAACAGAAGTTCTCTTCATGAATATAAAAGAAATAATATTCCCTACCTTAAAAGAACTGGATATTGGAAAAGTGATGTAGCAGAATACTTTTAGTCTCTCTCTCTCTTATTCTCTCTATACTTTCTCTCTCTATAGCTTGAATGAATTCGTGAAAAATAATGAAGCCCTAGGCCTCTATTTATAGAAAAACTGAGGGTGGCTCTTGGTCTTAACGAAGGGTCAAATGACTCTTGGTCTTAACGAAGGGTCAAATGACTCTTGGTAATATTTGAAGGGACAACTACTATTGACGAAAGTAATTACTATTGACCAAGGTAAATACTATTGACGAAGGTAATTACTATTGACCAAGGTAAATACTATTGACTAAGGTAAATACTATTGACGAAGGTAATTACTATTGACCAAGGTAAATACTATTGACGAAGGTAATTACTATTGATCAAGGTAAATACTATTGACGACGGTAATTACTATTGACGACGGTAATTACTATTGACGAAGAGACTCTTAGATGATGACATATGGCCCCCCATAAAATAACCAAACTTACCACAACGTCTCAATAATATAACATATTATACAGATGATACTATGACAATAATTTAAGAGATATGATGCAGCAATTACTGTAGCAATAATTGAGTATAGCTGAGTGACTTCTCACGTAAGCATCAATAATCAATACCGTGTGCTACTATGCAACCACGCGTATTACTGTACTTTTACTACCAAGTAGTTCAACAGTTTTAACGATTTTAACGGTAACACCTCGGCTGTTATTTTTATAGAAAGATAATTCTGTCGTTTTCTCAATCCGACAATAATTCCGTTGTGGGGTCCACCAATGATTGTGCCGTCGTACGAATATTCCCCGACAAAAAGAATATTCCCCGACCAAACGAATATTTTATAACAACTTGCTTACTTTGCAAAATTTATAAATATTACCCACAACTATAACATTATATCAAATTAACTTCATAATATTCAAAAATGATATTTATAGAAAATTCATCTTTATTTATAAAAGTTGGGGTCTTACAACGATCATACCATCCAATATCATCCTGGAAAAGCAAACGTAGTAGCTGACGCATTGAGTAGAAGATCATATGCGGGTACAAGTGCAATGTTGTTAACACAAATGCCCATTTTGTATGACTTGCAAAGGATGGAGATAGAGATGAAAGCTCCAAGTACCCACATGATGATATCAAATATACGAGTAGAACTGACTTTAATCGATAAAGTTAAAGATGCTCAAGCTACGGACATAGAGCTGATGCGTATGAAGAAGAAAGTGCAAGAAGGTGCTATTCCAGAAACAAGAATCGATGAAGAAGGAATACTTCGAGTCAACTCCAGACTTTGTGTTCCTAACGATTTTGACTTGAAGCATAGAATAATGATGGAGGCACACAACACACCGTTTGCAATCCATCTTGGGAGTACCAAAATGTATCACGATCTTCGACATACATTTTGGTGGAGCAATATGAAAAGAGAGATCGCAGAGTTTATCTCGAGGTGTTTAACTTGTCAACGTGTAAAGACGGAGCATCAAGTGCCAAAAGGTCCATTGCAACCACTTGAGATTCCGAAATGGAAGTGGGAACACATTACCATGAATTTTGTTACAGGTCTTCCCAAGGTTTCTCAAGGTATAGATGCGATTTGGGTTATTGTTGATAGATTAACCAAGTTTGCTCATTTATTACCGATACGTAAGACTTATTCCCTTAAACGTCTTGCTAGTATGTATGTGAACGAGATTGTGAGATTGCATGGCATGTCAGTATCTATAGTTTTAGATCGTGACCCAAGATTCACTTCACGATTTTGGGTTAGCTTGCAGAAAGCTATGGGCACGGATTTACGATTCAGTTCGGCATACCATCCTCAAACGGACGGACAATCAAAGAGGACTATTCAAACTCTTGAAGATCTATTAAGACTCTGTGTCCTAGATCTCAAAGGGAGTTGGGATAAGTACCTACCATTGGTGAAATTCTCCTACAACAACAATTATCAAGCGAGCATAGGTGTGGCTCCATTCGAGGCGTTGTATGAAAGAAAATGTCGTTCTCCAGTATGCTGGGACGAGGTGGGTGAAACAACATTGTTGGGATCAGAGTTGGTACGCATGACTACAGAGAAGATCCAAACGATTCAACAACGTATACAAACGGCACAGGATCGACAAAAGAGTTATGCGGATCTTCATCGGAAGGACGTGAAATTTAATATTGGGGATCATGTATTGTTACGTGTTGCACGATGGAAGGGAGTTACAAGATTTGGGAAGAAAGGAAACCTCAATCCAAGATTTGTTGGTCCATTTTAGATTCTTGAGCGAATAGGAAATGTGGCATATAGACTCGCATTACCTCCAAGCATGTCTCGTGTTCATAATATTTTTCACATATCTATGCTTCGTAAATATGTTAAAGACCCGAACCACATTATTGAGTTAGAACCAGACGAGATAGCTGAAGATTTAACGCACGAAGAGGTACCTGTTAAGATCTTGGATAGGAAAGAGCATGTCCTACGCACAAAAGTTATACCATAAGTTAAGATTTTGTGGAGAAACCATGCTATTGAAGAAATGACCTGGGAGTTAGAATCAGAAATGAAAGCGAGGTATCCTCACCTTTTCGAAATATCAGGTACGTACGTCAATTTCGAGGACGAAATTTCATAAGGAGGGGAGGTTGTAAGACCCCAGCTTATTAATGAATAAAATCAAATTTTCTCTAAATATTATTGTGAATAATAAGGGGTTAATTTGATATAATACTTTAGTTATGGGTGAAATGTGCAAATTTTGCAAAATAAGCAAGTGGTTATAAAATATTTATTTTGTCGGGGAATATTCGTTTGGTCGTGGAATATTCTTGCTGTCGGGGAATATTCGTACGACGGCACAGCCTTGTGTGGGCCCCATAACAAAAAGCGATTGGATGAAAAAAATGACAAGTATAAGTTGTTTATAAATAACGGCGTAGTTGTTACCGTTAATACTGTTGGAATACCCGGTGGTTAAAATACAGTAGCACACGGTATTGCACCAATTATTGATTTTTACGTAAGAAGACACTACTCAATAATTGTTACAATAGTTATTGTTCAATATTTTATTTTATTGATTCAATAATTGCTGCGTTGATATTTTATATTATTGTTGTTTCAATAATTGTTGCTGCACAGTATTTTCCTTTATCAGATCAATAATTCATATTATTTGAATAATATTATTAGATGACATTATTGACAATGTCTAGAAAGTTCTGTCTAAGGAGAGGTTTGGTCATCTAATTGCGCGCCAGTAAGGAGAAATCCTTATTGAAAATCCCCCTCTTTCCTGGGAACGGCCTAGTTGTCATAAATGTGATTCTGTAATATTATTTGTGAATAATTAATTATTGATTCATATAATAAGGAAATATTTATTTTATGTGGATATAAATGAGGGATATATTTTTGTGGTTAAAAATGAAGGAGTTAATGTTGAGGTTTTTATCAGTATTTTTGTCGGAATGGAGGTATTAAAAATCAGGGTTTTTGAGATATTTTGCGGGGGTTATAATTTTTAATCCGACCGTTGGATCGTGGAAATTTTTGGATATGTTATACATATATAAGTTGAGTATATGTCCACAAATTTTGAACCGTTAAAAATAAACGTATGATTTGTTATGAATTTTACGAGATGTCTGGTTCAGAAATTATTGAATTTTCGGAGTTAATCATTTTGGTAGAAAATTCTAAAATTGGTGGGCCCCACTCTTGGTTGGTGAAAAAATGTGCTGAGATTTTTATTCAAATGTGGTGGGTGGGAATAGTAGCAGGTAAAGCCATCAGGTTGCAGGTTAAGTCTGCTTCGGCGTGCTAACATTTTCCTATAAATAGAGGGCTAAGTTAGAATTGAAAATCACACCAGAAACAAGTTTTCTCTCTTTCTCTCTCTAGATTATTGAGTGTATTTTGTGAGTATTTAGATACTTTAAGAGTTTCTATTCATCAGAACAAGTTTCTTTCAGCCTTATACAAGTATTCCGACCAGAAGTACTGATATTTTGAGCTAAGGGATATTATTTTCTTCTTAATGTATTATTTTCTTCAATATCATTATGCTGAAATATTGATATGAACTTTTTATCAAATTTAAAATTTTTTGTGTCGGGGTTACTATTCACGTATACGTTACTATTCACGTATACGGTACTATTTACGAATACGACACTATTCACCGAAAAATAAAAATTTTCCCTTTTTGTCCAAGATGTCTATTATGGTTACTATCTTTGATTGTATCCATGTTTTGATATTTATTTTTGAATTCTGCTTCACAATTGATTATTATGAAGTATTATTGATCTTGGATAAAATGTTATACGAATCCCTACTATTTGTCCTTTTGTCTCACTGGATTCGTTCTCTTTAAGATATTTTTCATCATCCTCGGTCCTAAATGATGATATTACTGAATATCTTTGGCTTGTAGTGCAAAGATGTATGATTACTTGATGAATATGTTTGGCCTGTAGTGCAAAGATGAACAAGTGTTGGGATGAATATGACTGACATGTGATACAAATGAATATCTTTGGCCTGTAGTGCAAAGATGAATATTTGGATAAAGATGATTATTAATTGTTGTTACAGGGATAAAATATTATTGATTATGGACTTTTAAATCTTAGAAGATAGTAGAATTCATTCTCTACTTGACTTTTCTAATGGTTTGTTGTTTCCGCTGCAGTTGTTGATCTAAAACTTGTTGTCGATTATATTCTATCAGATTTTTTCCTGTTGAATACTAATGATAATTTGTTGTATATTATCTTAGTCATAATATTCTTTACTTGGCTCGTTGAGCTCACCCTTTTCCTTTTTGTTCCATTTTTCTTCTCAGGAGGTGAGAACATAGCAGGATCTAGTCGGGGTATGGAGTGATGGTTCTAGAAAGATGTTTTAGCAGTCCTCACTATTTCTGTAAAATAGTGTTTGAATAATTGTATTGAGGACTTATTTGAGTGTGGATATTGTATAGAAGACAATATTTGTATTTAAACTCACAGTATGTGTTGTCGTATTTTGCACGACAATTGTATTATTGAAGTTGTAGTTTGCTTTCTATACCATATATTTGGCGACTCAGAATGAGTGTTGTATACCTATTTTGGGGGCGTCACACATATGATAATTGAATAATCATAAATGCATATGATTTTGACAATCTATGGTCAGATACATAGTTGTTGATGGGATATTTAGTATTAGACGTAATATCGGGTTCATACTGTTTCTTTGGGACTCCTTTATTTATTCTTTGTGAATGCCTAGAAGCTATGTTTTTTGCAAGAACAAGAGGAATCATATTCGACTCATTCAGTATGGGTTATGAGATTACCTGAGGAATGACATGCTCGGGCTCGATTGTTTCTTCAGATGCTGGTGTTAACAAGGGCAAATCTGGGATATCTACTATTTGATCAAAAGTGTCAAGAATTGTTTCTTTGTTCGCGTTAGAGTTCTGGTCTCGGACATCATCTTCATTTCTTTCTTCTAATTCAAAACATTCTTCAATACCACTCTCCCCCTGAAGAGAAGTTTGAGAAACTCCCCCTGAGTAATAAGGCTCCATTTCATGAAAGGAAACATCCAAAGTGACATGTATCTTTTGGGTATGAGGATCATAACACCGATATCCTTTCTGAAAATCAGAGTAACCCATAAAAACGCATTTTTTGGCACATGGATCAAGCTTACTTCGCTGAACTTTTGGAACATGAACATACGTTGTACAACCAAACATTCGTGGTTCTAGATTTGGCAGCGGAGGAATGGAAAGTAACGATTTCATCTTCTGTAGTGGAGTTTGGAAATTAATCACTCTGGATGGTGTTCAGTTTGTTAAATAACATGCTAATTTCACAGCCTCTCCCCAGTAGAATCGTGGCATATTCATGCCAAAAGTGAGGCACGAACAACTTCCATAATTTGTCGATTCTTCCTTTCCGCTAGACCGTTTTGCTCTGGAGCATAGGTACAAGAATTTTGGTTTCGAATCCCATGATTACGCAAAAAATTTCCAAGAGTTGGTATGACCACGAATTCCTTACCATTATCAGTTTGAAAAACTCGAATTTGCTTTTGATATTGAGCGTAAACCATTCTATAGAACTCCTAAAATGCTTCACATACATCACTTTTATTTTTAAGAAGAGAAATCCAAGTCATACGAGTTTATTCATCAATAAAAGTAACAAAATAACGAAATTGGAAATGGAAGGAATTCGTGCAGGTCCCCAAACATCCGAATGAATTACCATGAAAAGTTCCGAACTCTTATTAAAACTTGGTAAATAAGACACACGATGGCTCTTAGCCAATTCACAAACTTCACACTTAAAATCTAAAAAACTTTCAGCTGAAAACAAATGGGGGTCAATTTTTTAAGGTAACCGAAAGAAAGATGTCCTAATCTTCGATGCCACAAACAAATAGCTTTCCGAGCCTTGTCCACTTCACTCGAGTTTATTGTATTAATTGCCTTTGGTTTTTCATCTTCTGTCAGATCCAAATAGTAGAGTTTGCCCCATTTAACACCATAACCAAGAATCTTTCGAGTTCGAATGTCCTGGAATACACAATAAGATGGCCAAAAAATCACTGTACATGATAGTTTAAAAGTAATCTGGCTAACAGACAACAAATTATATTCTAATGAAGGAACAACAAGTACAGTGTCTAAAGTGATTTTTGTGGATAGAGCAACTGGTCCCTCTCCCGTAACAGGTGATGATCTACCATTGGCTGTGGATATGACAGTTTGAGGTGAAGAAAAAATGGATTGTAACTGACTAGAATCATTTGTCATATGATCAGATGCATCTGTATCAATAATCCAAGTGCTATTCTTAGAGTTTGTTGACAAAATAGATGCTTTACCAATAATACCTGGAAGAGTAACATTTGCTGAAGGTTTGACTATTGGAGTTTCTTCTTCTGTATTTGCTACCTTTGTAAGACCCCAACTTTTATAAAGAAAGATGAATTTTCTATAAATATCATTTTTGAATATTATGGAGTTAATTTGATATAATGTTATAGTTGTGGGTAATATTTATAAATTTTGCAATAACCTGTCTGTGCGGTCTATCGCATGCATGATGATTTCTTTTGTTATTCCATTCTTTACTATACTCAGTTGGTTAAGTTTTAACTTCTATACTCCATGAAATTAGTGGAATATCCTTGATAATTGCGGTTCATCCAGTATCTTTTCATGAAAATATTTTTCTAAGCATTCTTAAATTTTACTTCACAAAGCAGTATCATGTTGACAATTTGGACGTTGTTAATTCTTGGATAAATTAATTCTTAAACTTGTTTTATTGAATTCTTATATCATTGTCATCATCCTCATGTTTATAAAATGTTAAAAGTCATCTGTGGCCTGTAATGCATAGATGGACTTGGTATGATTATGACCAGGGATTATTCGGTATAATCATGACCGTAATGTTACAAATGATGTGGTAAAAGTCCTCATTGGCCCGTAGTGCATTGATGGACAGTTGTTGACATGATCATGATCATTAATGAATACACGAATATCCTTGGCCATAGTGCAGGGGTGATTCGATGATGTGGATTATTTTATTAAACTGAGTCCCAGCGATCACAGTGTTGAAAAACCTTTTAAATCATAAAAGATTGTAGAGTTTATTTTCTACTTTACTCTTTTAATGGATTGCTTGTTCCGCTGCAGTTAAACTTGATGTCTATTATATTTTATCAGTTTAACATTGTTGAAGGCTAATGATAATTTATTCTGCATTATCTTAGTCATAATATTTTTTACTGGGCTAGTTGAGCTCACCATTTCTTTCATTGTTCTCTTCAGGAAATGAGAACGTAGCTGGGGCAAGTCGGGGAACGGAGTGATGGTCCGAATGATAGTATTAGTTAGTAGTCCTCACTATTCTATGTAATAGTGTGTTAATAAGTGTAATGAGGACTCCTTTTGAGTATGAATACTTTCTAGAAGATAATATTTGTATTCAAACTCACAGTTTATGTTTTGTCGTATTGTACACGACAGTTGTATTAGTAAGTTGTATTTATATTCTGTACTATGTATCTGACGACCCAAGATGGGTGATGTATACCTAATTTTGGGGGCGTCACAACCGTGGCCTTTCCGGGTATTTGCTTTCTTGGTTTTTTCGTGAAATCCCACCAATCTGGATAACCAATGATTTCATAACACTGTTGTTTTGAGTGGCCTGTTTTGCCACAATGAGTGCACACCAAACCACCAAATCTTCCAAATTGATGGTTGTTTCGAGTCTTAGAGGACCCATGTGATGCTCCAGGTCGAGTTCGATTAGTCACCATAGCAGCATTTTCTGAAATAATACGTGAACCTCCCATTGTTTGTTTCTGTTGATACTCTCGCCAAACATACGCATAGCTGCCCTCTAGAGAAAGTTTTGGCTCTTTTCTCAAAATTTCTCCATGGACCTGATCAAATTCTGGATCAAGCCCACTCAGAAAAATGTGGACTCGAAGCCTAGCCATTGCAGAATGTAGTTGTATGATTCCTTCAACAGTTCCTTCTTGTGTAATGGACCTGTGGTTAATTTCTTGAAAGACATCACATAGTTCATTATAATATGTGGGTAGAGGTCGACCTTCTTGTTTGATGGAGAAGGATTTTTGGTTCAATTCAAAAAGGCAAGTCTCATCGGATCCATCATAGAAGGTTTTGGACAGAGCAACCCAAATTTCGTTTGCTGTGGAGAGCCGAATAAATCGTTGCATCAAAGGAGGGGACATGGAATCGATAAGCCAACTCTTGACTTTATTATTTTCAGTAATCCAAGTGCTGAGGTTGGGATCTCCAAGCGCTGGTTTTTTTGTTTCTCCGGTGAGATACTCGGCTTTATTCCGGGCACCAATACGCATCTCCATCATCTGTGACCAGAGTGAATAATTCGTTTCATCAAGTGTGATTCCGGTGGGGAATGCGGTGTTGTCTTGGTGAACAACAATTTGTGGAGGTACAGGTACAGTGGGTTCGGTCGATACAGCAGGGGTGATTTGTCCAAAAGTAGCCATGAAGGTGAAGGTGAAGGTGTGAGTTTGATGAAGATATTCGGTGAAGGTATGGCAGAGAAACAAAATCCCTTTCTTTCTAGGATTGAACCTGCTTTGATACCATGTAAACACTAAGCTTTTTCTGGAGAAAGTATTCTTTTATTCATCGCTTTTCTATAACAGAGGAGGTGTATATATACACAACTATTTCTACAGAAAAGGAAACTAAATATTCTTACAATCAATTTACATTAACTCAAAAATATTCACCACCCAATTAACTCCCTAAGAATCAGTAACAGAAATTAGGGAATCAATCTGCTACAGTTCTTTTTTGGACTATTGGTCTCTCTCTCTTTTTTGCTTTAATATTTATATCTCTATTTTCTCTTTTTCATCCCATTATATTTATATATCCACCGCCTCCTACTTTATCTCATTCAATAATTCATGTATTTTTATTTCTTTAATTTATGTACATACACTAACAGTGGCGGAACTAGGGGGCGGGGGGCATCTGAGCCCGGTAGATCGGGGGTGGGGGTGGGGGTGGGGGTGGGGGCGGGGGCGGGGGCGGGGGCGAGAGGGGGCAGCCAGCCAGGCGCCGGCGTGCAGATCTGCTCCTGCACCACTGCCTCTTCCGCGTGCAGATTTGCTCCTGCACCACTGCTCCTCCAGTCCTCCTCTTCACGATTTCACCTCATCAGGTTTGTCAAATAAATGTGTATCTATCTTATTATCTATCTACTTATATTATAAAATATTAGTAGTCAATTTTGATGAAATAAGTTCACTTAATTTCGTGTGCCCACTTTCTGAATGAAAGAAATTCATTTAATTAATATTTTTTTATTTGTAGTCAATAGGGATTAGTACTAAATTATGTTGTAATTTTTTATTAATTGTTAAAAACTGATGGGATTTTGACCCAATTTTTTTATTGATTTGTCGTCCTTGTTTTAAATTCATGTCTGCTATTTGTTTAATAGATTTAAGTCCTTATTACTTATAACTAAAAAGACAAAATCTGAAGTGTTGTTTATTTGTATTCACGTCAAATAAGACTTGGTTGATGGGTGTCTGATTTGATTTAAAAAATTTTTTGACTCTTAGTCAAAAACAGTATGGGACCCTTGAGGAAAACCCAAGCAGATTAGCTAGAATTTGTTTAATTCCTGCTTTCTTAAATCCTAAGAGATTTGATGAATGATGAAATTATTATGAAATGTTTAAATTGATGAAATTATGCATTGGACCACTAATATATTTTCTATTTTTTTCAATTTGGGTCAAAATCAAACCCAAAGACCTTAACTCCGCTTCCTCGTAGCTGCAACCTACACGTCGCTGCTCTGGACCTCCAGTAACTGCCCTCAAATTTTGACCTCTTCAAATTTTGTTCTGGTTCCGCCACTGTACACCAAATTTATTTTCATTTTGATTAGTCTCAGTTTGATTATCACATGCGAGTATAATTTATTGGTTAACTTAAAAAGGTAAAAAAGAAAAATAAATAGTAATATTTTTTTATAAAAAGGCAAAGAAGCAGTTGGGTTCGAATAGTCCCGCTGGTCGCCCCATCCAGATGAATATGGAGCGAGGAGCACCAAGTATCCCTGCATGTTGTCCACGTGTCAGACCTTTGTAACAACACCTTACACGTCTTCCTATAATGAATGAGGAGGATCACTGGATCGGGTAAGGCTCAGCTTCCACTCTTGGCTTTTTCACGTTTCTTTCATCTCTCTTCCCGTATATATATATATATATATATATATATATATATATATACACGTATATTGCATTGTTGTAGTATAAATACAAATCCCCAATTGCCAATTAAGGAAATGAGTCTGAGAAATATATCCATGGAGAAAAAACAACTTTCCGCAATTGCCAACGACGTCCTTTGGAGATGTGCCTAGTAAGTACTTTTTTCTCTTCCTCACAAACTCGCCCTATATACAAATATTGTTAATACGTACTCTCCGTGTGTGTGTGTATATATATATATATATATATATATATATATATATATATATATATATATACACACGGAGAGGATCAAGTGCATATCTTTTATTTAATTTGCATCGCCTTTAGCAACAGATCGGAGACGGGCCGACGTCTGTCGCTTATACCAGATAATGGTAGATTTTAGCTTTTAACTTTTAGCTAAGTATCAAACGATCGTCATAATATATAAACTGTATGATAACATATAAATTGTATATCTGTTTTAGCGACGAAACAAATTGTCGTCTGATCCGTCGTTGAAGGTGTTGAGGAGGGTATGTAAAATAAAGGGGTATGCAGAAACTGACTATATATATATTGTTTAGCTTTAGAATGGGGAAGCTAATTCAATTTTACGTATTTGTCTAAATAGTTAGTGTTTTTTTTCTGGACTGATTTTCCATTACCTACCCGTTTAATAAATTGAAATTGATTCATTCTGTAGTGGGGAAGAATTAATTAGGATAAAACAAATTAGAACGAGGCCGTAGTTAATTTTTGTCATTGATTTAGAGACTGAAACAGTATGATGATGATTTTGGTGAGCCCTCTTGATGGAGCCCAACATTTTGATTCTGGTGGGCCATTTATTTATTTTTTCGTTTTGGGCTCAACAGGGGATGACAGAAGATTTGAGAGTTTCAATTATTAAGTTATTATTTATTTTATTTTTGAATTATTTAAGCTAGTCTGCTGGGAATCAATTACAAGTAATGGATAGTATACAGGTATCCCTCGGACAAAATTTATTATTCTAAACATACTATAAACAGTCGTGATAGTATTCAATATACCTTCAATAAGTAATAATAGTTTAATGGCATGTTAGAAAGTTCGTGTTACTTTGTAGTCCAAAACTTCTCTTTGATAGCGGGAGTTCAGAAAGGATCTGATCGACTTACACCTGTGAGGGGGGTAGGGGCGGATGTAGTCAATAGATCTGTACAACAAAAATTGTTTCTCTGAGGGAGTGTATAATAGTAGTATTTTATATGTACTGATGAGAAACTAACTATTTATATTAATTTTCAGGAAACTAGATATTTCATTAAATGCATTACTGGAAGAATTTGAGGGTAATTGGAACCCGGAGATTGGTGATTATTCAAGGAAACTGGTGGAGTTTTGCAGCTCAAAGGCTCTTAACGACATATGCTGTAACATTGATGAAAAAATAAATGACGGGTCATTCAGTCGGTTTTCATTTGATATAATGCTTGCTTGGGAGAAGCCCAATTCTGCTGATGAAGAACAAGAATCATTCTCAGTAGGTGCACATCCTCCACTTTGTTCTTCACAAATTTCGCCTAATTTTTTGTTTTGATCGCAACTTGCCCAAGGCATTTGAGAAATCAGAATTATTAAGTAGTCACAATAACGAGCATATGGGCAATAACGTGTATGGTACTGAAAACATCAAACTTTGAATCTGTCTTAAGAAGAACATCTGGAGTATTTTCTACTACACATCTAACATATTCTAATAATGATTTTTTTGGGGTATCTTGATATATTTAACATCTTGATGGGAGTTAAAGCTTAATTGTGTTATTCAAGGAGTTGCTGCCCAAATCTTGATTACATGATTCCTCGCATACCTGCGCAAACAGAAATAAATGTAGTGTAAGGGAAGAGGTAGGAGGTGTTTTGGAGTTCTCTGATGTGCTCATGATTTGTCTTTCCTACTAATAGCACTATATATATATGTGTATACATGACGTAACGAAGTATCTCAATTCCAAATACGAAGATCACTGACGTTTCCACACGTTATAGGGTTACAAGGTAGAGTTGTTTGATTAATGCTAGGGTGGCGAAATGGGATCCAAATTTGGGGTCACAAATGCATATCAGCATTATATTGGTTGTTCAACACCTCAAATTTTGGGTCATTTGGGTCCCCTAGTAATTAGTATTACTCAATTTGTTTATGGTGTTAGCAAATATGGCCTAGATCCAATAATGGCCCCAATTTGTTAATGGATGGCTGTGTTTTTCCAGATTAAAGGGCCCAGTAAAGGGGTCTATGGAGTCGCACGTGACTCTACGTAGTATGATCCGAGGCATGGTCGATATAGAACTTTGAAATCTATTTATGAACTGTTGAAGTTCTTAAGTTAGGTTGGACAGAGTTTCAATGTTATCAAATGTAGTTTTCTCAACATGCTTATCTACCAAAGTACTTTATATGCTTAGGAAATAAAATAAAGTATATATACACACAAACACACATGATTGTGGGAACTTATGCATATCAAGTGTCAACAAAAATCAAGAGTATAGTTCGTATGGCTTGTTGGTTACCTCAGCCTTGTGCCCACGGTAACCGACCGAATTAGGATGGGCGTCCATGTCGCGAGTGAGGTCATTCTCTCATTGGTCTAGATTTTCTAGCGACATACGGAGGAAATACCTATCTCATACTTCTTATAAGTTTCCGAGGCTAGCACGACGGGCTATTAGCTCAGCAGTCCTTCTGGGGGGACCGGTTTTGGGTTGCTGCAACCCTGTTTTTTACTTGTATCTAAATGACACCAAAATTACTGAATTCTGTAAAAATTTCAGTTCCAATAAATATTATATAAATATTATAAATTGTTTGGGAGTCAAAAAAAAATTGGCCGGTCGCTAGACCAATTGCCCAAAACCTGTCCCCCTAGACTTTTCCTTAGCTCAGAAGTAGAGCGCCTGAAAATTGCGTCGTTGTGCTTGGACTATGTTTCACAATCACTGATGAAGGATTCTTCGAAAAGTTTTGTATTAGTAGACGCCATATTCATACCCAGTAGCCGTAGCTTTAGTGTACTGCCCATTGCAATTTCCTTAAAGATAAGGATGAGTTGATGTTGTTCGATGGCGTGCCTCTTCCTTGTGTTCCAGTTGACGGTCTTTAATCTTTGTCTACTAACAGGTCAAACACGAGGAGGTGGAAATCTAAGTTGAGGAGTTACTCGAAATGCTGATGATAGAACTAGAATGATATTTTTTGTTTCCTACTCAGGTCACCTTACCTCCTTGAACTGATAACCATCTTTCGGAAATTGACTCTTTTATTCTGAGTGCACAGAATGGTGCTCAGTCAGGGATTGGAAACAAAAGGGGCTCATGATTTCTATAAGGTTTAGTGATGCTAGAAATTGTAATAGTGTATATTAATTATTTGTGTGGGTCTGTATATATACTGAATGTGGGAGCTTGTTTGATCCATTTACTCCAGATAAATTACCCATGTTAGTTGCCTAATGTCTCCAATTTCAGTGAATAGTGGAATTTAAATACCCATTTTTTGGTTGCAGGAATGTGTGGCTAAGGAGAAAGAGGAGAAGAAGTTCCCTACAAAGTTGAAAAATGAACAAGATGACGTCCCTCTTTTCTACTCAGACATCATGCCACTCCTTGTGTGTAACTTTATTTTTGTAATTTAGTTATATATTCCAGCAATGCTTTAGCTCAAGATCAACCTTCTTAATAAATAGAACTACTTATCATATATAGAAATTTGGTTGTATTGATCTCTTCAAGGAAAGTAATTAAATTAACTAAAATGAGTATGATCTTCTTGTTTCTTTCGCCACAAAAAATGGAGGGAGTGTTTGAATGAAATCCCTTGGACCGGAGGGCATTGGATTTTTCGTCTTTCTTTTGGCTCATAATTTATTTTTGACACTTCAATTCTTGTTTCACATATTTGCATGATGGACTAATCGTTTGACCTAGCAGGTTGAACACGAACCTAGTGTCGGAGAAGACGCATTTGTGTGGTTTGCAACGTTAGTTCCTTTAATAGCAGATGTCGTTAATGGGAGATTTACTTTCGAGAGACTGACAGAAACAACACGGAATCGGCTTCACTTTCCTGCTTATGATAAATTCCTGAAAGAAATTGACAAGTAATTCGCCTCAATTTGTTTTTTTAATTTTTATCTTTACTTGAACGAAATAGTGTCATATTAATTGTATGATCTTTGAATGATTACTGTAGGAATGACAAAGCAATTAGATACGATGATTACTATAGGAATGACTCAGTTCGCTAGGAATGATTCACTTTGCCTAGTAATTAAGATGATGGTGGTGGAAATATTTAATTCTAAGTAGGAATGAAGTGCCCAACATTTGACCTCAGTTCTGGGCCTTGTCTTATGGAATTGAGCCGAGTCTGCGTTCTCATTACAACTGATTGCTTGTTTTGCTTATTATCTTTTATTTAATTATGCTGTCTCAACCTTTTTTGTTGGATTTATTTAGATGTATAAAACATTTACAAAAGCAAGCAACACCAACGGGAGTGGAGCTAGCAGATGATGAATTCATTCTGCACGTGGAGGGAACTGCAATCACTCCAAGGGTGGTGCGCCGTATTGGAGGAACGAGTTGGCCTGGTTTGTCGCAAAACTTCTTTGATCAACCACAAAACAAATGCTTTCTAGTAAATTCAAAGATTACGCACTGTTTTCTTTAGTCTTTTAAAATGTAAAAATATTACTTGGATTGTTCTTTTAATATTTAATTGCATTTCTAGGTAGGCTTACATTGACCAATTATGCTCTATACTTTGAGGCTTCTGGAGTTGTATCTTATGAATATTCTATTAAACTTGATCTTTCGAAGGGTGTTGTTCAGAGTGTGAAGCCAGCTGCCACAGGTCCATGGGGTGCTCCTCTTTTTGACAAGGCCATCATTTATGAGTCATCTGAGTTGTAATTACTTACTCATACAAGATTATTATTATGTTTTTATTATTTTTACTACCAGTTATTGTAGTTTGTAGCAGTAGTAAAACTAGTTCATACATGCAGTTGAGAGCACAACTTACTTCATATACCGAAACATGTTGTTTTACCAGAATTCAATTCTTTACACTATTCTGATAGTTTTGCTACAAGGAAATTTTAAGAAGTAACATAGGTTTATTATATCACTTCATTTTCGAAGGTAGTGACCCCCTAGTCTACACGGAAAAAATCGACACACCGTCATTTTACTAGAGTTAATCTTGCCAAAGCATCAAAATCAATGACCTGATCAACGGATATACCTGTATCAGGAGAGAATGGGTTAAGATTTACTAACATGATTTGTCATGCTGTTCTGTAGCGATGTCATAATTGATGTTGTTTTCACGGATTTGGTTGCCAGGCAAGAGAGTATTGTGTTGGAGTTTCCAGAGATGACAAGTTCCACAAGACGTGACCACTGGCTTGCACTTGTGAAAGAGATCATGCTGTTACATCGGTTCCTATCAAAACATAACTTGGAATCTCCCGTGGAAGTTTGGGAGATGCATGCTAGGACCATATTAGGGATTATCAGGCTCCATGCTGCTCGAGAAATGCTACGGATTTCTCCACCAACTCCAAATAGTTTCTTAATCTTTTCCTTATTTGAGGAGTTGCCTAAGGGAGACTTTGTACTAGAAGCACTTGCCGAGAGTTTGAAAAATGTCAATAGCAGGCATCGTTGCAGTGCTAGCTCAATTCTGAGGAACTTAAATGTCTCACAAGCATATGCCCGATGTGCGGAGACAGAAGAAATTACTGGGAAAAGCAAAATTTTAAGTGGTCAAGCAAACAATCTCTCATCATTGGAGAGCGCCGTTGATCAAGTCAGAGAGGAAGAAAAAGAAATAGGTATTGCCAAAGCTACTGCTGAGGAGCTAAAAGAGGACGGGGTCAGTGATAGTGTTACTGTTCTTATGGTAAGATGCGGTCAAATATGCCGTTATCGATTTATGGATTCATCTCTTATAGTTTAGTTACTTCAATTCCTAGTCTGCCACCTTCAGTTTTGCATATCTAAAATATCTTACTTGATTGTGGTTTTGTAGGAGCTATTGAAACCTCTAAAGAGTGCAGTATGGCCTTGGTTTCAAGAGGTGTTAACATGGGAAAAACCAGGAACCACTGTAATTGTGATTGGCATTACTCTACTAATTGTGTACAAGTATGGTATACTTTTATAATTATGAAAATTTCACTCTATTAACAAGATTAAACGATCCGCTCTTTTGTATCTGGTAGCTCTAACTGTCCACTCTAAATCATTAAGAACACAAATAATATATAGTGCTTGTGATGCAGGGAGTGGATTGGCAAGGCTATAGCAGCTTTATTACTGTGGATGGTTGGTAAGATGCTATGGGCGAGACGAAATAGGGTCGGGGACAAGTACAACAAAGTAGTGGTGTGCACTGGCTCAGACAAGACAACAATGGAGATCATAGTATCAGCACAACATGGGTTGCAAAGTGCATATGAAATGTTGCAGTTAGCCAACATTTCCATATTGAAAATATGGTCCATTTTGGTCTCAAAGGCACCTAAGGTAACTAAAGTATAAACTATTGCGTAAAAGTTCTGTGAAGAGAATGAAGTGCTATGAAAATACATGCTAATTTAGTTTACATCAAAGCTGGAAGAATCACAAATCTTACATGGAATCATTATGTTACAACTGTTAGGATTTCTTCCTTCATACTCCCTCCGTTCCAAATTATATGATCATTATTGGTTTTTGAAAGTCAATTTGAGACATTTTAAAACAGATGTCTCAATTAAAAATTATGAAATAATAAAACTTAGTAATATTTTTTAGATTATTTAGAATATATTGTATTGATTAAAATTAAAAGAATATATGTCAATTTTGAGTTTAAAAATATTTTAAGTCGACTTTAAAAAGTCAATAATGATCAAATAATATGAAACTGAGAAAGTACGAGATAAGATATCATAAATTAAATTGCAAATATTTAACATTCTTAATATAGTTTTCTTGGCTAGAACAATAGTGGAACCTTTCCTTTATTAAAACTTGACCTCTCATTCAAAAATTCCTAGTGTTTATGTTTCTTCGTCCAAATTATTTTTTCTTGGTTGCAGCACACGAATATGGTGATGGTGGCCATGACCAGATCAGCAATTATATTAGCGGTGGTTCCATTCAAGTTCATCATTATGGGGCTCGTGTTGTATTTCTTTATGGCTACGTCGGAGCTGGGAAAACGCATGGAAATTAAACAGGGCAGTAAGGGAAGTCGACGGTTAAAGGAATGGTGGGACTCCATTCCTGTCCTTCCGGTTGAAGTTTTGGACAAGGTGCCGGAAAGCACAACATAGTTTGGTCTACATAGTAAAAAGAAGTCCAGTTTCCTTTATGTGCTCTTCTAGTTTACTTGGGTTGAGTATAATTAGTCTGTTATGTGGGGTACAAAAATTACAGGCATGATCTGTGCCTCTGTGGTGAAGATGGTAGTTGAACTTTGAATTGGGGATTTCAGGAAGAGAGAAAAACATGTCAAAGTACATTTTAGTCTGAGCTTGCATATACTGTGAATATTTGTTTTGTTTTGTTTTATTTTTTGCTAGACAAGTGATGTTAATAATATAGTATATGTTGATCTGCAAGGTATTTTGGACAACAATAAGTATGTGCGGACATGTAAATTAGACAGTTGAAAGAACAAAATGAATTTGTTCCAGCGAACAAATGGATAGTATAATTTATTTGTTTGTTGGAATAAATTTATTTTATTCTTCAGATCCAATTAACTCTCCGGCTATAGACATTTCCATTTAACTCTTACTCAATTTAAAAGAAATATTGAGATTGGTATATAAAACATTGAAGTTGGTGTAGAAGTGAAGTACATATAAGACTTTGATGGCACTTTAGAGTTCTTTTATTTCAAAATTAGTCTGAATTCCCGGCGAAGTTTATAAGTTAAAACTACTCATTAATCTTTATAATGCTGTTGTTTGGTTCATGTAATACATTTAAATTTTAGAACCGGAATGCTGAGAAGCTACACTTGAACCCCTAAAATTGTAAACCGTTGAGCCTGCTGTTTCTGGGGTTTGCAACCACAAACATATGTTTGAAATCCCTTCAAAGTGGCTCTCTGACTTATATAGCTGATCTATCTGAGCTCTATGACTTTAAAGCTAAACCTACTTGCCCCATGTGTCGAGCAGCTAATAATATGTTCTTAACATTTCCCTTGGGTGTATCCCTGGTATTTTTTCTGCTACTTTTTCTTCGCACCGAAGCCTAACTTCTTTATTATGATATTTCTGGCTGATTTGGATTGCTTATGTTAAGGAATAAAATTCATAAATTTGAGAGGAATAAGAATGTTCAATCCATTCCAATCGCAACCAAACTTAATTTTTTTTTCATTCTATTCTCACCTTCATTACTCCGATCCAAACATAACATTATATCTGAGCTTTTTTATTTTAGTTTGCTTCAAAGTTTACTAAATTCTATGAGGTCCTTGAACTTCTTGTTGGTTATTCTCCAAAATTTCTGTAACCCCCGTTTAGAGTTAATACCCTAACCGTTATGTTTTCTGTAACCCCCGTTCCAATTCCAACATAAACCTTATTTATATCTTGTTGTAACTTCCAAGCGTTTCATTAAAACCATTAAAATCTCCAACGTTCCTTATAAGGGTTGGGCTAGTTGTTCTTCAGATACAATATACAGCATAATCAATTTCTTCATCTTCTTCAAAAACAATAACAGTTTACGTTCATGAAGTAAAAAAGATACACACAATAACAGTTTTATTTTCCGCTCTATGTATCCTATTCTTATTCATATAGTCATCTCTTATACTCTGTTAATTGGGCAATTCACATAGACAAGTCCAAAGCCTCCTTCCGTGAGTACACACGATCGGAGACTTCGCCGTTGAATCCTGGAGAGTGACCGCTGGCAGTCCATTTGTACCATGATTATTATCAGTGGGGGCGAAATCACTTTTTAGGACAGTAGCTACGCTACGCCTCGGTTTTCCAGCTAAGTTATTCCAATTTATTGTATTATTTGTCTTATTAATTGATATATTTTCCAACACTTCTGCAATCTCACATTCGATCATGTCTTTTAGTATATGAACTGTGGAGTGCAGGATCACTGTTCTGATTCTATCTATGTCCATGGTTCTTGTGTCATTTATCATACCTATTCCAATATGCTGTACAATTAATTCAAAGAGAAAGAAATGAACCGGTTATAGGGATAAGATTCTTAGATCTTATAGTCGGAAGTGGAATTAAACTTAATATAGACCTATTAACGGACTGATGTTTATAACAGGTGTCAGTATGAGCAAATGTTGCCTTCTTATGGGTAACGTGTGTCCAATTCTTGTGCGAGTTGGAAGAATTTAGGATAAGTCTTAGGGGGAGATTCTGTTCAGTTATAATTTGTTCTGGATTTGAAAATTTGATGTTGTGAATAGCCAAATTCACCCTATTATGTTTATAATAGGTGGTTTTTTTTTTTTTGGCATGGAGCTTAGAAGAGTTTAAAGTGGACCCACACGTGATGACAAAACAAAGTCGAAGTCGAAGTCGACAGGGTGGTGGTCGATAAAATTGACTGTTTTCAGAATTGTGTTTAAATAAAAAATATTGTTTGATAATTAATTTTTTTAAAATATCTGAATAACAATATTTCATCATGTTATATTTTTGAACAGTTTAAGCAAAACATGTTTGATAATCAGAAAGGTCTAAATAATATTTTAAATACATATTTATAATATTTTGACCACAATATGATGAAACAAAATATATCATGTCTAATGAAAACATCAATATATCATAATAATTCAACCATACAAATTAAATGAACTTCAAATAATTGTTAAGAGTTGAGGTATAATTTGTTTACGTAGATTAATCATAAATTCTATGTCTTGATCTCCCCATTGCAGTTCATCTTGTCCCTCTTCTTCATTCCCTTCATTTTGCTCCTTTTCATCGTCAAACATGTTATCTCGATCATAATGAGCGAATAATTCATCCTCAATGTTATACTTCTTTTACGAAATTATGGACTGTGAAGCAAGCGATAACTATATCTCTTTGTATTGTAAAAGGGTAAGGAGCCATCCGTTTTAAAATTGAGAATCTTACTTTCAACACACCATAAACACGTTTGATAATATTTCTGAGTTTTGCATGAGCATGGTTAAACTTTTTCTTTTTATTCAAGGCACGTCTGCGTCGAAAATCAACTAACCAATACCTTATATTGCGATACAGAGAAAAAAATCCTCTAGTGTTTACAAATCTATACAATTTAATTTTGTCATAATACTATACTTAATGAAAAGCGTGTGAAGTATATATATATATATATATATATATATATATATATATATATATATATATATATAGAGAGAGAGAGAGAGAGAGAGAGAGAGTCCGGTTTCTATCCGGACTCCCAGACTTTCTTAAAATACGGAATTTTTTTAATTTATTTTTTGCTTTTTAACTGAAATTTTTACATAATACAGTATTTTGGGTGTGATTTAGATACATATAACAAAACAGGTATGTACAGTCTATACATACCTGTTTTGTTATATGTATTCAAATCACACTCAAAATACTGTATTATGTAAAAATTTCAGTTCCATAAAATATTAAACTTTTTTTAGTTGTTTTAAAAAAAAAAGCCAAAAAAAAATCCGTAACTTAACAAAAATCGAGATCCTGGACTGGATCCTGGTTCTATATATACATATAATATGTCAGCTGGATCAAATTTGACCCAAATATAATTAAATTTCATAATTGAAACCATCAAAACTCAACTGACAATCCTTGACAATTTCAAATTGAATGAAATGAAGACAACATAAGCTCAAAGATAGTCCTCAGAAAGATAGCACAAAAACATTGTATTTCACATAAAATATAAACAACGAAGGTAGCTCCCTAAAAACTTTAAATGTCAAAATCTATCCTTCCATGGTGTAATTCAGATGAAGGCATAATTTTAGGAAGATCAGGTAATATAGTTGGTTAACTCTCGGATCAATCCATATTAACTAGAACCAAATGGGTTGGTTAACTATTTTTATTTATTTGGATTGGGTAAAGTTTGGAACCATATTTTAAAAAGAAATATAGATCCAACCCGGTTAATCATTTTTCGACCCATATTTTATTCCAAATCCAAATCAAAAGTTCTTTCCACCCATATTTACATATTCAAGAAGCTCAACCACCCATCCACCCACCCACCCCACCTCACCCCACCCCACCCCACCCTACCCCCACCCTCACCCTCACCCCAATAAAAAAATAATATTATGTGATTATGTATACACCCCTTACCCCCACCCTCTAAAAAAAATTATATTATACTACCTCCATCCCATAATAACTGTCGTTTTAGAAAAAAAAAATTCCAATTTATTTGTCGTTTACAACTTTCTAGGAGAATAAATTATTTATTTTCCTATATCACCCCTACTTTCTCTCATTGTCCCAAGAAATTTTCTCCCTGGTATTAATAGTTTTTAACTTCTCATAAAGGGGTAGTGATAAAATTTTACACCAATTTTAATTAATAAATGATAGCACTAAATGACTTTCTTAATCCATGTGCATCAAGCTAAAATGACAGTTATTATGGGATGGAGGGAGTATAATTATGTATACACCCCTTACCCCCCACCCACCCCCACCCAAAAAAAATAATATTATGTAATTATGTATACACCCCTTATGTGAGATCCCGAATTTTATGAAATAAAAGTATTCAATTTTTCTATTTTGGTAAATAGTTAAATTGATAAAAGTTTAAAGTTAAGGGTGATATTTGAAATTTTTGGTGATATTTGAAATTTTTTCAAAGTAAGAAAGTTTTCATAAAATAATCGGTGATAAAAGTACAGTAATACGCTTGGTTACATAGTAGCACACGGTATTGATTATTAATGCTTACGTAAGAAGTCACTCAGTTATACTCAATTATTGCTACAGTAATTGATGCATCATATCTCTCATATTATTGATTCAATTATTGTCACAGTATCATCTGCATAATATGTTATATTATTAAATCAATAATTGAGACGACAAAGTTATTCATATTATTATTTACAATATTGACAATGTCTAGAAGTTCTGTCAAGGAGAGATTTGGTCACCTAATTACGCGCCAATAGGGAGAAATCCTTATCGGAAAGTCCTCTCTTTTCTGGGAACGACCTGGTTGTTAAATATTGTGAATTATAATATTAATGATGAATAAATTCGTGTTGATTAAAGATAAAATTGATAGTTCCATTGTGTTGGGATTATTAGTGTTAGTGGGAATCGACATTTATTTCGATAATAATTGATGTCTGGAGGTTATATAGACCAATCGGGTAATTAACCGGATAAATAAGTAATTAATTGATATTAATTCACATGCTTATAACTATGTGTTCACATGTGTGTACTATTGATTCACATGATTTACTATTAGGGAAGTTGGTGCAAGATTGATAATACTTGCATGACTAAATTAAAAATAGAGGTATAGTGTAAGACCCCGAATTTTATGAAATAAAAGTATTCAATTTTTCTTATAATTACTATTCAGTAAATGGTTAAATTGATAAATGTTAAAGTTAAGGGTGATATATGATTTTTTTTCAAAATAAGCAAGTGGTTATAAAATAATCATTGTTGTCGGGGAATATTCGTTTGGTCGTGGAATATTCTTTCTGTCGGGGAATATTCGTACGACGGCGCAGCTATTTGTGGGCCCCATAACGAATAACTGTTGGATGAAGATAACGACAAAAATTGAGTTTTTATAATTAACGGCGTAGTTGTTACCGTTAACACTGTTAAAATACCCGGTGGTTAAAATACAGTAATACCCGTTATTGTACAGTAGCACACGGTATTGCACCAATTATTGATTCTTACTGTTCAATATTTTATTTTATTGATTCAATAATTGTTGCGTTGATATTTTATATTATTGTTGTTTCAATAATTGTCACTGCACAGTATTTCCCATTATCAGATCAATAATTCATATTATTTGAATAATATTATTAGATAACATTATTGGCAATGTCTAGATAGTTCTGTCTAATGAGAGGTTTGGTCATCTAATTGCGCGCCAGTAAGGAGAAATTCTTATTGGAAAGCCCCCTCTTTCCTGGGAACGGCCTGGTTGTCATAAATGTGATTCTGTAATATTTGTGAATAATTAATTATTGATTCATATGATAAGGAAATATTTATTTTATGTGAATATAAATGAGGGATATATTTTTGTGGTTAAAAATGAAGGAGTTAATGTTGAGGTGTTTTATCAGTATTTTTATCGGAATGGAGGTATTGAAAATCAAATTAAGGTTTTTGAGATATATTGCGGGGGTTATAATTTTTAATCCGACCGTTGGATCGTGGTAATTTTTAGATATCTTATACATATATAAGTTGAGTATATGTCCACAAATTTTGAACCGTTAAAAATGAACGTATGATTTATTATGAATTTTACGAGATGACTGGTTCAGAAATTATTGAATTTTTGGAGTTAATCATTTTGGTGGAAAATTCTAAAATTGGTGGGCCCCACTCTTGGTTGGTGAAGAAATATGCTGAGATTTTTATTCAAATGTGGTGGGTGGGAATAGTAACAGGTAAAGCCATCAGGTTGCAGGTTAAGTCTGCTTCGGCGTGCGAACATTTTCCTATAAATAGAGGGTTAAGTTAGAATTAAAAATCGCACCAGAAACATAAGCTTTCTCTCTTTCTCTCTCTATATTATGAAGCATATTTTGTGAGTATTTAGATACTTTGAGAGTTGTTATTCAATGCAAGTTTCCTTCGGCTTTGTATTCCAGTCAAAAATACTGCACTTTTGAGGTAAGGGATAGTAAGAGATTTTAAGGGTTGTTATGATTTTCAGTTTCGTAATTTTTCTGAACTTCAAAAATTCTGGAAAAATTTAAAATGACATTTTGATGAGTTTTATTTATTGTATCCAAAAATGGTGATTTTTGGATGTATAGATTAAGAGTTATGAATTTTACGGGAAAAAACTATTTTAAAAATAACCACCTATAACTCCTTGTGGTTAACTCCAAAATTGATGAAATTTTTATTGGAAGTATATCTATATAATATCGGTGTACTCTGTAAATTTCAGAATTTTTAGATAAAAGTATAATTTATGATAAATGTCTAAATATTCGGCGGTTTTGGCCATATAAAAAATAGTAAATAACTTTTAAAAATTCTGAGAAAAATATATGTTCAATATGAAACTATATTCTGCTAAATCCCAGAAAAGAAATATTTTTAGAACTGATTTGGTATTTTTCATGAAAATAGACTAGTTATGAGAAAATGAATTAAATATGTTATGTGAAGTAAGAAAATTAGAAAATATGATTTTATGGCTTGAGAATCCTATATGAGGAATATGCAGATTTTTGATGAGGGTTTTGGTTATTGGTAATGAAATCTTATGAGTTTGACATTTTAGGATGATTAAATGCATTATTTAGTATAGTGTAAACAATTAAAATAAATTGTTTATAAGCTTAAGAAATATTATTATTTCAATATCATTATACCAAAATATTGGTGTAGATTTTATTGTGGAATTTCTACCTTTTTGAGTCGAGGTTACTATTCACGAGTTACTATTCATGAGTTACTATTCACGAGTTACTATTCACGAATTACTATTCATGGGTTACTATTCACGAGTTACTATTCATGACAAAATTGGTTTCTTTTTCTGACCAAATTATAGTTGAGTTATGAATATTACTCTTGAGATTAAATCTTTATGTTGATCATATTATTTTTATCATCATATATAATATTTTTATAATCCTGATGTTAAAATTCTATTTCACTGGAGTGTAAAGATGGGTAGATTATTGGTATGATCATGACTAGAGTTCTCTTTGGCCTATAGTGCAAAGTTAAATTGTGACTGGTATGATCATGACCATTGAATTTATAATTGAATATCTTAAGCTTAAATGCAAAGGTGAATTGATCAACATGGTTATAATTATTGTTTATATAAATTCTGAAATGATTATATATTTCTTTGAGATATTAATATATTTAGCCTGTAATGTAAATATGAACTGTTGATGAATATATTTGGCCTGTAGTGCAAATATGAACTGTTGATTAATATCTTTGGCCTGTAGTGCAAAGATGATCTGTTGTTGAATTTCTTTGGCTAGCAGTGCAAAGATGAACTGTTGACGAATATCTTTGGCCCGTAGTACAAAGATAATTCCTCTCATATTCTCAAAGAATATGAGAGGAATTACGGCTTTACTCAAAGAATATGAGAGGAATTATCTTTGTACTACGGGCTAAAGATATTCGTCAACAGTTTATCTTTGCACTACTGGCCAAAGATATTCAACAACAGTTCATCTTTGCACTACATGCCAAAGATATTCAACAACATATCATCTTTGCACTACAGGCCAAAGATATTAATATCTCAAAGAAATATATAATCATTTCAGAATTTATATAAACAATAATTATAACCATGTTGATCAATTCACCTTTGCACTTAAGCTAAAGATATTCACTTATAAATTCAATGGTCATGATCATACCAGTCACAATTCAACTTTGCACTACAGGCCAAAGAGAACCCTAGTCATGATCATACCAATAATCTACCCATCTTTACACTCCAGTGAAAGAGAATTTCAATATCAGGGTTATAAAAATGTTATATATGATGATAAAAATAATATGATCAACATATAGTTTTAATCTCAAGAGTAATATTCGTAACTCATGAATAGTAAATCGTGAATAGTAACTCATGAATAGTAACCCCGACACAAAAGATAGAAATTCCACAATAAAATCCATACCAATAATTCGGTATAATGATATTGAAAGAATAACATTACTTAAATTTATAAACAATTTATTTTAATTGTTTACACTTTACTAATTAATGCATTTAATCATCATAAAATGCCAACTCTTACAATTTCATCATCAATAACCAAAACCCTCATAAAAAATCTGCATATACCTCATATAGGATTCTCAAGCCATAAAATCCTATTTTTCAATTTTCTTTCTTCACAAAACATATTTAATTCATTTACTCATAACTAGACCATTTTTATGAAAAATACCAAATCAGTTTCAAAAATATTTCTTTTCTGAGATTTAGCTTAATATAGTCCCATAGTGAACATATATTTTTCTCAGAATTTTTAAAAGTCATTTACTATTTTTCATATGGCCAAAATAGCCGAATATTTAGACATTTATCAAAAATTGTACTTTTGTCTAAAAATTCTGAAATTTACAGAGTATACTTCTATCATATACATGTACTCCCAATAAAAATTTCATCAATTTTAGAGTTTACCACAAGGAATTATAAGCTGTTACTTCTAAAATAGTCTTTTCTCATAAAATTCATAACTCTCAATCTATACATCCAAAAATCACCATTTTTGGACACAATCAAGAAAACTCATCAAAATATCATTTCAAATTTTTCCAGAATTTTTGAAGGTCAGAAAAATTACGAAACTGAAAATCATAACAACCCTTAAAATCCCTTACTATCCCTTACTATCCCTTACTATCCCTTACAATCCCTTACTATCCCTTACAATCCCTTACCTCAAAAGAGCAGTACTTCTGACTGGATATCGGATATGATGCTGAAGGAAACTTGCACTGATGAATAGCAACTCACCAAGTATCTAAAAACTCACAAAATATGCTTCATAATATAGAGAGAGAAAGAGAGAAAGCTTATGTTTCTGGTGTGATTTTCAATTCTAACTTAGCCCTCTATTTATAGAAAAATTTTGGTAGGTTTGACCTGCAACCTGATGGCTTTACCTGCTACTATTTCCACCCACCACATTTGAAATATAATTCAGCATATTTCTTCACCAACCAGAAGTGGGGCCCACCAATTCTAGAATTTTCCACCAAAAATGATTTATAACCTGATTTCTGAATCAGTCACCTCTTAAAATTCATAACAAATCATACGTTCATTTTTAACGGTTCAAAATTTGTGGGCATATACTCAACTTATATATGTATAACATATCCAAAAATTACCACGATCCAACGGTCGGATTAAAAATTATAACCCCCGCAAAATATCTCAAAAACTCTGATTTTTAATACCTCCATTCCGACAAAAATACTGATAAAAACCTCAACATTAACTCCTTTATTTTTAACCACAAAAATATATTCCTCATTTATATCCACATAAAATAAATATTTTCTTATCATATGAATCAATAATTAATTATTCACAAATAATATTACAGAATCACATTTATGACAACCAGGCCGTTCCCAGGAAAGAGGGGGCTTTCCAATAAGAATTTCTCCTTATTGGCGCGCAATTAGGTGACCAAACCTCTCCTTAGACAGAACTTTCTAGTCATTGCCAATAATGTTATCTAATAATATTATTCAAATAATATGAATTATTGATCTGATAATGGGAAATACTGTGCAGTGACAATTATTGAACAACAATAATATAAAATTTCAACGTAGCAATTATTGAATCAATAAAATAAAATATTGAACAGTAATTACTGTAACAATTATTGAGTAGTGCCTTCTTACGTAAGAATCAATAATTTTAAAAATACTATGCAATACCGTGTGCTACTGTGCAATAACGCGTATTACTGTATTTTAACCACCGGGTATTCCAACAGTGTTAACGGTAACAACTACGCCGTTATTTGTAAAAATTCAAATTTGTTGTTTTCTTCATCCGACAGTTATTCTGTTATGGGGCCCACAAATGGCTGCGCCGTCGTACGAATATTCCCCGACAGAAAGAATATTCCACGACCAAACGAATATTCCCCGACAACAATGATTATTTTATAACCACTTGCTTATTTTGAAAAAAAAATCATATTTCACTCATAACTTTAAACTTTTATCAATTTAACCATTTACTGAATAGTAATTATAAGAAAAATTGAATACTTTTATTTCATAAAATTCGGGGTCTTACATACTGTCTAGATGACAATATTTATATTTAAACTCACAGTATATGTGTTGTCGTATTTTGCACGACAATTGTAATAATAAAGTTGTAGTTATTTTCTGTACCATGTATTTGGCGACTCAGAATGGGTTGGATGGATTGGACCTATTTTGGGGGCGTCACAGTTGGTATCAGAGCTTAGGGATATGATCCCTGGCTGAGATGTGAGACAAGAACTAGGAGGGGAGAGACGGGGAATTCCTTCGCTAGTATGACCTGACTAAGTTTATTTGGTGTTTATTTGGTCGGTTAGAGTATAGGGATAATATATGACATGACTATTAACCCTTGTTTTATGGCGGTATTTAAGAATGGCAGCTGAGAACGTTAATAATGGAGTAAATCAGACCGTGGAGACACCTTTGATCACCACCCAGGGGAACGTACAACAGGAAGGCAATATTCCTCCTGTAAACAACGTTACCGAGCAAACGATGAATGATGGAATGTTTAGGAGCTTTTTGCAGTTCATGCAAAATCAGACGAGGGAGACTCGTGTGCAGAATACGGGTGGAAATGATAACGCGCGGTTTGTCACAGCTAAGCAGTTCAAAGAATTGGGACCACCAGAATTTAAGGGAAAGCCGGATCCGATCATGGCGGAAACGTGGGTCAAGCAAATTACCAAGATATTCGATGTCTTGGGATGCACGGAGGAACAAAAGGTTCCATTCGCCACCTTTATGTTCCGCGGTGAGGCAGACTACTGGTGGGAGTCTGTGATGCGTACCCAGCCTGACGCACTCAACATGTCCTGGGAAACATTTCAAAAACTATTCAATGACAAGTACTTTCCTGAAAGTATTCGTCATATGAAGGAGGTAGAGTTTATCAGACTGGAACAAAACAACATGACGGTGTCCCAGTACGAGGCGAAGTTTGCAGAGTTATCCAGGTTTGCACCTCATTTGGTCGAAAATGAGGAACGAATGACAAGGATGTTTCTGAGAGGTCTAAAACCCGAGATTCGTCAATATCTTATCTCTCATAAATTTTCTTTATATTCAGATGTTGTAAACAGGGCTCAATTATTAGAGCGAGATAATGAGTATGTGCAACCGAGGGACCACAACCAGGGTCATACCGGTGGCGGCAGTCATCGAAGCAATGAAAACCAGCAGGGAGGAAAATATTCGGACAAAAGCGGTAACCACTCTGGTGGTAATCGTGGTCGTGATAATAGAAGGAGCGAGTCGGGAGGAGATTTCAAGAAGAGAAGGTACAACAATGATAACGTGAAGACGTCAGCACAAACATCAACTGTTTCTAGGGGAGGAGAACGACTACCGGTCGTATGTTACAAATGTGGGAAAGAGGGACATATCAGCCCAAACTGCCCACAACAATCCAAGGTATGTTATAACTGTGGAAAGGAGGGTCATATAGCTCGAGAGTATTCTGTAGCAAAACCAAGTTCAGCGGGGATGGTGACTCCAAAAGTTGTCCCGGATAAGTCGAAATCAGCGGTTCCTGGAAGAGCGTTTTTCGTGAGTGATCAGAATGCGAGGAACCCGAACGAAGTTAGCATGGGTTAGTTAATTATAAATTTTTTTTGCGAAGTCTATACCTTATTAGATACCAGTTCTACCCATTCATTTATTTCTCCTGCTTGTGCTCAACGTTTAAACTTGACTCCGGAGAAATTGGACTTTGACTTATCTGTTGAAACTCCGTTAGGTCCACTGTTTATAAATCTTGCATGATCTAAGTTGGCACTATCACATTACCTGTTGATCTTATCTCTTTAAAGATACTTGCTTTTGATGTGATTTTAGGAATTGATTGGTTAACTACTCATCATGCCAAAATTGATTGCTTTCGTAAGGTTGTTAGTTTTCATATTCCTAAGCAACTTGTTATTCGAATTCAAGCAACAAAACCATTGAAGTCAAACTCTTTCATATCAAGCCGTAAAATCATTCGTTTATTGAAAAACGGATGTCAAGTTTTCTTAGCCATGTCATGGACTTGAACAAAATACGTCAGAATTGAATGATATTTCTGTTGTTAGTAAAATCCCTGACGTATTTCCTGAAGAATTTCTTGGCCTGCGCGTGATATTGAATTTTGTATCATCTTTGAATCTGGTACAAAACTCATTTCTAAAATCTCATATCGAATGGCTCCTATTGAACTTCAGGAGTTAAAAACCCAACTATAGAAGTTGATAACCGAGCCTCTATCTGGTGACTTCCTTTGTAGAATGCACCGAAGCCAAACTCTCCGTAGGGGACGCCATATTCATGCGGTAGTAAACTGATAAGTGTCATTGTGACGTACTATCCAAGATTGGGATATGAGTCACAGTTGAGAGCAACCTAAGTCAGTAATCGAAGTACGTAGCTTTTTGGGCTTAGCTGGTTATTATCGGAGATTTGTGGAAGAATTTTCTCTAATCGCTACTCCGTTAACTCAGCTGACTCGGAAAGATATAAAATTCGTATGGAGTGAGGAATGTGAGAAGAGTTTTCAAGAACTCAAGAGGAGACTCGTTTCGGCACCTGTTCTGACAATACCATCTGGTTCGGATGGATTTGTTATCTACAGCGATGCTTCAGGCAAAGGGTTAGGATGTGTTCTCATGCAACATGGGAAAGTCATAGCCTATGCCTCGCGACAACTCAAAGAATATGAGAGGAATTATCCTACTCATGATTTGGAGTTGGCAGCAGTCGTTTTTGCGTTGAAGATCTGGAGACACTACCTTTATGGGGAGAAAGTGGAGATCTATACAGATCATAAAAGCCTCAAATATTTCTTCACCCAAAAGGAACTCAACATGCGGCAACGACGTTGGCTTGAGCTGTTGAAAGATTACGATCATACCATCCAATATTAATCTGGAAAAGCGAACGTAGTAGCTGACGCATTGAGTAGAAGATCATACGCGGGTACGAGTGCAATGTTGTTAACACAAAGGCTCATTTTGTATGACTTGCAAAGGATGGAGATAGAGATGAAGGCTCCAAGTACCCACATGATGATATCAAATATACGAGTAGAACCGACTTTAATCGATAAAGTTAAAGCTGCTCAAGTTACGGACATGGAGCTGATGCGTATGAAGAAGAAAGTGCAAGAAGGTGCTATTCCAGAAGCAAGAATCGATGAAGAAGGAATACTTCGAGTCAACTTCAGACTTTGTGTTCCTAATGATTTTGACTTGAAGCATAGAATAATGATGGAGGCACACAACACACCGTTTGCAATCCATCCTGGGAGTACCAAAATGTATCACGATCTTCGACATACATTTTGGTGGAGCAATATGAAAAGAGAGATCGCGGAGTTTATCTCGAGATGTTTAACTTGTCAACGTGTAAAAGCGGAGCATCAAGTACCAAAGGGTCCATTGCAACCACTTGAGATTTCGAAATGGAAGTGGGAACACATTACTATGGATTTTGTTACGGGTCTTCCCAAGGTTTCTCAAGGTATAGATGCGATTTGGGTTATTGTTGATAGATTAACCAAGTCCGCTCATTTCTTACCGATACGTGAGACTTATTCCCTTGAACGTCTTGCTAGTATGTATGTGAACGAGATTGTGAGATTGCATGGCATGCCAGTATCCATAGTTTCGGATCGTGACCCAAGATTCACTTCACGATTTTGGGTTAGCTTGCAGAAAGCTATAGGCACGGATTTACGATTCAGTTCGGCATACCATCCTCAAACGGACGGACAATCAGAGAGGACTATTCAAACTCTTGAAGATCTATTAAGACTTTGTGTCCTAGATCTCAAAGGGAGTTGGGATAAGTACCTACCATTGGTGAAATTCTCCTACAACAACAGTTATCAGGCGAGCATAGGTGTGGCTCCATTCGAGGCATTGTATGGAAGAAAATGTCGTTCTCCAGTATGCTGGGACGAGGTGGGTGAAGCAACATTGTTGGGACCAGAGTTGGTACGCATTACTACAGAGAAGATCCAAACGATTCGACAACGTATACAAACGGCACAGGATCGACAAAAGAGTTATGCGGATCTTCATCGGAAGGACGTGGAATTTAATATTGGGGATCATGTATTGTTACGTGTTGCACCATGGAAGGGAGTTACAAGATTTGGGAATAGAGGAAAGCTCAATCCAAGATTTGTTGGTCCATTTGAGATTCTTGAGCGAATAGGAAATGTGGCATATAGACTCGCATTACCTCCAAGCATGTCTCGTGTTCATAATATTTTTCACATATCTATGCTTCGTAAATATGTTAATGACCCGAACCACATTATTGAGTTAGAACCAGACGAGATAGCTGAAGATTTAACGTACGAGGAGGTACCTGTTAAGATCTTGGATAGGAAAGAGCATGTCCTACGCACGAAGGTTATACCACAAGTTAAGGTTTTGTGGAGAAACCATACTATTAAAGAAATGACCTGGGAGTTGGAATCAGAAATAAAAGCGAGGTATCATCACCTTTTTGAAACATCAGGTACGTACGTCAATTTCGAGGAGGAAATTTCATAAGGAGGGGAGGTTGTAAGACCCCAACTTATTAATGAATAAAATCAAATTTTCTCTAAATATTATTGTGAATAATAAGGGGTTAATTTGATATAATACTTTGGTTATGAGTGAAATGTGCAAATTTTGCAAAATAAGCAAGTGGTTATAAAATATTTATTTTTGGTCGGTGAATATTCGATTGGTCGTGGAATATTCTTGCTGTCGGGGAATATTCGTACGACGACGCAGCCTTGTGTGGGCCCCATAACAGAAAGCGATTGGATGAAGAAAACGACAAGTATAAGTTGTTTATAAATAACGGCGTAGTTGTTACCGTTAATACTGTTGGAATACCCGGTGGTTAAAATACAGTAGCACACGGTATTGCACCAATTATTGATTCTTACGTAAGAAGGCACTACTCAATAATTGTTATAGTAGTTATTGTTCAATATTTTATTTTATTGATTCAATAATTGTTGCATTGATATTTTATATTATTGTTGTTTCAATAATTGTTGCTGCACAGTATTTTCATTTATCAGATCAATAATTCATATTATTTGAATAATATTATTAGATAACATTATTGGCAATGTCTAGAAAGTTCTGTCTAAGGAGAGGTTTGGTCATCTAATTGCGCGCCAGTAAGGAGAAATTCTTATTGGAAAGCCCCCTCTTTCCTGAGAACGGCCTGATTGTCATAAATGTGATTCTGTAATATTATTTGTGAATAATTAATTATTGATTCATATGATAAGGAAATATTTATTTTATGTGGATATAAATGAGGGATATATTTTTGTGGTTAAAAATGAAGGAGTTAATGTTGAGGGTTTTGTCAGTATTTTTGTCGGAATGGAGGTATTAAAAATCAGGATTTTTGAGATATTTTGCGGGGGTTATAATTTTTAATCCGACCGTTGGATCGTGGTAATTTTTGGATATGTTATACATATATAAGTTGAGTATATGTCCACAAATTTTGAACCGTTAAAAATGAACGTATGATTTATTACGAATTTTACAAGATGACTGGTTCAGAAATTGTTGAATTTTCGGAGTTAATCATTTTGGTGGAAAATTCTAGAATTGGTGGGCCCCACTTGTGATTGGTGAAGAAATGTGCTGAATTATATTTCAAATGTGGTAGGTGGGAATAGTAGCAGGTAAAGCCATCAGGTTGCAGGTCAAACCTACTAAAATTTTCCTATAAATAGAGGGCTAAGTTAGAATTAAAAATCACACCAGAAACAAGTTTTCTCTCTTTCTCTCTCTAGATTATTGAGTGTATTTTGTGAGTATTTAGATACTTTGAGAGTTTCTATTCATCAGAGCAAGTTTCTTTCAGCCTTATACCGGTATTCCGACCAGAAGTACTGATATTTTGAGGTAAGGGATATTATTTTCTTCTTAAATGATATTATTTTCTTCAATATCATTATGCTGAAATATTGATATGAGTTTTTATCAAATTTGGAACTTTTTGTGTCGGGGGTTACTATTCACGTATACGGCACTATTCACGTATACGGCACTATTCACGAATACGGCACTATTCATCGAAAAATAAAATTTTCTCTTTTTGTCCAAGATGTCTATTATGGTTACTATCTTTGATTGTATCCATGTTTTGATCTTTATTTTTGAATTCTGCTTCACAATTGATTATTATGAAGTATTATTGATCTTGGATAAACTGTTATACGAATCCCTAATATTTGTCCTTCTGTCTCACTGGATTCGTTCTCTTTAAGATATTTTTCATCATCCTCAGTCCTAAATGATGATATTACTGAATATCTTTGGCCTGTAGTGCAAAGATGTATAATTACTTGATGAGTATCTTTGGACTGTAGTGCAAAGATGAACAGGTGTTGAGATGAACATGACCGACTGATGATACAAATGAATATCTTTGGCCTGTAGTGCAAAGATGAATATTTGGTTAAAGATGATTATTAATTGATGTTACAGGGATAAAATATTGATGATGGACTTTTAAATCTTAGAAGATAGTAGAATTCTTTCTCTACTTGACTCTTCTAATGGTTTGCTGTTTCCGCTGCAGTTGTTGATCTAAAACTTGTTGTCGATTATATTTTATCAGATTTTTCCCTGTTGAAGACTAACGATAATTTGTTTGTATATTATCTTAGTCATAATATTCTTTACTGGGCTAGTTGAGCTCACCCTTTTCCTTTTTGTTCCATTTTTCTTCTCAGGGGGTGAGAACATAGCAGGATCTAGTCGGGGTATGGAGTGATGGTTCTAGAAAGATGTTTTAGCAGTCCTCACTATTTCTGTAAAATAGTGTTTGAATAATTGTAATGAGGATTTATTTGAGTATGAATACTGTCTAGATGACAATATTTATATTTAAACTCACAGTATATGTGTTGTCGTATTTTGCACGACAATTGTAATAATAAAGTTGTAGTTATTTTCTGTACCATGTATTTGGCGACTCAGAATGGGTTGGATGGATTGGACCTATTTTGGGGGCGTCACATTCCAACAGAATAATAATTAATGAAACCAGGTCAGGCGTAGAACGCACAGACATGATATTTCAACAGAATAATAAAGACGGAATCAGGTCCGGCGTAAAACTCATAGACATGATATTCCAACAAAATAATAAAGAATGGATTAATAGAAGAATTTCACCAAGTATAGGGTAGCCCGCGTATATAGGTTATTCCAGCAGAATAATAAAGAATGGAATAACAGAAGTTCTCTTCATGAATACAAAAGAAATAATACCCCTTACGGGTACAACAAATAATATCCCTTACCTTAGGAAGAAGAGTACTGGATATAGAAGTAGTGAAGTAACAGAACACTTTTCTTCTTTCTCTCTATAGTTTCTCTCTCTAGAGTTTCAGTGAATTCGTAAGAAATAATGAATGAATGAACTTCTATTTATAGAAGAATGGACTGCATAGTAACTAATTCATAAACGGTCCAGATTGATTTACTTTTAATCGGACGGTCCATATTTAAAGCAAAATCTTTTAAATAAAATATATTATATTCTATTTATAATCTAATAAAACGAATAACTTTATAAAAGTATTCTGTTTTATATAAAAGACTTTTACTATGCAAAATACTATGCAAGCACTATGCAATACTATGCATAATAAAATATAATATATTCTATTTATAGAATAACTTTATAAAAGTATTCTGTTTTATATAAAAAGATTTTACTATGCAAAATACTATGCATAATGGAATATAATATATTCTATTTAAAGAATAACTTTATAAAAGTATTCTGTTTTATATAAAAAGTTTTTCTGTTTTATTACATTAATAATACTAATGAAACAAAACTGATTGACTTATCACGTAAGCATTAATAATTAATACTGTGCGCTACTATGCAACCACGCGTATTACTGTACTTTTACTACCGAGTAGTTCAACAGTTTTAACGGTAAAACTTCCGCCGTTATTTTCATAAAAATATTTTTGTCGTTTTTTTAATTCGACAATAATTCCGTTCTGGGGTCCACCAATTATTGTACCGTCGTACGGATATTCCCCGACAAAAAGAATATTTTATATCAACTTGCTTACTTTGTAAAAAATTTCACATATTACCCTTAACTTTAAACTTTTATCAATTTAACTATTTACCAAAATAGAAAAATTGAATATTTTTATTTCATAAAATTCGGGGTCTCACAAAAAGCTACTACTATAATATTCTACTAAATAATTTCATTAATAATAATATTTATCTTTAAATAATAATAAAAAATTAATAATAAACTTGCATTAGCATTTTGGGTTATCAAATCTGAAATTTTGAGTTCATAATTAAATTAGGATTCAAAAATTGTGCCAATAGATAGGGTCAGATTCAGATCTTTATGTTGACATTATTTGATTTATATGTACACCAGATCCAAACTGTTACCCATTTTCTCTTTCTTAATAGAGATCTTCATTCTTAATTGTTAGTTTTACAAAACACAAAAAAATCATCCAGATTCCCATATCATCCATATCCAAAATTAATAGAAAAAAAGTTAGAATTAGCATTCAATCAGTCCTACCAACCACAAAATTTATATGGCAAAATATCAGAAAATTTTAATCTCTAACTGGAACCAATGAATTTAATCGAAATTCATTAAATCCCCAATTAACACACAGGAAGGAGCGAAAGAGATTAACACACAACAGAACAATAATCAACAATAGGCGAGGAAGATTAATAAGAATAAATCAATTAATAACGAACAAATGATGAAGAATGTAGAAAATATTTATCAACTGAACGAGCCAAAGAGAAGAGCGGCAGACAGGAGCGGAATTTTTATAATATTACTGAAATTATTTTTGTTCAAAAAAATATAAACTCAATAAGGAAGACTCTGAATAATTTAAAATTATAAATTTTATCAATTAAAAGTCACGAAAAAGTAAAAAAAATTTACCAAATAAATTTTACCTCTTATCAAATCAGAGGCATACAATCAAACACTACCTAAAGTTTATTGTCCTATTGGTAGCACTGAACAAATAAAGTTTATCGGGAATCTGAGGTTGATGGATGGAGTCTCTAATTAATTACATCTCCTTGATCTTTATACCTGACAGTCACGTGGCTCAGAATGGTCCCCACATTACAGTAGGGAAACATGACGCCCAAGTGTCGGTAAGAGTTGTGAACCGTCCACGTATTCAGAATAAAGGAAATCTGAATTGTCCAAGTTAATAATTTAAGATAATAAAATATATTCAAGTCCATTTGGAAATATACAAAGTCTTGGTAGGGTGATATAGTGGTAATAAAGTACTGTATCCATAGCTTAATATTAGTTGTTTTAAAAAAATATTTTTATTTTTTTAATATAACTTATTTGAAAATTTTAATTAATATTAATTATTTAATTTTTAATATTATTTTAGATATTAAATATTATTTTGATTTTTTATTATTTTTTGTCTAATAATAAATTTTTTTAATACAATAACTATATAGATGTTTAATATTATATAATTATGTTTTTAATGGTTATACACCATTCTGAAAAAACTTTATATTAATGGACGGGAATTGTTAGGAAGGAAGTATTATAGATAGGATAGCGACGTGATATGACTTTAATCCATCTTTGGACGCGGCGGCAACACGTATGTAGCGGAGGATAAGGTTATAAGGTTATTTAATGAACTCCAAGATTTATTTTCTCTCTCTCTCTTTCTTACCCTTCCTACTTTTTGGTGCCTTTATAAAATCCGTGACCTTCCTCCTCCGTTTCTCACTCATTCACTCGTTACATCAGATCCAGATTTATTTACAACAAAGAAGGGAGGGAGGGAGGGAGAGAGAGAGAGAGAATGGCGAATATAATCCACAAAATAGAGGAGACATTGGGCATGGGAGGTGACAAGCACAAGGAAGGTGAGCAACACAAGAAGCCCGAAGGCCAGCACGCTGGAGATCACAAGGAAGGTGGCCATGGAGGTGGTGGAATCGTCGGCAAAATCAAGGATCAGATCCAAGGCGGCCATGGCGGTAGCAGCGACGATCACCACGACGGCGACAAGAAGAGCCACGACAAGAAGAAGAAGAAGGACAAGAAGAAGCACGGCGAGCATGGCCATGACAAACACGGCGACAGCAGCAGCAGCGATAGCGACTAAATCTATCTTTATTAATTTCCTCTCTCCTATCTTACTACTACTTTGTACGTACGTATTTAGGTTAATTATTATTATTGTCAAGGAATAAAGAAAATGATTTTGTTTCAAAACAAACAAAAAAAAATTATTATGATTTTTAGGCATGTAATAAATTGATAAGTTTGTGAAATGAGATCTGATCTGATATATGGCATTGTTTGCAGGTTGGGGGAGGGGGGAGAGGGAGAGGGAGACAGGAGCTTTATTATTATTATTACGACTTTCCGTTTAGGATGCTGATTGTTGCAAATTAAATAAAGGAGATAGTAGATGTTAGACGTGGTTAATTATGTAGTAGTAGTAGCATCAGCGCTTCTTTAAGAAGTGGAAGTGAGCACACCCTGCTGCAATCACTCTTATCCTTGTGTAATTTTATGATTAGGGATGGCTTGTTTGTTCCTACTTATTAATGCTTTTGTATCATTCCTAATTATATAAATATGTTACCTACCCTACCTGCCTACTTTTTTTTCTCTTTTTTTTTTGGGTACTTTTATGAGTTCGGTTAATTTATTTTATAATAATTGTATCTATTTTTTTTGTTTAAATTAAATAAATAGATTATATAAAATTTTATTATTAATTTTTAAAAATATATTGAAAAGATGAGAGAAATAAATTAAAGGATATATATAAAAGAACAAAAATGTCTCTCTAGGAGGGAGGGAGGGAGGGAGGCTGTGTCCCTACGTGGATTTAAATTTTGGATGACTCAGACGAACCAAGTCGGTTGTGAGAGCAGATTTTCGGGTGATGATGTGCTGGCCTTGCCAACCTTGGGCTCACTTCTTTAGCCCAGCCCAGCCATATCTAAGCCCGGTGATTGAACGGGTTCAAAATCTCAATTTAATCAGAGCAAATCTATAATTGGACCTTCAACCATATACTAAAATTCACTGTTTTTCAAAGTCCAAGTTAAAAAAAAAAAGCATTGTACTAGTAGTTTAGCAATAGATAGACTCCAATGGGCAATAATGACAAATTCATGTGGGTTTCCTAGCTCTAATAAATCTTACTCCCTCCATACATAAATAAATGATGTTTTGAAAAAAATAATTTGTTTCAAATTATATTTTGTTTACAACTTTTCAGGAGAATAAATTATTTACTTTCTTATATTACCTTTACTTTTTTTCATTGTCCCAAGAAATTATCGCCCTTAGTATTAATAGTTTTTAACTTTTCATAAAGAGGTAGTGATGGAATTTTACACGGATTTTAATTATTAAATGATAGTATTAAATGACTTTCTTAATTCTTGTGCAAAAATTTTAAGCGATACTACTTCCATCCCATAATAACTGTCGTTTCATTTTTTTTCCAATTTATTTGTCGTTTACAACTTTCTAGGAGAATAAATTATTTACTTTCCTATATCACCCCTACCTTCTCTCATTGTCCTAAGAAATTTTTTCCTTGTATTAATAGCTTTCAACTTTCCATAAAAGGGTAGTGATGAAATTTTACATCAATTTTAATTAATAAATGATGGCACTAAATGACTTTCTTAATCCATGTGCATCAAGCTAAAGCGACGGTTATTATGGGACGGAGGTAATAGTTGGAGTATTTAGGAATGGAGGGAGTACCTACCAACCTGTGAGCCGATTAAATCTGCCCCAAGTTTATAGTTCCAACGTTAGTTATACTAAAAACTCTCAATTTCATGCTCACATATATATGGATATACATTACTCCCTCAGATTTATATTTGTGATTAGTTAATTTGCCAAAATTATAAAATTGACATTAATTTTATTTGATTTCAATATAAACAAATAATACTGTATAGACTAACCGAATGATACTACTAAATTCATAATTATTGCTATCCAAACTTAATTGAAATAATTATATCAATTGAATTTTTAAGATTTTGAAAATTGACAACCAAAGGAAGAAGAGTATTATTATATCTTAAGCAAATTAATCTTCCAAAAACCTTTATACATTGTTATTTTCTTGTTGCTGATTTCTTGGGTGGAGTGCTTTTGGTTTATGCTTAGTCAGACAATAACAATGGTGGTGTCTTGCGCATAACTTCATATATACATCAATTAAAATGACAGAAAATATATATTTTATTACTCTGCATATTAAAGATAATAATACAAAAAATGAAATGAACTTCTTCCATCAGCTTTAGCATATTAAACAAATTTGAAACGATGCTACTTGTTTCCACAAATCATTCATTCTACAAGACGGACAGCGAATAGAATAAGTCTGTCTTTGTTTTTTACACCACCATGTGGCACACACTTGTTAGCCGGCCACTCTTTTCCTCCCCTTACATTTTCCACCAACTTCCTTCCTGATACCCTTATAATTCAAAGAGCTAGCTCGTGATCAAAACAGAAAAGCAAGATGGATAGGCTCATAAGCTTAGAGCCATCAAATCTTGTGTTAATCAGAATTGAACAAGGGCAAAAATGTTTTGGGGAGCTCACTTTACGCAATGTTATGCACACCATGCCCGTGGCATTTCAGCTTCAACCCATGAACAAAACTCGTTACACATTCGGTCCACAATCAGGAATCATATCTCCACTCACCGCACTTACAATTGAGATCATTTATGAATCCCCTCCAAATTCACTTCTTCCGGAATCATTCCCACATTGCGATGATTCCTTCTTATTGCATAGCGTAGTTGTTCCTGGTGCTGCGATTAAACCACACCCCTCCTCCACGTTTGATACTACGTCTAATGATTGGTTCACCGCAAAGAGAAAACAGGTGTTTATTGACAGTGGTATAAAGATCATGTTTGTTGGCTCTCTTATCTTGGCTCAACTTGTTAGAAAGGGGGCAATGGACGAAATTCGAGATGTATTAGAGAAATGTGACCCATCTTGGAAGGCCGCCGACTCAATTGATGATGAGGGTCAAACGTTACTTCATTTGACCGTCAACCAGAGTAGGCCTGATCTTGTGCAGCCGGACATTGAGGGTCATAACAGTTCCGGCTCGACTCCACTTGAGACTGCAGTTGCTTCGGGAGAAGCTCTAATTGTAGAGCTCTTGTTGGCTCGTGGAGCCAACGTGGAAAGATCAGAATCTTCCGGTTGGGGCCCGGTTCATCTCGCGTCAAGAAACGGCCATGTAGAGGTTGTGAAACTTCTTTTACTAAAAAATGCAAATGTTGACACGCTTACCAAGGATGGTAACACGGCCTTACACATAGCAGTCGAGGAGAGAAGAAGAGACTGCGCGAGACTATTGTTAACTAGTGGCGCAAGACCCGATATTCGTAACACTGTTGGCGGCGATACTCCGTTACATATCGCGACAGCCTTAGGGGATGAACATATGGTTAAGCTCTTACTTCAAAGAGGAAGAGGAGCTAACAAATATATCCGCAACCGAGTTGGGAAAACTGCCTATGATATTGCGTTGGAGCACGGCCACACAAGCCTTTTTGATGCGCTCGGTCTCGGGGAGAGCTTGAGTACAGCTGCGCGAAAGGGGGAAGTGAGGTCTATTCAGAGCCTCCTTGAAAATGGAGCCTGGATAAATGGGCGTGATCAGCGCGGCTGGACCGCGCTGCATCGGGCTTCGTTCAAGGGACGGCTGGAGACCGTCCGAGCTCTAATCGAAAAGGGTATTGAAATTAATGGTAAAGATGAGGATGGTTATAGTGCATTACATTGCGCGGTGGAGTCGGGTCATGCTGAAGTGGTTGAATTGCTGGTGAAGAAAGGGGCGGATGTGGAGGCGAGGACTAGTGAGGGTGTTAGTGCGGTTCAAATTGCGGAGTCTTTGCATTATTCGGGGATTACGAGGATTTTAATCCACGGAGGTGCAACAAAAGATGGATTAATTACTGAGGTAATTAGCAGTGTTGGACCAATTTCAGTGTCATTTGGGAAGGAAAAAGGGGCAAAAGAAATGGGGGTGGGGGTTGGGGCAAATAAAAAGAAGGGGGTTCGCGGAAGAGGTATGAAGAGTAGATTTGATCGGTCTATGCAACTGAGTGTTATATAATAGTTAATTATTATGGTAGCAGTAGCAGGATAGAGATGAGTTTATATTGGCTTATTCGAGTTTAGTTTTGCAAAGGTTTTGATTTTTTATTTTTATTTTGTAGTATTTTGTTATTTTAATTTATTAGTTCATGTAAACAACCGTAGGAAATACCTCTAATTTGAAGTGGGATAAATTAATATAATGTCAAGACCTGATTCTTTTTCTCGTATTATTGGCAAAATATGTTGTTAAGAAATTTTCATAGCAAAAGTCCATACTGCCAATCTATAACTATATATAATAAGTTAAATATGAGTTAATTTAGGTGGTCATCGAGTTAATATCAAGTTATTTTCGAGTTCATCGTCTCTCAAATTATTCCAATGTACATATATATATATATATATATATATATATATATATATATATATAATACACAACACAATTTTAAATTATATTATTCATACTAGCCGGGTGATCACCAACTGATAAAAATACAAATACATAAGAGCTCTTTTAAGTTTTGTTTGTAAACTCTGAATAGTACTGCTACTATGGTCTATGTTTGGATTGGTCAACTTATTAATAAATACCGGCGAGCAATAAAATTCTTCTCAACTCTTTCCGGTGTTGTTGGTTTCTTTAATTTAATTTGGCGTTTGCGAGTGGAGTAGTAAATTATTAGACCGAAATGATCGTGGCACGTGAGTAGCACGCAGAGTGTGCACTCCTTCCTCTGAATCTGAATCTGGCCGGCTTCGTTGGAGTGTTTCCCACCAACCTTACCATTGATTACAAATTATTCTATAAATATTTTATAAACGGTTGATGTGGCGTACTTTATCTCAACAAATGTAGTCTTCGGTCACACACAATATGTTGAGGTGAAGTATGCTACATCAACGGTTTATAAAATATTTATATAATAATTTGTGTATTTAGTATTATTCCGATTTAATATCATCACTACAACACACACGGTTGTGACGTATCTAGATCAATAGTTTAGGTAGTATGTAACTTATGACTTTTTGGGAAATCATAATACTATAACAGAAGGCATGAAAAAAAGAGAGTTAATTTAATGAATTCAGCCTGCCTACCTACATTGTTGAATCGTAATTTTCACCCATTAGCTATATATAAAAATATATAAGTATACATTATATTGTCATCAGTTTTGTGTCTAAACAAGACTTATTTTCCATGTATCTATCATTTTCTTCTTTCTGGAGATCTCATGATTCAATATTCTTTGAGCAATTGACCTACCTTTTTATGCATGTACTTGTAAGCCACCAAATCAATGGGGGCCGGAAAGCTTTAATATATATGTTCATTCTTCATGTCAAGTGTATTATATATGTTTCATTTTTCTATCTCTCTTTTATATCTTTATAGTTTTGACCATTTTTCTTTTTCAATTATAATCTTTTTTTTACAAACCCTAGTAACAATGCTAGGAAAGATTAATCACTCAAACATAATGTTTGATAACGTTAATTGAGGGGATACCTACCATAACTAAAATTGAAATCCGAATTATAAACTTTCATGACATAAGTAGAAAAATAAAATAATCAGAAAACAACTTATCTATTAAGACATTCAGAAACCGAAACCGAAAATGACTCTCTCTACATTAATTGAGAGGCTCTAAACTCCAAAAAAACCGAAAACGGACTCCCACAAGAATGAAGGAAGGAAGGAAGGAAGGAAGACTGAGAAAATAAACTCTACAAAAACCAAATAATAGATTAATGATAACAAAAAAATATGAGGGAAACAGAGAAAAAGGATCCTCCGATCCAAAATTTGAAATTTTAGAGGTTAGAATTTCTTACCAGAGAGAGAAGAGGAAGGGGGAAAAGAGATAAACCCAATTATATTTTCATTTAAAACTTTAAAGTATCAATTCTCACGCTTAAATGCAAAGTAAGATACACCAAACACACCACGTTGTCTGAAGGCCAAAAGTAAGATGATGATTTTTGACAACTTTCTTCTTAATGCCATATAATTTAACATTGACTAATAAAAAATTAATACTATTGTTTTCACAACAAAATCTCATTTATAAACATTAAGATTATTATTTATATTTATTCTTGTGAGCCCAAATATAAAATTAGGGCTTACGTGTGATCTAAAGAATTAAATGAACCGGGAGAAGTCTCCACGTGTCCCGAGGCAGAAGGCTCGTGGAGACGACTCATTTGAAAATTGATTGAGGGATTGGATTGGTGGCTAGAAGGACATGATGATTTAGGCATTACTTAAGTAATTAAGGGTATTTTTTGAAGTTTCTCTGAAATCACATGCCAAGCACAAGACCCAGACATGTGCAAGGCACGTGACCATTTTTCAGGAAACTCTATAAATACCCCATTTCATTTCAATAGAAGGGGACTTTTAATTCTCTCTGAATTGGAGACTTTGAAGAAGGTTCTTGAATTCTAAGAATTCTGCCACGTGTTACTCGAGCAATTGCTTACCTGTTCTTCTCCCCTCTTCAACCACTCAATCAAGACCGTGCTCTTTGCGGATTTCTCTCCTCCTCAGTCAACACGAAACCCTAACCCTAGTAAGGTACGGTTTTCTTACCTACATTTATTTGGCGACTCTGCTGGGGAGGTGTAGAATTTGTGAAGGGTATGCCCACGACTCAAAGTGAGAGAACGGTAGGAAGAGTTTCACCGACACCTAACATTACTTCACCGGATCCGGTTCCGAGACAGACAAATCAACATTTCCAAGGCACGAATCTGGATCTCGATCAACCCCTCGTAGAAGACGCTTCAGAAGGAAGTTCAACATCACCACATATGGCTGATCAACAACAAACTAATGACAAGCAGATGGGCACAGGAAGACAAGGTGAGGAAGTAAGTGGAGAACAAATAACCACGAATGCTGTGCAGTTGGAGATGTTCAATGCCTTAAGGGAGGCAAGAGAAGGACAAGGAATGATGAAGACCATGATGTCAGAAATGCGGAAACAACAGGAAGAGATGAGAAATTTTCGTCAGTAGTTAATGCAGATTCCAACCTTCAAAGCTATGCTTCCAGGAAGTTCGCAGATAGAACGAGCAGGAGCGGATGTCAACAAGGACAGTCAGAATGTGCCTCCAGCAACGGAGAGTCAGCCGATTCCAATCATCCATTTAGAGCCCCAAACCAGTGGTGATGTACCACAACCCAAAGTGCAAACAAGCCAGTCTCAACCAGTCGTCATTCCCAACATTTTCACAAGTGCAGATACCGATTATACCAAGCCACGCCCAACAAACAAGCCAACAAGTACAAGGAATGCAAGCTTTGCATGATGCCAGTGTACACCAGCCGATCTCCTTACCATATACACCGCCAACACAACAATATATTACAACCCCTCAAAAAATCCATACGATAAGTCAGTATGTGACGAAGGATGATATGCTCGACGCAATCAGTACTGTATTATTGTTATACAAATAATTTTATTTGAAAAAATAAATAACAAATGAGACACTTTTTTCTTAAACCCAGAGATTATAATCTAATATGTGTTGTTTGGTCTATATTTTCTCTTTTCAATACGACAGCTACGTACGCTTTAATATTTAGATTTGTTTACTGAAAACTGCAGGGCTGCATGCACATTATGTTCTTCAATAATATTTATTTAAAATATAAAAGAACTACCAAAATATTAATACACTTTTTAGCATGGGTGCATGGTTGGTCTCATCTCACCAAATCTCCCAACAAACTGCTACACATATATGGGTACTCCATCGTCTATATATATATATATATATATATATATATATATATATATATATATATATAATCAGTAGAGCAATTTGGTCGTAATGGGGGAGGCAGGAGAGTATTAATACAAATTAGATACACCTTACAAATACTACTTCCTCCGTTCCTTAATATAGAACGTTTTAAAAAAATAATTTTGTTCCTTAATATAAGTTATTTTAGAATTTTAAGTAAGCATTAATTACTTAGTTTATAATATTATCCGAAATATTAAATATAATTTTGATTCTCTCACTATTTTCTATCCAATAAATAATAATCTCTTATTTTAATATAAAAATAATATAAATAATTAATATTATAATTAATACTATATAATTATTATTTTAATACTTGTGAATAACCATAAAAGAACGAGGGACTACTACTTAAAAATATAGCCAGTCTAATGAGAGTGCAAACTAAACAAGTGGGGCTTGACTCACAAGTCACAAGTACAAATTAATTCTCCACCAACCTTAGCCACCAACTCTTTATTTTTCTTCTTTATTTTTTGTGTGCGTAAAATATATTCATAATTCAACACTATTTAGGTGAGAGAGTCTGATAAAACATACTCTATTTATGAGACTTCTGATCTTCCCATTTTTTCTTTAATTTTCTTTTATAGGTAATTTTTGGAAAGTGATAAATATTTAAATATTAAAAGTGATATATAATTCAGCGCAATGTATTCAACACATTTCTTTATTTCGTACAATAAAGAGATTATATAATTTGGTTGAATTATAATTGTGACGCTCTTAAAATTAGGTATACATCACCTATTTTAAGTCGTCAGATACATAATACAAAATTCAAATATAACTTCATTTATACAACTGTTGAGCTGTCGTATAGAATACGACCACAGTTAACTATGAGTTTTAATACAAATGTATGTAATTCTCATGGTACCTCGACCACAACCTTACAATGATACTTTACATAAAGGTATAGTCAAAAACGGTTTTAGAAATTAAAATATTTGGGAAGTACTCAAAGAAACATTCGTACATGGGAGGCCATGCGTCTAGGTTATGATAGATATCATATGTCCACAGAATTATCCTTGGTTGACCCAAAAGTCCCCAAATAAAAACAAGAAGATTACTATCATCTTCTTTCCAATGGTGAGTCTTCTCTTGACATACAAATATTTCTGTTGTCTCCAAGTAAAGATTATACTTCAAATAAACTCCAAGATCATATAGATAGTGCTCGTAGATATATTTAGCAAGTGGATGTGCACAACCATGTCTTATGAGAACACGAAGTTGTATGTCATTAGACATCTTATATGATAGTGGCAAAATACCCTTCCAAAGTTGGGTTTGTCTCACCCTATTTGATTCACCAAATATAACTACTAAATGATGTATAGAATACAACACACTTTTCTATACTGTTTAGGAAGAACCTCCACAGCTATCACACTATTTCATAGAATAGTGAGGACTACTAATGATATCATCTAGACCGTCACTCCGTTCCCCGACTAGTCCTTGTTGCGTTCTCACTTTCTGAAGAGAATAATGAAAGCAAAAGGGTGAGTTCAACTAGCCCAGTAAAGAATATCATAATTAAAGCTAATTTACATCATCAATAGCCTTCATCATTAATAAATCAGAGATTTAGAACATATGGTAACTGATAAAACTTTTCAACCATAGTTGCAGCGGAACGAGCAATTCATTAGAAGAGTCAAATAGACCATTAGGTCTATTATCTTATTCATGTTAAAAGTCCACCAATAATATTTTATCCCTGTAACATCAATCAATAATTCCTGTCCACAATTATATAAATAACTCATAATCATAATTGTGATTCTAAATTCCTCTTCGCACCCAGGACGAAGATAATTTTCATCACCTATATTCACCTGAAACATCAAAAATCATGGTTATACCAAATCACAATTCTTGTTCATAATCATACTAATAAATTCATCTTTGTAATACGGCCAAAGACATACAACTGTATTTTAGAAGAGTCAAGTAGAGCATGATATCTACTATCTTCTACAAATTAAAAATGTATAACCAATATTTTATCGCTGAGACTCAGCTTAATAAATAATCCACACCTTCGAATTATCCATGCACTACGGCCAAAGATATTTATTATTATCACATCCATGAATTAATATTTCATCGCTGAGACTCAGCTCAATAATTAATCCACATCATCGAATCATCCCTGCACTACAGACCAAGGATATTTATTAGCATCACGACCACGAATTATCCATGCACTACGTGCCAAAGATAATCGTGTTTTCATCAACGGTTCTGATCATGCCATAAAATAATTCATCTTTGCACCCTTGGCCAAAGAGAATCCATAGTCATAATCATACCAAAAACTGTCCATCAATGCACTACGGGCCAATGAGGATTTTTCTACATCATTTGTAATATTACGGTCATGATTATACCGAATAATCCCTAGTCATAATCATACCAAGTCCATCTATGCACTACAGGCCACAGATGACTTTCAACATAATATAAACATGAGGATGGTGATAATGACATAATAATTCAATAAAACAAGTTCAAGAATTAATTTATCCAGGAATAAATAACGTCCAAATTGTCAACATGATACTGCTTTGTGAAGTAAAATTCAAAAATACTCAGAAGAATACTTTCTTGAAAAGATACTGGATGAAGCGCAAATATCAAGGATATTCCACTAATTTCATGGAGTATAAAAGCTAAAACTTTAACCAAATGAGTACAATAAAGAATGGAATAACAAAAGAAATCACCAGGCATGCGATAAACCGCACATACATGTTATTCCAACAGAAAAATAAATAATGGAACAAGGTCATGCGTAAACGCACCGACAGGATATTCCGACAGAATAATAGATAACGGAATCAGGTCCGGCGTAAACGCAGAGACAAGATATTCCGACAGAATAATAAATAATGGAACCAGGTCAGTCGTAATACGCACCGACATGATATTCTAACAGAATAATAAAGAATAAAATAATAACAGAAATTACCATGCATGCGATAGACCGCACATACATGTTATTCCAACTGAATAATAAAGAATGGAATAACAACGAAAATCACCATGCATGCGATAGACTGCACAGATAGGTTATTCCAACAGAATAATAAATAATGTAATAATAGAAGAATTTCACCAAGTATAGAATAGCCCGCGTATACAGGTTATTCCAACAGAATAATAAAGAATGAAATAACAAAAGTTCTCTTCATGAATACAAAAGAAATAATACCCCTTACACAATAATGATATCCCTTACAAGTACAACAAATAATATCCCTTACGAGTACAACAAATAATATCTCTTACCTTTGAAAGAAGAGTATTCCGACTGGTAGAACGAGAATATACTCGAAGAAACTTGTACTACGCTTAAAGCTTTCTTAAACTTTAAAAAAATACGCTCAAGATTATAGAAGAAGAACTCTCTCTAGAGTTTCAGTGAATTCGTAAGAAATAATGAAGGATTGAGCTTCTATTTATAGAAAAATGGACTGCATAGTAACTAACTCATGAATGGTCCAGATTGATTCACTTTAATCTGACGGTCCATATTTAAAGCAAAATCTTTTAAATAAAATATAATATATTCTATTTATAATCTAATAAAACGAATAACTTTATAAAATGTTTTACTATGCAAATACTATGCAGGTACTATGCAAACACTATGCATAATAAAATATAATATATTCTAATTATTGTCTAATAAAACAAATAACTTTATAAAAGTATTCTGTTTTATATAAAAAGATTTTACTATTAGCCTAATAAAACGAATAACTTTATAAAAGTATTTTATTTTATATAAAAAGCTTTCTTATTACATTAATAATACCAATAAAATAAAACTGAGTGACTTATCACATAAGTATCAATAATCAATACCGTGTGCAACCACGCGTATTACTGTACTTTTAACACAGGGTGTTTCAACAGTTAACGGTAAAACTTCCGTCGTTATTTTCATAAAAATATTTTTGTCGTTTTCTCAATCCGACAATAATTCCGTTGTGGGGTCCACCAATAATTTTACCGACGCACGAATATTTCCCGTGAATAGTAACTCATGAATAGTAACTCGTGAATAGTACTCCGACATAAAAAGTGCCCCAAATACTCGAGTGAACAATACTAGAGTGAATAGTAACCAGGTATTTTATGATAACTTGTCTACTTTGAAAAAATTTCACATATCACCCTTAACTTTAACCTTTTATCAATTTAATCATTTACCAAAATAGAAAAATTGAATACTTTTATTTTATAAAATTTGGGGTCTCACAATCTCCCCTCCTTATGAAATTTCGCCCACGAAATTTACGTACGTACCTGATATTCGAAGAGATGAGAATACCTTGCTTTCTTTTCGGATTGTACCTTCTCGGTTATTTCCTCTGTATCATGATTTTCTCATTGCTCATCTCCTGTATTTCAGATATCATTATAGAATATAGCTTCAAAACAAAGGTTAATTGACATATCATAATTTATCAACTTATCAAGTAAAAATGTCGGCTTAGGTGAGTCACACACTAGCTGTGACGCCCCCAAAATTAGGTATACATCACCCATCTTGGGTCGTCAGACACATAGTACAAAATACAAATACAACTTACTAATACAACTGTCGTGTACAATACGACAAAACATAAACTGTGAGTTTGAATACAAATATTATCTTCTAGAGAGTATTCATACTCAAAAGGAGTCCTCATTACATTTATTAACACACCATTACATAAAATAGTGAGGACTACTAACTAATACTATCATTCGGACCATCACTCCGTTCCCCGACTTGTCCCAGCTACGTTCTCATTTCCTGAAGAGAACAGTGAAAGAAAGGGTGAGCTCAACTAGCCCAGTAAGAAATATTATGACTAAGATAATGCAGAATAAATTATCATTAGCCTTCAACAATGTTAAACTGATAAAATATAATAGACATCAAGTTTAACTGCAGCGGAACAAGTAATCCATTAAAAGAGTCAAGTAGAAAATAAACTCTACTATCTTTTATGATTTAAAAGATTTTCCAACACTGTGATCGCTGAGACTCAGCTTAATAAAATAATCCACATCATCGAATCACCCCTGCACTACGGCCAAGGATATTCGTATATTCATTAATGGTCATGATCATGCCAACAACTGTCCATCAATGCACTACGGGCCAATGAGGACTTTTACCACATCATTTGTAACATTACGGTCATGATTACACCGAATAATCCCTGGTCGTAATCATACCAAGTCCATCTATGCACTACAGGCCACAGATGACTTTCAACATAATATAAACATGAGGATGATGACAATGATATAAGAATTCAATAAAACAAGTTCAAGAATTAATTTATCCAAGAATTAACAACGTCCAAATTGTCAACATGATACTACTTTGTGGAGTAAAATTCAAGAATGATCAGGAGAATATTTTCATGAATAGATACTAGATGAAGCGCAAATGTCAAGGATATTCCACAAATTTCATGGAGTATAGAAGTCAAAACTTAACCAACTGAGTATAATAAAGAATGGAATAACAAAAGAAATCACCATGCATGCGATAGACCGCACAGACATGTTATTCCAACAGAATAATAAATAATGGAACCAGGTCCGACGTAAACGCACAGACAGGATATTCCGATAGAATAATAAATAATGGAACCAGGTCCGGCGTAAACGCAGAGACAGGATATTCCGACAGAATAATAAAGAACAGTATAATAAATAATGGAACCAGGTCCGGTGTAAAACACACAGACAGGATATTCCGACAGAATAATAATAAAGACGGAACCAGGTCCGGTGTAAAACACACAGACAGGATGTTCCAACAGAATAATAACAAGACGGAACCAGGTCCGGTGTAAAACACACAGACAGGATGTTCCAACAGAATAATAACAAGACGGAACCAGGTCCGGTGTAAAACACACAGACAGGATGTTCCAACAGAATAATAGAAGAATGTCACCAAGTATAGGGTAGACCGCGTATACATGTTATTCCAACAGAATAATAATAAATGAAGTAACAACAGTTCTCTTCATGAATAAGAAAGAATAACACCCCTTACCGTTTTAAAGAAGAGCTGAAGTAAGGAAGTAGTTAAGTAGCAGAATACTCTTCTTCCCTCTCTCTATAGTTTCTCTCTATAGTTTCTCTCTCTAGAGTTCAGTGAATTCGTAAGAAATAATGAAGGAATGAGCTGCTATTTATAGAAAAATAGAATGCATAGTAACTAATCCATGAACGGTCCAGATTGATTACTTTAATCTGACGGTCCATATTTAAAGAAAAATCTTTTAAATAAAATATAATATATTCTATTTATAGAATAACTTTAATAAAGTATTTTGTTTTATATAAAAAGATGTTTCTGTTTTATTACGTTAATAATACGAATAAAACAAAACGTCATTATCGCTAAATAATTCATATTATTAACTGACAATAATGGAATCAAACTGAGTGACTTCTCACATAAGCATTAATAATCAATACCGTGTGCTACTATGCAACCACACGTATTACTGTACTTTTACTACCGAGTAGTTCAACAGTAACAATGGTAAAACTTCCACCGTTATTTTTAATAAAATATTTTTGTCGTTTTCTCAATCTGACAATAATTCCGTTGTGGGGTCCACCAATGATTGTGTCGTTGTACGAATATTCCCTGTTAAAACGAATATTCTCCGACCAATCGAATATTATATAACAACTTGCGTACTTTACAAAATTTATAAATATTACCCACAACTATAACATTATATCAAATTAACTCCATAATATTCAAAAATGATATTTATAGAAAATTCTTCTTTATTTATAAAAGTTGGGGTCTTACAACCTCCCCTTCTTATGAAATTTCGTCCTCAAAATTAGGGTACGTACCTGGTATGTCGAAGAGGTAAGGATACCTTGATTTCATTTCAGATTCTAACTCTCAAGTCATTTCCTCAACATCGTGGTTTCTCCACAAAACTTTGACTTGAGGTATAACCTTGGAGCGTAGAATATGTTCCTTCTTATCCAAGATTTGAACAGGAACTTCTTCATACGTCAAATCTTCCGCTATTTCGTCCGGTTCTAACTCAATAATGTGGTTCGGGTCTTCCACATATTTGCGTAACATGGATATGTGAAAAACGTTATGAACACGAGACATACTTGGCGGTAAAGCGAGTCTATAAGCCACAGTTCCTACTCGATCGAGGATTAAAAATGGACCGATGAATCGAGGATTGAGCTTTCCTCTCTTTCCAAATCTCGTAACTCCTTTCCATGGAGCAACACGTAAGAACGCATGATCTCCTACATCAAATTCTACGTCCTTTCGATGAAGATCAGCATAACTTTTTGTCGATCTTGTGAGGTTTTTATACGTTGTCGGATCGTTTGAATTTTTTCTGTAGTCATACGTACCAACTCCGGTCCCAACAACGTTGCTTCACCCGCCTCATCCCAGCATACTGGAGAACGACATTTTCTTCCATACAATGCTTCGAATGGAGCCATGCCAATACTTGCTTGATAACTGTTGTTGTAGGAAAACTCCACCAATGGTAAGAACTTGTCCCAACTTCCGTTGAAGTCAAAGACACAGAGTCTTAATAGATCTTCAAGAGTTTGAATAGTCCTCTCTGATTGTCCGTCCGTCTGAGGATGATATGCTGAACTAAATCGTAACTCCGTGCCCATAGCTTTTTGTAAACTAACCCAAAATCGTGAAGTGAATCTTGGGTCTCGGTCAAAAACTATGGATACTGGCATACCATGCAGTCTTACAATCTCGTTTATGTACATACGAGCAAGACGTTCAAGTGTATAAGTTTCTCGTATCGGTAAGAAATGAGCAGACTTGGTCAATCTATCAACAATGACCCAAATCGCATCAATACCTTGAGAAACCCTAGGAAGACCGGTAACGAAATCCATGGTAATGTGCTCCCACTTCCATTCTGGAATTTCAAGTGGTTGCAATGGACCTTTTGGTACTTGATGCTCCGCTTTGACTCGTTGACAAGTTAGACACCTTGAGATAAACAACGCTATCTCTCTCTTCATATTGCTCCACCAAAATGTATGACGAAGATCATGATACATTTTGGTACTTCCAGGATGGATTGCAAACGGTGTGTTGTGCGCCTCCATCATGATTTCATACTTTAAATCAGGGTTGTTAGGAACACAAAGTCTGGAGTTGACTCGAAGTATTCCTTCTTCATCGATTCTTGCTTCCGTCATAGCACCTTCTTGCACTTTCTTCCTTATACGCATCAGCTCCAGGTCTGTAGCTTGAGCAGCTTTAACTTTATCGATTAAAGTCGGTTCTACTCGTATATTCGCCATCATCACATGGGTCCCTGGAGTCTTTAACTCTATCTCCATCCTTTGCAAATCACACAAAATGGGCCTTTGTGTTGACAATATCGCACTCGTACTTGCATATGATCTTCTACTCAATGCGTCAGCTACCACGTTCGCTTTTCCAAGATGGTATTGAATGGTATGATCATAATCTTTCAACAGTTCAAGCCAACGTCGTTGTCGCATGTTGAGTTCCTTTTGAGTGAAGAAATATTTGAGGCTTTTATGATCCGTAAAGATCTCCACCTTCTCCCCATACAAGTAATGCCTCCAAATTTTAAGTGCAAAGACAACAGCTGCCAACTCTAGATCATGAGAAGGATAATTTCTCTCATATTCCTTGAGTTGTCTTGATGCATAGGCTATGACTTTTCCATGTTGCATGAGAACGCATCCCAACCCTTTGCTCGAAGCATCACTGTAGATGACAAATCCCTCCGAGCCAGATGGTATTGTTAGAACATGTGCTGAAATGAGTCTCCTCTTGAGTTCTTGAAAACTCTGCTCACATTCTTCGCTCCAACCGAACTTTGTATCTTTTCGAGTCAGCTGAGTTAATGGAGTAGCAATTCGAGAAAATCCTTCCACGAATCTCCGATAATAACCAGCTAGACCGAGAAAGCTACGTACTTCGGTTACTGATTTAAGTTGCTCCCAGCTTTGAATAGCTTCAATTTTTGCCGGGTCAACCGATATTCCACGACTTGATACTACGTGCCCAAGGAATGCTACCTCTTCCAGCCAGAACTCGCATTTCTTCAACTTGGCATAAAGTTTGTATTCACGAAGCTTTTGGAGTACCAACCTCAAGTGTTGCTCATGATCTTCACGGCTTTTGGAATAAACAAGGATGTCATCGATAAAGACGACCACAAAGTGATCCAAATATTCCTTGAATACCCTGTTCATCATATCCATGAAGGCAGTGCACTTCATATAAACTCCAAGATCATATAGATAGTGCTCGTAGATATATTCAGTAAGTGGATGTGCACAACCATGTCTTATGAGAACACGAAGTTGTATGTCATTAGACATCTTGTATGATAGTGGTAAAACACCCTTTCAAAGTTGGGTTCGCCTCACCCTATTTGATTCATCAAATATAACTACTAAATGATGTATAGAATACAACACGCTTTTTTATACTGTTTAGGGAGAACCTCCACAGCTATCACACTATTTCATAGAATAGTGAGGACTACTAATGATATCATCTAGACCGTCACTCCGTTTCCCGACTAGTCCCTGTTGTGTTCTCACTTCCTGAAGAGAACAATGAAAGCAAAAGGGTGAGCTCAACTAGCCTAGTAAAGAATATCATAATTAAAGCTAATTTACATCATCAATAACCTTCATCATTAATAAATCAGATATTTAGAACATATGGTAACTAATAAAAAATTTTAACCATAGTTGCAGCGGAACGAGCAATCCATTAGAAGAGTCAAATAGACCATTAAGTCTATTATCTTCTCCATGTTAAAAGTCCACCAATAATATTTTATCCCTGTAACATCAATCAACAATTCATGTCCACAATCATATGAATAACTCATAATCATAATTGTGATTCTAAATTCCTCTTCGCACCCAGGACAAAGATAATTTTCATCACCTATATTCACCTGAAAAATTAAAAATCATGGTTATACCAAATCACAATTCTTGTTCATAATCATACTAATAAATTCATCTTTGCAATACGGCCAAAGACATACAACTGTATTTTAGAAGAGTCAAGTAGAGCATGATATCTACTATCTTCTACAAATTAAAAGTGTATAACCAATATTTTATCGCTGAGACTCAGCTTAATAAATAATCCACACCTTCGAATTATCCATGCACTACGGCCAAGGATATTCGTTAGTATCACATCCATGAATTATCCATGCACTACGGCCAAAGATATTCATTATTATCACATCCATGAATTAATATTTCATCGCTGAGACTCAGCTCAATAATTAATCCACATCATCGAATCATCCCTGCACTACAGGCCAAGGATATTCATTAGTATCACGACCACGAATTATTCATGCACTACGGGCCAAAGATAATCGTGTTTTCAACAACGGTCCTGATTATGCCATAAAATAATTCATCTTTGCACCCTTGGCCGAAGAGAATTCATAGCCATAATCATACCAAAATCTGTCCATCAATGCACTACGGGCCAATGAGGATTTTTTCACATCATTTGTAATATTACGGTCATGATTATACCGAATAATCCCTAGTCATAATCATACCAAGTCCATCTATGCACTACAGGCCACAGATGACTTTCAACATAATATAAACATGAGGATGAGGATGATGATAATGACATAATAATTCAATAAAACAAGTTCAAGAATTAATTTATCCAGGAATCAATAACGTCCAAATTGTCAACATGATACTGGTTTGTGGAGTAAAATTCAAAAATACTCAGAAGAATAATTTCATGAAAAGATACTGGATGAAGCGCAAATATCAAGGATATTCCACTAATTTCATGGAGTATAAAAGCTAAAACTTTAACTAAATGAGTACAATAAAGAATGGAATAACAAAAGAAATCACCAAGCATGCGATAAACCGCACATACATGTTATTCCAACAGAAAAATAAATAATGGAACCAGGTCATGCGTAAACGCACCGACAGGATATTCAGACAGAATAATAGATAACGGAACCAGGTCCGGCGTAAACGCACAGACAGGATATTCCGACAGAATAATAAATAATGGAACCAGGTCCGGCGTAAAACGCAGAGACAGGATATTCCGACAGAATAATAAATAATGGAACCAGGTCAGACGTAATACGCACCGACAGAATATTCCAATAGAATAATAAAGAATGGAATAACAACAAAAATCACCATGCATGCGATAGACCGCACAGACATGTTATTCCAACTGAATAATAAAGAATGGAATAACAACGAAAATCACCATGCATGCGATAGACTGCACAGACAGGTTATTCCAACAGAATAATAAATAATGTAATAACAAAAGAATTTCACCAAGTATAGTGTACCCCGCGTATACAGGTTATTCCAACAGAATAATAAAGAATGGAATAACAAAAGTTCTCTTCATGAATACAAAAGAAATAATACCCCTTACACAATAATGATATCCCTTACGAGTACAACAAATAATATCTCTTACCTTTGAAAGAAGAGTATTCCGACTGGTAGGACGAGAATATACTCGAAGAAACTTGTACTACGCTCAAAGCTTTCTTCAACTCTAAAGAAATACGCTCAAGATTATAGAAGAAGAACTCTCTCTAGAGTTTCAGTGAATTCGTAAGAAATAATGAAGGAATGAGCTTCTATTTATAGAAAAATGGACTGCATAATAACTAACTCATGAACGGTCCAGATTGATTTACTTTAATCTGACGGTCCATATTTAAAGCAAAATCTTTTAAATAAAATATAATATATTCTATTTATAATCTAATAAAACTAATAACTTTATAAAATATTTTACTATACAAATACTATGCAGGCACTATACAAACACTATGCATAATAAAATATAACATATTCTAATTATTGTCTAATAAAACAAATAACTTTATAAAAGTATTCTGTTTTATATAAAAAGTGTGACGCCCCCAAAATAGGTCCAATCCATCCAACCCATTCTGAGTCGCCAAATACATGGTACAGAAAATAACTACAACTTTATTATTACAATTGTCGTGCCAAATACGACAACACATATACTGTGAGTTTAAATACAAATATTGTCATCTAGACAGTATTCATACTCAACTAAGAACTCATTATACTTATTGATACACTATTTTACAAAATAGTGAGGACTACTAAAACAACTGTCTTGAACCATCATTCCACACCCCGACTAGTACTCGCTACATTCTTGCCTCCTGAGAAGAAAGATGGAACAACAAGAAAAAGGGTGAGCTCAACTAGCCCAGTAAAGAATATTATGACTAAGATAATATACAACAAATTATCCTTAGTCTTCAACAGGGAAAAATCTAATAGAATACAATAGACAACAAGTTTTAAATCAACAACTGCAGCGGAAACATCAATTCATTAGAAGAGTTAAGTAGAGAATGCAAACTACTATCTTCTATATATGAATTTAAAAGTTCATCGTCGATATTTTATCCCTGTAACATCAATCAATATATATCTGGAATCAAATATTCATCTTTGCACTACAGGCCAAAGATATTCATCAGTTGGTCATGTTCACCTCAACACCTGTTCATCTTTGCACTACGGGCCAAAGATATTCATCATAAAATCATCAATCTTTGCACTACAGGCCAAAGATATTCATCATAAAATCATCAATCTTTGCACTACAGGCCAAAGATATTCAGCAACAAACCATCTTTGCACTACGGGCCAAAGATATTCAATAACAGTTCATCTTCGCACTACAGGCCAAAGATATTCATCAATAATTCATCTTTGCACTACAGGCCAAAGATATTCATCAACAGTTCATCTTTGCACTACAGGCCAAAGATATTCATCAATAATTCATCTTTGCACTACAGGCCAAAGATATTCTTCAACAGTTCATATTTGCACTACATGCCAAATATATTCACATCTCAAAGAAATATATAATTATTTCAGAAATTATATAAACAATAATTATAACCATGTTAATCATTTCATCTTTACACTTAAGCTAAAGATATTCAATTATAAATTCAATGGTCATGATCATACCAGTTAACAATTCATCTTTGCACTACATGCTAAAGATATTCCTCAGTCACGATCATACCAATAATTTACCCATCTTTACACTCAAGTGAAAGAGAAATTCAACATCAGGGTTATAACAATGTTATATATGATAATAAAAATAATATGATCAACATATAGTTTTAATCTCAAGAGTAATATTCATAAATCAACTATAATTTGGTTAGAAAAAGAAACTAATTTTGTCATGAATAGTAACTCGTGAATAGTAACCCGTGAATAGTAACTCATGAATAGTAACTCGTGAATTGTGAGACCCCGAATTTTATGAAATAAAAGTATTCAATTTTTCTATTTTGGTAAATGGTTAAATTGATAAAAGGTTAAAGTTAAGGGTGATATGTAAATTTTTTTTAAAGTAAACAAGTTGTCATAAAATACATGGTCACTATTCACGAATTACTATTCACGGGTTACTATTCACCCAAATTACTATTCACTCTAGTATTGTTCACTCGAGTATTTAGGACACTTTTTGTGTCGGAGTTACTATTCATGAGTTACTATTCACGAGTTACTATTCATCTAAATTATTATTCACTCTAGTATTATTCACTCGAGTATTTGAGACACTTTTTGTGTCGGAGTTACTATTCACGAGTTACTATTCACGAGTTAATATTCAGGAGTTACTATTCACGAGTTACTATTCACCCGGACAATATATTTATTTTCGGTCCAAATTATTTTTGGGTACAATATTATTCCATGATAAAATGTGCTAATTTTTCAGACCGTTGGTTGAAATTATATTAGTAAATCAATAATTCATTTAAATATATTATTATAATATTATATTATAGTAGTATAATGTGATTATATGATAGTATATTTTTTTTATAATTTGAATGGTAACATTATTATAGTAAATTCATGGTATACAAGTAAAATGAGGTGAAAGAGAACAATTTGAATTTGAATTCTGATGATGTAAGCGATGATGTCATCGGAACAATGAGGTAAGCAATGATGTCATCAGAAGGATGATGTAAGCAATGATGTCATTTGATCGATGATGTATGCAATGATGTCATCTGATCGATGATGTAAGCGATGATGTCATAAATTATGGCGAAAAGACTATTTTACGCTTACTCTACCAAGCTTATAATAGAAGCTCATTCCTTCATTATTTCTTACGAATTCACTGAACTCTAGAGAGAGAAACTATAGAGAGAAAGAAGAAGAGTATTCTGTCACTTAACTACTTCTTTATTTCAGTTCTTCTTTAAAACGGTAAGGGGTGTTATTCTTTCTTATTCATGAAGAGAACTTCTGTTATTCCATTCTTTATTATTCTGTTGGAATAACCTGTAAAAGTGGCATACCCTATACATGACCTGTATACGCGGCATATCCTATACTTGGTGAAATCCTTATGCTATTCCATTCTTTATTATTCTGTTGGAATAACATGTATGCGTGGTTTACCCTATACTTGGTGGAATGACCTGTATATGCGGTTTACCCAATACTTGGTGATCTTCTTCTGTTATTCCATTCTTTATTATTATGTTGGAATAACCTGTTTATGCAAAGTACCGCATACTTGGTGAAACTCTTTCATTATTCCGTTCTTTACGATTCTGTCGGAATATCCTGTCGGTGTGAATTTCACCTGACCTGGTTCCATCATTTTTTATTCCGCTTTTATTATTCTATCGGAATATCCTGTCGGTGTGAATTTCACCTGACCTGGTTCCATATTTATTATTCCGCATTTATTATTCTGTTAGGAATAACCTGTCTGTGCGGTCTCTATCGCATGCATGGTGAATCCTTCTGTTATTCCATTCTTTATTATTCTGTTGGAATAACCTGTCTATGTGGATTGCCACATGCATAGTGAATGATCATTTATATTCATTCCTTATTAAATTGTAGAAATGATCTGTATACGTGGATTACCGCATGGCTGGTGAAAATCCATTTGCAGTTTCATATATTCTTTATTATACTCATTTGGTTAATGTTTTGATTTCTATACTCCATGAAATTAGTGGAATATCCTTGATATTTGCGCTTCATCCAGTATCTTTTCATGAAAATATTCTCCTAAGCATTCTTGACTGTTACTTTACAAAGAAGTATCATGTTAATAATTTAGATATTATTAGTTCCTGGATAAACTAATTCTTGAACTTGTTTAATTGAATTCCTATAACATTGTCATCATCCTCATGTTTATTTTATGTTGAAAGTCATCTTTGGCTTACGTGCATAGATGGACTTAGTATGATTATGACCAGGGATCATTCGGTATAATCATGAACTGTGATGTTATAAGTGGTGTGGTAAAAGTCATCAGTGGCCTGTAATGCATTGATAGACAGTTTTTGGTATGATTATGACCAGGGATTTTTCGGTATAGTCATGACCATTGATGATTTAATGAATATCCTTGGCCCGTAATACAGGGATGATTAGAAGATGTGGTGTAAGACCCCGAATTTTATGAAATAAAAGTATTCAATTTTTCTTATAATTACTATTCAGTAAATGGTTAAATTGATAAAAGTTTAAAGTTATGGGTGAAATATGAATTTTTTTTCAAAATAAGCAAGTGGTTATAAAATAATCATTGTTGTCGGGGAATATTCGTTTGGTCGTGGAATATTCTTTCTGTCGGGGAATATTCGTACGACGGCGCAGCTATTTGTGGGCCCCATAACGAATAACTGTCGGGTGAAGGAAAACGACAAATTTGAGTTTTTACAAATAACGGCGTAGTTGTTACCGTTAACACTGTTGGAATACCCGGTGGTTAAAATACAGTAATACGCGTTATTGCACAGTAGCACACGGTATTGCACAGTATTTTTGAAATTATTGATTCTTACGTAAGAAGCACTACTCAATAATTGTTACAGTAATTACTGTTCAATATTTTATTTTATTGATTCAATAATTGCTGCGTTGATATTTTATATTATTTTTGTTTCAATAATTGTTGCTGCACAGTATTTTCTATTATCAGATCAATAATTCATATTATTTGAATAATATTATTAGATAACATTATTGGTAATGTCTAGAAAGTTCTGTCTAATGAGAGGTTTGGTCATCTAATTGCGCGCTAGTAAGGAGAAATTCTTATTGGAAAGCCCCCTCTTTCCTGGGAACGGCCTGGTTGTCATAAATGTGATTCTGTAATATTATTTGTGAATAATTAATTATTGATTCATATGATAAGGAAATATTTATATTATGTGGATATAAATGAGGGATATATTTTTGTGGTTAAAAATGAAGGAGTTAATGTTGAGGTTTTTATCAGTATTTTTGTCGGAATGGAGGTATTAAAAATCAGGGTTTTTGAGATATTTTGCGGGGGTTATAATTTTTAATCCGACCGTTGGATCGTGGTAATTTTTGGATATGTTATACATATATAAGTTGAGTATATGTCCATAAATTTTGAACCGTTAAAAATGAACGTATGATTTATTATGAATTTTACGAGATGACTGGTTCAGAAATTGTTGAATTTTCGGAGTTTATCATTTTGGTGGAAAATTCTAGAATTAGTGGGCTCCACTTGTGGTTGGTGAAGAAATGTGCTGAATTATATTTCAAATGTGGTGGGTGGGAATAGTAGCAGGTAAAGCCATCAGGTTGCAGGTCAAACCTACCAAAATTTTCCTATAAATAGAGGGCTAAGTTAGAATTGAAAATCACACCAAAACATAAGCTTTCTCTCTTTCTCTCTCTATATTATGAAGCATATTTTGTGAGTATTTAGATACTTTGAGAGTTGCTATTCAGTGCAAGTTTTCTTCAGCCTTATACCGATCAGAAGTACTGCTCTTTTGAGGTAAGGGATTGTAAGGGATTGTAAGGGATAGTAAGGGATATTAAGGGATTTTAAGGGTTGTTATGATTTTCAGTTTCGTAATTTTTCTGATCTTCAAAAATTCTGGAAAAATTTGAAATGATATTTTGATGAGTTTTCTTGATTGTGTCCAAAAATGGTGATTTTTGGATGTATAGATTGAGAGTTATGAATTTTATGAGAAAAGACTATTTTAAAAGTAGTCGCTTATAATTCCTTGTGGTTAACTCCAAAATTGATAAAATTTTTATTGGGAGTACATGAATATGATAGAAGTATACTCTGTAAATTTTAGAATTTTTGGATAAAAGTATAATTTTTGATAAATGTCTAAATATTCGGCTGTTTCGGCCATATGAAAAATAGTAAATGACTTTTAAAAATTCTGAGAAAAATATATGTTCACTATGGGACTATATTATGCTAAATCTTAGAAAAGAAATATTTTTGGAACTGATTTGGTATTTTTCATAAAAATAGTCTAGTTATGAGTAAATGAATTAAATATGTTTTGTGAAGTAAGAAAATTGGAAAATAGGATTTTATGGCTTGAGAATCCTATATGAGGTATATGCAGATTTTTGATGAAGGTTTTGGTTATTGATGATAAAATTGTAAGAGTTGGCATTTTATGATGATTAAATGCATTAATTAGTAAAGTGTAAACAATTAAAATAAATTGTTTATAAATTTAAGTAATGTTATTCTTTCAATATCATTATACCGAAATATTGGTATGGATTTTATTGTGGAATTTCTACCTTTTTGAGTCGGTGTTACTATTCATGAGTTACTATTCACGAGTTACTATTCATGAGTTACTATTCACGAGTTACTATTCACGACAAAATTAGTTTCTTTTACTAACCAAATTATAGTTGATTTATGAATATTACTCTTGAGATTAAATCTATATGTTGATTATATTGATTTTATTATCATATATAACATTTTTATAACCCTGATGTTGAATTTCTCTTTCACTGGAGTGTAAAGATGGGTAGATTATTGGTATGATCATGACTAGGGTTCTCTTTGGCCTGTAGTGCAAAGTTGAATTGTGACTGGTATGATCATGACCATTGAATTTACAATTGAATATCTTTAGCTTAAGTGTAAAGATGAATTGATTAACATGGTTATAATTATGGTGTATATAAATTCTGAAATGATTATAATTCTTTGAGATATTAATATATTTGGCATGTAGTGCAAATATGAACTGTTGATGAATATATTTGGCCTGTAGTGCAAATATGAACTGTTGATGAATATCTTTGGCCTGTAGTGCAAAGATGATATGTTGTTGAATATCTTTGGCCTGTAGTACAAAGATGAACTGTTGTTGAATATCTTTGGCCAGTAGTGCAAAGATAAACTGTTGACGAATATCTTTGGCCCGTAGTGCAAAGATGGATTTGTTAGTATGATTATAAACAGGAACTGTGATTTGGTATAACCATGATCTTTGATGTTTCAGGTAAAGACAAGTGATGAAAATATTCTTTGTCCTGGGTGCGAAGAAAAATTTATAGTCACAATTATGATTATGAGTTATTCATATGATTGTGAAAAGGAACTGTTGAGTGATGTTACATGGATAAAATATTGTTGGTGGATTTTTAACATGGAGAAGATAATAGACTTTATAGTCTATTTGACTCTTCTAATGGATTGCTCGTTCCGCTGCAACTATGGTTGAAATTTTTATCATTTACCATATGTTCTAAATCTCTGATTTATTATTGATGAAGGCTATTGATAATTTAATTATCTTTAGTCATGATATTCTTTACTGAGCTAGTTGTGCTCACCCTTTTGCTTCACAATTCCTTTCAGGTAATAAGAGTGTAGCTGGGTCGAGCGGGGGTAATAAGGAAATAGAACGGTGGTCATCATTTAGTAGTTATATTTGGTGAAGAAAATAGGGTGAGGCGAACCCAACGTTGGAAGGGTGTTTTGTCACTATCATACAAGATGTCTAATGACATACAACCTCGTGTCATCATAGGACAGGGTTGTGCTCATCCACTTGCTGAGTATATCTATGGGCACTACCTATATAATCTTGGTGTTTGTTTGAAGTATAATTCTCAATTAGAGACAGTGGAGATAATGATAAGTCAAGAGAAGACTCACCATTGAGAAGAATATGATAGTAATCTTTTCATTTTTTTATTTGGGGTCTATTGGGTCAACCAAGGATAATTTTGTGGCCATATGATATCTATCATAACCTAGACGTGTGGTCTCCCATGTACGAAGGTTTCCTTGAGCACTTCCCAAAGATTCTAATTTCTAAAACAGTTTTTGACTATACCTTTATGTAAGGTGTTATTGTGAGGTGATGTCCACGGTTGGAACATGAGTCACATTTGGTATATATTTGTATCCAAACTCACAGCATATGTGTTGTTGTATTTTGCACGACAATTGTTGTAATAAAGTTGTAGTTATTTTCTGTACCATGTATTTGACGACTCAGAATGGGTTGGGTGGAATGAACTTATTTTGGGGTCGTTACATGTGGTTTATTTATTAAGCTGAGTCTCAGTGATAAAAGTTGATGAAAATATTTTTAAATCATAGAAGATAGTAGGTTTTATTCTCTACTTGACTCTTCTAATGGATTGCTTATTCCGTTGCAGTTAAACTTGATGTCTATTGTATTTTATCAGTTTAACATTGTTGAAGACTATTGATAATTTATTCTTCATTATCTTAGACATAATATTTCTTACTGGGCTAGTTGAGCTCACCCTTTCTTTCAATGTTCTCTTCAGGAAATGAGAATATAGCTGGGACGGGTCAGGAAAAGGAGTGATGGTCCAGAAGATAGCATTAGTAGTCCTCACTATTCTGTTAAATAATGCGATAATAAATGTAATGAGGACTCCTTGAGTATGAATATTGTCTAGATGACAATATTCCTATTAGAACTCTCAGTTTATGTATTGTCGTATGTTACACGACATTTGTATAATTAAGTTTGTATTTGTATTTTGTACCATGTATCTGACGACCCAAGATGGGTGACGTATACCTAATTTTGGGGGCGTCACAGTTGGTATCAGAGCTATAAGTAAAGAGCCCCGAGCCTCTCGCTGGTGACTTCCTGTTGATGGGGGATGCACCGAAGCCAGACTCTCCGTAGGGGACGCCGTTCTGCGGTGGCAAACTGATAGGTACCATTGTGAGGTGCTGTGGTTGAAGCACCATGAGAGTCACAGTTGGTATCAGAGCTTAGGGATATGATCCCTGGCTAGGATGTGAGAATTGAACTAGGTGGGGAGAGACGGGGAATTTCTTCGCTAGTGTGACCTACCTAAGTTTATTTGGTATTTAATTGGTTGGTCAGAATATAGGAATAATATGTTACATGTTAATTAACCCTTATTTTGTGGCAGTGTTTGAAAATGGCATCTAACAATGTTGAGATAAGCATTGGAGCAAAATAATATGACCATATCGCAGTACGAGGTTAAGTTTACAGAGTTATCCCGGTTTGCATCCCATTTGGTCGATAATGAGGAGCGAATGACACGAAAGTTTCTAAGAGGTTTGAAACCCTATATACGTCAATACCTCATTCTCATGTTTATATTTTGTTGAAAGTCATCTGTGGCCTGTAGTGCACAGATGGACTTGGTATGATTATGACCAGGGATTATTCGGTATAATCATGACCGTAATGTTACAAATGATGTGGAAAAAGTCCTCATTGGCCCGTAATGCATTGATGGACAGTTTTTGGTATGATTATGGCTATGGATTCTCTTTAGCCGTAGTGCATGGATAATTCGTGGTCGTGATACTATTAAGCTGAGTCTCAGCATTGTTGATTTTACAGTTGTATATCCTTGGCCTGTAGTGCGAATATTAACTGTTGATTATTGGTTATACAGTTGTAAATCTTTAGCCGTAGTGCAAAGATGAATTTATTAGTATGATTATGAGCAGGAATTGTGATTTGGTATAACCATAATTTTTGATGTTCCAGGTGAAGATAGGTGATGTAAATTTTCTTCTTCCTAGGTGCGAAAAGTAATTCAGAATCACAATTATGATTATGAGTTATTCATATGATTGTGGACAGAAATTGTTGATTGATGTTACAGGAATATGGTCACTGACGGAGATATTAGTCTAGAAGACGAGTAATATACTTCGCTAGGGTATGACTTACCTAAGCTGAAATTGTTTACTTAATAAGTGGATAAATTGTGGTATGTCGATTAACCTTTGTTTTGAAGGTATATTCTAAAATGATATTCGAAATACAGGAGATGAGAAATGGAAAAATCATGATAGAGCGGAATTATCCGGAAAGGTACAATCCGAAAAGAAAGTAAGGTATTCTCATCTCTTCGAATATCAGGTACGTGCGTTAATTTCGAGGGCGAAATTCCATAAGGAGGGGAGATTGTGAGACCCCGAATTTTATGAAATAAAAGTATTCAATTTTTCTATTTTGGTAAATGGTTAAATTGATAAAAGGTTAAAGTTAAGGGTGATATATAAATTTTTTTTAAAGTAAACAAGTTGTCATAAAATACATGGTCACTATTTACGAGTTACTATTCACGGGTTACTATTCACCCAAATTACTATTCGCTCTAGTATTGTTCACTCGAGTATTTAGGACACTTTTTGTGTCGGAGTTACTATTCATGAGTTACTATTCACGAGTTACTATTCATCTAAATTACTATTCACTCTAGTATTATTCACTCGAGTATTTGAGACACTTTTTGTGTCAGAGTTACTATTCACGAGTTACTATTCACGAGTTAATATTCAGGAGTTACTATTCACGAGTTACTATTCACCCGGACAATATATTTATTTTCGGTCCAAATTATTTTTGGGTACAATATTATTCCATGATGAAATGTGCTAATTTTTCAAACCGTTGGTTGAAATTATATTAGTAAATCAATAATTTATTTAAATATATTATTATAATATTATATTATAGTAGTATAATGTGATTATATGATAGTATGTTTTTTTTATAATTTGAATGGTAACATTATTATAGTAAATTCATGGTATACAAGTAAAATGAGGTGAAAGAGAACAATTTGAATTTGAATTCTGATGATGTAAGCGATGATGTCATCGGAACAATGAGGTAAGCAATGATGTCATCAGAAGGATGATGTAAGCAATGATGTCATTTGATCGATGATGTATGCAATGATGTCATCTGATCGATGATGTAAGCGATGATGTCATAAATTATGGCGAAAAGACTATTTTACCCTTACTCTACCAAGCTTATAAATAGAAGCTCATTCCTTCATTATTTCTTACGAATTCACTGAACTCTAGAGAGAGAAACTATAGAGAGAAAGAAGAAGAGTATTCTGCCACTTAACTACTTCTTTATTTCAGTTCTTCTTTAAAACGGTAAGGGGTGTTATTCTTTCTTATTCATGAAGAGAACTTCTGTTATTTCATTCTTTATTATTCTGTTGGAATAACCTGTAAAAGTGGCATACCCTATACATGACCTGTATACGCGGCATACCCTATACTTGGTGAAATCCTTATGCTATTCCATTCTTTATTATTCTGTTGGAATAACATGTATGCGTGGTTTACCCTATACTTGGTGGAATGACCTGTATATGCGGTTTACCCAATACTTGGTGATCTTCTTCTGTTATTCCATTCTTTATTATTATGTTGGAATAACCTGTTTATGCGAAGTACCGCATACTTGGTGAAACTCTTTCATTATTCTGTTCTTTACGATTCTGTCGGAATATCCTGTCGGTGTGAATTTCACCTGACCTGGTTCCATATTTATTATTCCGTATTTATTATTCTGTTAGGAATAACCTGTCTGTGCGGTCTCTATCGCATGCATGGTGAATCCTTCTGTTATTCCATTCTTTATTATTCTATTGGAATAACCTGTCTATGTGGATTGCCACATGCATGGTGAATGATCATTTATATTCATTCCTTATTAAATTGTGGAAATGATCTGTATACGTGGATTACCGCATGGCTGGTGAAAATCCATTTGCAGTTTCATATATTCTTTATTATACTCATTTGGTTAATGTTTTGATTTCTATACTCCATGAAATTAGTGGAATATACTAGATATAGTGTTGAAGAAAACTTGCACCGTATAGCAACACTCAAAGTATCAAATACTCACAAGAATACGCTTGATATAGAGAGAGAAAGAGAGAGAAACTTCAGTTTCTGGTGTGATTTTCAATTCTAACCTAAGCACCCTATTTATAGGAAAATGCTTAGAACACCAAAGCAGAAAATTGAATATAATATTAATATAATTATACAAATTTTCCTTAGCCCACCTTTGGTCAAAAACACCAGCCACACATGTTAATGATGTCCAACAAAATACAAAAAACGTTTTTCTTCAAACTAATAAATAAAACTTCCAAAAATCAATTATTTCGGAACTTCAGAACTTCAATAATTCATAATAAATAGCCCTTTTATCAGAAAATTCGAATCTCGAGATTTTTTATAGGAAATTCAATTCTCTACAACTTTGCAGAAGAAAGTTTTTCCAAATTCCAAACAAAAATTGACCGAAATCCACAAACGGGCGATTTTACAGTCAATAATAAATTTTCGGTCAAGAATTGTGTCCACCAACACACAAAACATGTGTTAATCATTTAATACCACAAAAATACTCTTCCTCCTCATATACTCATATATCCCACATTCATTGTAAAAATATCACCATCAATATATTATTAAAATAATATATTTAAATGAATTATTTTATCAGAAAAAGATAAAATATTAATTTTCAACAATTGTCACATTAAAAATTTTCTCCATCTATATCCACATAAAATCAATATTTTCCTCATCATATAAATCAATAATTAATTATACACAAATAATATTACAGAATCACAGTACTAGCAACCAGGCCGTTCCCAGGAAAGAGGGGGCTTTCCAATAAGGATCTCTCCTTACTGGCGCGCAATTAGATGACCAAACCTCTCCTTAGACAGAACTTTCTAGACATTGCCAATAATGTTATCTAATAATATTATTCAGATAATATGAATTATTGTTCCGATAATAGAAAATACTGTGTAGTGACAATTATTAAAACAACAGTAATATAAAATATCAACGCAGTAATTATTGAATCAATAAAATACAATATTGAACAGTAATTACTGTAGCAATTATTGAGTAGTGCCTTCTTACGTAAGAATCAATAATTGGTGCAATATCGTGTGCTATTGTGCAACAACGCGTATTACTGTGCTTTAACCACCGGGTATTCCAACAGTATTAACGGTAACAACTACGCCGTTATTTATAAACAACTTATTTTTGTCGTTTTCTTCATCCAATCGCTTTCCGTTATGGGGCCCACAAAAGACTGCGCCGTTATACGAATATTCTCCGACAGTAAAAATATTCCACGACCAAGCGAATATTCCCCGACAACAATGAATATTTTATAACCACTTGCTTATTTGAAATATTTGCGCATTTTACCCATAACTAACCACATTAATCAAATTAACCCTTACTATTTCAGAATAATAAATAGAGGAAATTAAATTTCATTTATTAATAATTTGGGGTCTTACAACCTCCCCTCCTTATGAAATTTCGTCCTCGAAATTGACATACGTACCTGGTGTTTCGAAAAGATGAGGATACCTCGCTTTCATTTCCGTTTCCAACTCCAGGTCATTTCGTCAATAGCATGGTTTCTCCACAAAACTTTAACTTGTGGTAAGACCTTCGTGCGTAGGACATGCTCCTTCCTATCCAAGATATTGACAGGTACCTCCTCGTACGTTAAGTCTTCGGCTATCTCGTTCGGTTCTAACTCAATAACGTGGTTCGGGTCGTTCACATATTTACGTAACATCGATACGTGAATAACGTTATGAACACGTGACATACTTAGCGTTAAGGCGAGTCTATAGGCCACAGTTCCTACTCGATCGAGGATTTCAAATAAATTAAAGGCTTGAGCTTTCTTCTCTTCATCGACTCTTACTTCTAGAATAACACATTCTTGCACCTTCTTCTTTATATTCATCAGCTCCAGGTCTGTAGCTTGAGCGGCTTTAACGTTATCGATTAAAGTCGATTTTAATCGTATATTCGTTTTCTTCACGCAGGTTCTTGGAATCTTTAACTCTATCTCCATCTTCTGTAAGTCGTACGAAATGGGTCTTTGACAATATCGTACTCGTTCCTGCATATGATCTTCTACTAAACGCATCAGCTACCACGTTTGCTTTTCCAGGATGGTATTGAATATTGTGGTCGTAATCTTTCAATAGCTCGAGCTAATGTCGTTGCCACATGTTGAGTTCTTTTTGAGTGAATAAATATTTGAGGCTTTTATGGTCTGAATATATCTCCACTTTCTCCCCATATAGATAGTGCCTCAAGATCTTTAGCGCGAAAACGACTACTGCCAACTCTAGATCATGAGTAGGACAATTCCTCTCATATTCTTTAAGTTGTCGCGAGGCATTGGCTATGACTTTCTCATGTTGCATGAGAATACATCCTAACCCTTTGCCTGAAGCATCGCTGTAGATAACAAATCCATCCGAACCAGATGGTATTGTCAGAACAGGTGCCGAAATGAGTCTCCTCTTAAGCTCTTGGAAACTCTTCTCGCATTCTTCCGAGTCAGCTGAGTTAACGGGTAGCGATTCGAGAAAATACTTTTACGAATCTCCGATAATAACTAGAAAGCTACGTATTTCGATTACTGACTTAGGTTGCTCTCAACTGTGACTCATATCCCAATCTTGGATAGCACGTCACAATGACACCTATCAGTTTACTACCACACGAATATGGTATCCCCTACGGAGAGTCTGGCTTCAGTGCATTCCACAAAGGAAGTCACCAGATAGAGGCTCGGGTACAAACTTCTACAGTTGGGTTTTTAACTCCTGAAGTTAAATAGGAGCCATTCGATATGAGATTTTAGAAATGGATTTTGTACCGGGTTCAAAGTTGATACAAAATTCAATATCACGCTCTGGGAGTAAGCCAAGAAATTTTTCAGGAAATACGTCAAGGATTTACTAACAATAGAAATATCATTCAAATCTGACGTATTTTTGTTCAAGTCCATAACATGGCTAAGAAAGCTTGACATCCGTTTTTCAATAAACGAATGACTTTACGGCTTGATATGAAAGAGTTTGACTTCAATGGTTTGGTTGCTTGAATTCGAATAACAGGTTGCTTAGGAATATGAAAACTAACAACCTTACGAAAGCAATCAATTTTGGCATAATGAGTAGTTAACCAATCAATTTCTAAAATCACATCAAAAGCAAGTATCTTTAAAGAGATAAGGTCAACAGGTAATGTGATGGTGCCAACTTGGATCAAACAAGATTTATAAACAGTGGATGTGATGAAAGTTTCCCCAAACGGAGTCTCCACAGATAAATCAAAGTCTAACTTCTCCGGAATCAAGTTTAAACGTTGAGCACAAGCAAGAGAGATAAAAGAATGGGTAGAACCGGTATCTAATAAGGTATAAACTTTGCAAAAATTTATAATTAACTAACCCGTGCTAACTTCGTTCGGGTTTCTCGCATTCTGACCAGTCACGAAAAACGCTCTTTCTGAAACCATCGATTTTATTTTGTCTGTATCCACCTTTGGTGCCGCCGTCCCAGCTGGACTTTATTTCGCTACAGGACAAAATCGAGCTATGTGACCGTCTTTTCCACGACTAAAACATACCTTGGAAGGCTTTGAACAGTTTGACCTTATATGTCCCTCATCTCCGCATCTGTAGCATCTAACTGGCGGTCGTTCTCCCCCCTAGAATTTGTTGTTGGTGCTGGTGATGTTGCCGATGTCTTCCCGTTATCGTTAAATCTTCTCTTATTAGATCGGGCATCTCTTTCCACAATATCAACGCGTCGTGCGGCTTTTATCCATGCATCACTCATTCTCACTCGTTGGTGAGTATAGGCATCTCCACCGTCTCATTTACTCCACTGTTAACATTCTCAATCTACATTCTCAAATACTGCCATAAAACAAGGGTTAATTTAATAAATTAACAAATCGCATAATATCCCTTTATTATGACCAACCAACAAATAAGCTTAGGTAGAACACTAGTGAAGGATTTACTCGTCTCTCCCCTCCTAGTTCTATTCCCCGATCTCCGCCAGAGATCATATCCCTAAGCTCTGATACCAACTGTGACGCCCCCAAAATAGGTCCAATCCATCCAACCCATTCTGAGTCGCCAAATACATGGTACAGAAAATAACTACAACTTTATTATTACAATTGTTGTACAAAATACGACAACACATATACTGTGAGTTTAAATACAAATATTGTCATCTAGACAGTATTCATACTCAACTAAGAACTCATTATACTTATTGATACACTATTTTATAAAATAGTGAGGACTACTAAAACAACTGTCTTGAACCATCATTCCACACCCCGACTAGTACTCGCTACATTCTTGCCTCCTGAGAAGAAAGATGGAACAACAGGGTGAGCTCAACTAGCCCAGTAAAGAATATTATGACTAAGATAATATACAACAAATTATCCTTAGTCTTCAACAGGGAAAAATCTAATAGAATACAATAGACAACAAGTTTTAAATCAACAACTGCAGCGGAAACATCAATTCATTAGAAGAGTTAAGTAGAGAATGCAAACTACTATCTTCTATATATGAATTTAAAAGTTCATCGTCGATATTTTATCCCTGTAACATCAATCAATATATATCTGGAATCAAATATTCATCTTTGCACTACAGGCCAAAATATTCATCAGTTGGTCATGTTCACCTCAACACCTGTTCATCTTTGCACTACGGGCCAAAGATATTCATCATAAAATCATCAATCTTTGCACTACAGGCCAAAGATATTCATCATAAAATCATCAATCTTTGCACTACAGGCCAAAGATATTCAGCAACAAACCATCTTTGCACTACGGGCCAAAGATATTCAATAACAGTTCATCTTCGCACTACAGGCCAAAGATATTCATCAATAATTCATCTTTGCACTACAGGCCAAAGATATTCATCAACAGTTCATCTTTGCACTACATGCCAAAGATATTCATCAATAATTCATCTTTGCACTACAGGCCAAAAATATTCTTCAACAGTTCATATTTGCACTACAGGCCAAATATATTCACATATCAAAGAAATATATAATTATTTCAGAATTTATATAAACAATAATTATAACCATGTTAATCATTTCATCTTTACACTTAAGCTAAAGATATTCAATTATAAATTCAATGGTCATGATCATACCAGTTAACAATTCATCTTTGCACTACATGTTAAAGATATTCCTCAGTCACGATCATACCAATAATTTACCCATCTTTACACTCAAGTGAAAGAGAAATTCAACATCAGGGTTATAACAATGTTATATATGATAATAAAAATAATATGATCAACATATAGTTTTAATCTCAAGAGTAATATTCATAAATCAACTATAATTTGGTTAGAAAAAGAAACCAATTTTGTCATGAATAGTAACTCGTGAATAGTAACCCGTGAATAGTAACTCATGAATAGTAACTTATGAATAGTAACTCGTGAATAGTAACTCATGAATAGTAACTCGTGAATAGTAACTCATGAATAGTAACTCGTGAATAGTAACTCATAAATAGTAACTCGTGAATAGTAACTCATGAATAGTAACTCGTGAATAGTAACTCGTGAATAGTAACTCATGAATAGTAACTCGTGAATAGTAACTCATGAATAGTAACTCATGAATAGTAACCCCGACATGAAAAGTTCCAAATTTGATAAAAAGTTCAGATCAATACTTCGGCATAATGATATTGAAGAAAATAATATCATTTAAGAAGAAATAACATCCCTTACGACAATATCCCTTACTATCCCTTACTATCCCTTACAATCCCTTACTATCCCTTATAATCCCTTACCTCGAAAAGACGGTACTTCTGACTGGAATACTAGATATAGTGTTGAAGAAAACTTGCACCGTATAGCAACACTCAAAGTATCAAATACTCACAAGAATACGCTTGATATAGAGAGAGAAACTTCAGTTTCTGGTGTGATTTTCAATTCTAACCTAAGCACCCTATTTATAGGAAAATGCTTAGAACACCAAAGCAGAAAATTGAATATAATATTAATATAATTATACAAATTTTCTTTAGCCCACCTTTGGTCAAAAACACCAGCCACACATGTTAATGATGTCCAACAAAATACAAAAAACGTTTTTCTTCAAACTAATAAATAAAACTTCCAAAAATTAATTATTTCGGAACTTCAGAACTTCAATAATTCATAATAAATAGCCCTTTTATCAGAAAATTCGAATCTCGCGAGTTTTTATAGGAAATTCAATTCTCTACAACTTTGCAGAAGAAAATTTTTCTAAATTCCAAACAAAAATTGACCGAAATCCACAAACGGGCGATTTTACAGTCAATAATAAATTTTCGGTCAAGAATTGTGTCCACCAACACACAAAACATGTGTTAATCATTTAATGTCACAAAAATACTCTTCCTCCTCATATACTCATATATCCCACATTCATTGTAAAAATATCACCATCAATATATTATTAAAATAATATATTTAAATGAATTATTTTATCAAAAAAAGATAAAATATTAATTTTCAACAATTGTCACATTAAAAATTTTCTCCATCTATATCCACATAAAATTAATATTTTCCTCATCATATAAATTAATAATTAATTATACACAAATAATATTACAAAATCACAGTACTAGCAACCAGGCCGTTCCCAGGAAAGAGGGGACTTTCCAATAAGGATCTCTCCTTACTGGCGCGCAATTAGATGACCAAACCTCTCCTTAGACAGAACTTTCTAGACATTGCCAATAATATTATCTAATAATATTATTCAGATAATATGAATTATTGTTCCGATAATAGAAAATACTGTGTAGTGACAATTATTAAAACAACAGTAATATAAAATATCAACGCAGCAATTATTGAATCAATAAAATATAATATTGAACAGTAATTACTGTAACAATTATTGAGTAGTGCCTTCTTACGTAAGAATCAATAATTGGTGCAATATCGTGTGTGCAACACCGCGTATTACTGTGCTTTAACCACCGGGTATTCCAACAGTATTAACGGTAACAACTACGCCGTTATTTATAAACAACTTATTTTTGTCGTTTTCTTCATCCAATCGCTTTCCGTTATGGGGCCCACAAAAGACTGCGCCGTCGTACGAATATTCTCCGACAGTAAGAATATTCCACGACCAAGCGAATATTCCCCGACAACAATGAATATTTTATAACCACTTACTTATTTGAAATATTTGCGCATTTTACCCATAACTAACCACAATAATCAAATTAACCCTTACTATTTCAGAATAATAAATAGAGGAAATTAAATTTCATTTATTAATAATTTGGGGTCTTACAAAAAGATTTTACTATTAGCCTAATAAAACGAATAACTTTATAAAAATATTTTGTTTTATATAAAAAGCTTTCTGTTTTATTACATTAATAATACCAATAAAATAAAACTGAGTGACTTATCACATAAGCTTCAATAATCAATATCGTGTGCAACCACGCGTATTACTGTACTTTTAACACCAGGTGTTTCAACAGTTAACGGTAAAAGTTCCGCCGTTATTTTCATAAAAATATTTTTGTCGTTTTCTCAATCCGACAATAATTCCGTTGTGGGGTCCACCAATGATTGTATCGTCGCACGAATATTTCCCGTGAATAGTAACTCGTGAATAGTACTCCGACATAAAAAGTGGCCCAAATACTCGAGTGAACAATACTAGAGTGAATAGTAACCAGGTATTTTATGACAACTTGTTTACTTTGAAAAAATTTCACATATCACCCTTAACTTTAACCTTTTATCAATTTAATCATTTACCAAAATAAAAAAATTGAATACTTTTATTTCATAAAATTCGGTCTCACAATCACTCACTTTTCTCTCTATTTCAAAGTTATTACTATATATTTGAGAAAATTATGTGCCAAATTCAAGCGTATACTAAGGCGCGTAACTTGGTTTGAACTTAAAAATGTTGCTTAGTAATTGAGTGAGGGACTGAGGGGTTAAGGGTCAAAAGATTGAGCTTTAAGATTCATACCAAGTTGAGTGACATGTAAAAGATTTGATTATCGCATGCCACATATCATTCATGACTTGCGAGTGATTAATTGTGTGAATTATTATAGGGATAACCCATGTAAATTATAATTTTATATTTTACTATTAAAGAACTAAATTTTAAACAATTATTTATCTAATTAACAAAATACAACTGATTTTGAATTTTTTACTCACCCTAATAAACGATCAGAACCGTCCAAAGTTTAGAATAAATTTCACCGTCTATTATGAGAGCAGATTCTTTGTTCCCAAATTTCCTGTCCCCTTGTGTCTCTCCACTTAAATCTTGACATATAGTCTCTTACTTAACACTAATTAATTCTAACATTAAATAAAAGGATATGTGTCAAGATTTAAGTGGAGGGACACAAGGGGGACAGGAAATTTGGGGACAGAGGATCTGCTCTCGTCAATTATATCCTCTTTAACTTTAAAGGAAAAAAAATTGCTCTCTCACTCTCAGATCCTCCTCCTCCGTTCTTACTCCTCTCGAGCTCGCCCTCTGCCTCCTCTGTTCTTTAGCGCAAAATATTATACTTAATTGAGAAAAATTTGATCAAATATAAATTGAAATAGTACTTTGTCCTATTAGAAGGATGACATGCAAACTGCAGTGGGAAAACCTTGATAAAAAATTTCATTTGATATATATATATATATATATATATATATATATCATTTCAAGTTTTCAACTAATTCATTAAAAAAATAATTAATTTATTTTGAATTTTAATTTATACTTTTATATTAAGAGATTCATTTTCATCCGTAAAAGACGCTGAGTTGATGATGGGGCGTGTTAAGATAGATTTTTATGAAGAAAAAAAGAGAGGTGTAGTAAAAAGATAAATATGAATTTCATTTTTGGCGAGGTAATATTGTTAGTAACGAAGAAGAAAAGGGGTAAAAATTTTAAAAATAAAGAGAAAATGGTTGGCCCACATATATCTATAGTCAGCACCATTGGGTTGGTGGTGACCAACTCATTCACGGCGGCCTAACCATCCCCCAACTTGGAATTTTTTTTTATGTATTTTATTTAGAGTACTCATACGTACATAAATTATTTTATAAATATTTTATAAATTATTAATGTGTTATACTCTATCTCAACGTATTAATCAATAAATTATTTTAATATAATCTTCGATCTCACATAATATGCTAAAATAGAATATACCACAATAATAATTTATAAAATATTTATAAAATAATTTATATCTCTATCATTATTCTTTTATTTATGTGTAAGTTTTGTAGTAGTAAATTTTAAATTATTCCATTTCAGATCTACTAAAGCCCACCCACTCCCACCTCACCTCTCTCCTCTGTTCTATAAATATCCCCATTCCTCTCCCTCCCCAATTCGTGTCTCTCCTTTCTCTCTCTACTCTCCGGATCAGTAAGAACCACTATTCCCCGCTTCTTCCTCTTCCTAAAGGTACGCCCTGTCTCTGACTATCCCCCATGTTGCTTGTATTAATACCCTCAAAATGATGAAATATCTCCACTCTCTCAATTCGTCCTCATTCATTTCTTTTAGTTTGTGAAAATGTTGAGTTAATAATTAGCTTCAATACCCATTTCTCTCCTCCAATTTTTATTATTTCCACTTAGATCTGCTGGTAATACTCTTAATTTTGTTTGTTGTACATCTGCTCTGATGTTTCTCTGTTTAACGTACTATGCAATTGTATCACTATGTTCGTTAATCTCATTGTTCTGTGACTTCATGTATGTATACGAATATGGTGACGCGATATGACAAGTTAGTATTTTTTGATTATATATACATGTTGGTATGATGTATTCGTATGCAAGTATGAATCTTTTTTTGGTAGATCTGGTCTTTTAAGGCGTTGGAACTTGTAGATCTAGACTGGGGTCTTTGCTCTCTTTTTGATCTGATCTACAATGGCAATCAATTTTTTCCTACACACAAAACATTTAATTATTTGAGATTTGGTTTTTATCACTAGGAAAAATTTAGCAGTAAAATCAAATCAATAGGACAAAAGTTGTTTTGCTTCTAGTTGAATTTGTCGGCATTGTGTCTATGATGGCTATATTATTATAGCTAACTGCACTGTGGTTAGTTGATCTAATTCATTGTTAATTTATTGGAATAAGTGGTTCTTCGTTAAAAATACTATCTTTCTCTATATTTGTTAAATAAAATTAATATTTTGACATTGATCTCAATTCAAAATTACCTTTCTCTATATTTGTTAAATAAAATTAATATTTTGACATTGATCTCAATTCAAAATTACATTACTTGAATCCTGTTTCATCATTCTTCATTGTCCTATGCATGATCACAAGGGGATCGACTAAAATGTTAAGCATGTGTTTCTGAATTATCATATTGATTCATTGATGTCTTAACAACAATTTTTGAAGTTGTTAGGATGACAATGATTGAAATTTGAAGTGATGGAAAATTATGGCAATCTTGATTTATGAAGCATTTACACCAATTATATAATTAATATGTGGGGTGTTATAACATGCATTATAAATTAATTTTTGAGTTAAGGAAATTGATCTATTGCTGATGTATTTGATTTTACCAGAACAATGGCATCCCATATTGTTGGTTACCCACGCATGGGCCCAAAAAGAGAGCTCAAATTTGCTCTTGAATCTTTCTGGGATGGGAAGAGCAGTGCTGAGGACTTGCAAAAGGTGGCTTCTGATCTCAGGTCATCCATCTGGAAGCAGATGAATGATGCTGGCATCAAGTACATTCCCAGCAACACATTCTCATACTATGACCAAGTTCTTGATACAACTGCAACGCTCGGGGCGGTTCCCGCTAGGTACAACTGGAATGGTGGTGAGATTGGATTTGACACTTACTTCTCCATGGCTAGAGGAAATGCCTCTGTTCCTGCTATGGAAATGACCAAGTGGTTTGACACCAACTAGTAAGTTCTCTTTCCTATCAAATATTCCCGTTAAAAGGATACTAGTATTATTTATACTGATGGATCATCGTGATCTGATGATGCAGCCATTACATAGTTCCTGAATTGGGACCTGAGGTGAAGTTTTCTTATGCATCACACAAAGCCGTGACTGAATACAAGGAGGCTAAGGCGGTAGGTTGTCGAGATCTGTTCTTTTAATGTATTTTTTTATGCTTATGTATTATAAAATTAATTTAATATGTTTATCTTTTAATGAATTCAAGTGAAACAAAAATAACAACTATATATTAAGAATGTCAAATTAAATCATATTTCTGTATGTTTTAGTTGAATGGATCTGATTATGAAATATTGGAAAACTTGAGATTTGCTAAAAATAATGCATGCGAGTCTTATTTTACGGCATGTTTTAAAATTAGATACATGTTATGTCCATAAAAGCAAATTTTCATATCTTCATATTCATAGTTGAGTTTTTGGGTTAAAAGTCACGGGAGTGGGGATATTAAATTGTCCATTAATTGGTGTTTAAAATGCATTCACATAGACGTATCAGATCTTAATACTTTGTTATATACAGCTTGGTGTAGATACCGTCCCCGTCCTCGTTGGCCCTGTCAGCTACTTGTTGCTATCTAAGCCTGCAAAGGGTGTTGAGAAAACATTCAATCTTCTCTCCCTTCTTGACAGCATCCTTCCAATTTACAAGTACGAAAATGAACTTCACTCTTTTCTTTATTGGTTTAGTTCTGCAAAATATGGTATAACTTGGAAAAATTCACAGGGAAGTAGTGGCCGAGTTGAAGGCTGCTGGTGCTTCATGGATTCAGTTTGACGAACCCACACTTGTGAAGGATCTTGAAGCACACCAATTGGAAGCATTCACTGAGGCCTACTCTGAGCTAGAGTCATCTCTATCCGGCCTTAATGTTCTCATTGAGACATACTTTGCTGATGTTCCTGCTGAGGCATTCAAAACCCTCACTGCTCTAAAGGGTGTTACAGCCTTTGGTTTTGATTTGGTTCGTGGAGAAAAGACTCTTGATTTGATCAAGAGTGCATTCCCTTCAGGCAAATACCTCTTTGCTGGTGTTGTTGATGGAAGGAACATATGGGCCAATGACCTTGCGGCATCTCTCAGTGTCCTTGAGTCCCTTGAGGGAATTGTGGGAAAAGGTATAATTTGTTCATTTGATTTCTAGCAAGGCTATTATGAAGTTTCTCCTTTCACAAATAATTTCAATTTGGAATTCTTTTATTCAGACAAGCTTGTCGTTTCTACATCCTGCTCACTTCTCCACACTGCTGTCGATCTTGTTAATGAGCCCAAGCTGGACACTGAAATCAAATCATGGCTTGCATTTGCTGCTCAAAAAGTTGTTGAAGTGAATGCCTTGGCCAAGGCACTGTCTGGCAACAAGGATGAGGTAGATGCTAACTTGGTTGTTTACCTATCCATTGCTTTGACTTCTAGAGGTGTTGAGTTGAGCCAGGCAGTTATTGCTGCTACTCAGTCAGCTGTTATCGTTAATAGACACTGCATCGCTGACTCTTATGGGTTTGTTCTCAGGCATTCTTCTCTGCTAATGGTTCAGCTCAGGATTCAAGGAAGTCCTCTCCAAGGGTGAACAATGAAGCTGTCCAGAAGGCGGTAAGTGATAGATTAAATTATGTTCTTTAAGCTCTTCAAGTTACTGCAGTGTGCAAATTAGTTTGTACTTGACTATTACTTGCTTTCTTCTTAGGCTGCTGATTTGAAGGGTTCTGATCACCGCCGTGCTACCAATGTTAGCGCCAGACTTGACGCTCAGCAAAAGAAGCTTAACCTCCCAATTCTCCCCACCACAACCATTGGGTCTTTCCCTCAGACAATTGAGCTCAGAAGAGTTCGCCGTGAATACAAGGCTAAGAAGTAAGTGGTTTCTGTCAATCTGTTCTGCTCTCCCTCTCTCTCTCTCTTATATATGTATATATACGTATGTAATTTACTGTTTTTTTTTTGCTCTCTCTAGGATTTCTGAGGAAGAATATGTTAAATCCATAACAGAGGAAATCAGCAAAGTTGTCAAACTCCAGGAAGATCTTGATATTGATGTCCTGGTTCATGGAGAGCCAGAGGTTAGTCATTTTATATGCTAGTCTGTGCAACCAAGCAGTGTGTCATGCTTCTCTAGTTTCAAAGCAGACAGTACTTTATTGTCACTATGAGTCTATGAGTATCGTACTTGCAAAGCAGTGAACGAGTCTGATTTAATTTTCTTTTGGTCTGTATTCTAGAGGAACGATATGGTTGAGTACTTTGGAGAGCAGTTGTCTGGTTTTGCCTTCACTGCTAATGGATGGGTTCAGTCTTATGGATCTCGCTGTGTGAAGCCACCAATCATCTATGGTGATGTGAGCCGTCCCAAGCCAATGACTGTCTTCTGGTCTTCTAAAGCTCAAAGCTTGACCAAGCGACCAATGAAGGGAATGCTTACAGGCCCTGTTACCATTCTCAATTGGTCCTTCGTCCGCAATGACCAACCCAGGTATTAACGAGTGTACTCTCCTTTTAAAAACATAATTCATATTAAATCATGGACAGGAAAGAGGCATTGATGAATCATTCTGATAATCAATCTATGTTAATATGATGCTATCTGTTTTGCCAGATTTGAGACTTGCTACCAGATTGCTTTGGCCATTAAGGATGAAGTTGAAGATCTTGAGAAGGCCGGCATCACTGTCATCCAAATCGATGAGGCTGCTTTGAGAGAGGGATTGCCTCTTAGGAAGTCTGAGCATGCTTTCTACTTGGACTGGGCTGTTCACTCCTTCAGGATCACTAATGTCGGGGTTCAAGACACCACTCAGGTTTTCCTCTTTTCCCTTCACTTAACATTCTGACCTATGTAGTCGTATGATGTTTTTTTTCCTTTTATCATTGCAATCGGCTTACGTTTAAACTACGGACAGATCCACACCCACATGTGCTACTCCAACTTTAACGACATTATACACTCTATCATCGATATGGATGCCGATGTGATCACCATTGAGAACTCCCGATCTGATGAGAAGCTTTTGTCAGTCTTCCGTGAGGGAGTTAAGTATGGTGCTGGTATTGGCCCTGGTGTTTATGATATCCACTCTCCTAGAATACCATCAACCGAGGAGATTGCTGACAGAATTAACAAGATGCTTGCAGTACTTGAAACCAACATCTTGTGGGTCAACCCCGACTGTGGGCTCAAGACTCGCAAGTATGCTGAAGTGAATCCAGCCCTCAAGGCAATGGTTGATGCTGCCAAGCTACTCCGCACCCAGCTTGCCAGTGCCAAGTGAGAGTATTTCTGAAGGGAAAGAGGAATTCAAATGCCTCGAAAGTTCATTGTTTCTTACTCCGGCTGAACCAAGGAAATTATGTTAACCGAATCAATAACTGTATTTGGTGATGAAATATCAAGTAGGTGTTAGGTTGCCCTCTGGGCCTTTTGTGTTTTTTTGTACGATTGTTTTCTTGTTTTGGGCTTTCTTTTAAAATTATATTCTGTATTCTTTGGGGGGGTTTTCCTCAATGGATCAAACAAATTAAAGAGATGGTGTATCATTGAGTTCATCTCAGTTGCTTCTTATTTTATCCCCATCTGGAAACTGTATTAAGAATTAAAGCATATTTATGTTTCATTATTATATGAGAAAGAATGTTAAATTTCTGTCTAATATAGCAAAAAAAAAAACTAAATTCTAATAATAACAATAAAAAGCAAACTAATCGACTTACCTCTGACATTACTGTAGGTCTATCAAATGGTTATTTGAAAACAAAAGGAGGCTGCCTCACGTAAGTTCAGAAATCTAAAATAATGATATACTTTCCAAATATTATGCTGAAAAATATTCCATTCAAAAGAATACTACTGAATAGAATAATGTTTAAAAAATTAATTCTCATTCTAAACTACTACCTACCATTTACCACTATTTTTTGGGAAAGAAGTGACATCCTCACTCTTGAAACAAATGAAAAAAAGTAAAGCACTATTTCGAATGTGAGATATGCTCATGTGAAGGAGGATCGATCATGTGAAAATATAAAAAATACATGTAAAAATATCAATTTTCATAAAAAAAAAATCATAAACTGCCACAACATTGTGCATATGGAGCCCTGCTCCTGCTCCTCTCTGAGAGCAGCCTCAAACAAATAAAGCTTCAAGCTCTAACCCATACATCTCCTCCTACCACTATTATCACAAAGATGATCATTTTCCAGAATGATCTCACACTTCTTCCTTTCAATAAACTTTTTACAAAAATTTCACAATTTAAAAACATAAAAAATATAATCTGAACTATAAACTTTAATTTCATTGTATCAGCAATATTGCCACACAGAACAATTCCACAGTTTTTAAACATAAAATACAATCTGAACTATTAAATAAAGATCAAACATCATGCAAAACATTTCTACTTGCGTTCAGCAAAGGGCAGTCAGATATAAGAACAACCAAAAATTTAATTACTGTCTCTGATTTTCATCCAATCTCAAGGCAACCCATTCATCATCACTGAAGGACAATACAATGGCGCCATCACGGACTGTCACGTTCGGCTAACGTTCACAAACCAATATTCTTTTCTTAGAAGAGGTACTATCGTTGGTTAGAGAAGAGGTAGAAGAAATTGGATCCTGCAGCGTAGTATCAACGTTCTCGGATGAAACCACATTCTCGGATGAAACCGGGCATCTCCTTCTTTTCGCACCGATATTATTCTCTGAAAATAAAAACAAGGGATTAGAGTGTTCACTTGAACATTTACTCTTGAATTTCAAAGAGACTACATTACATTTATGACGAGAAATGATGTCATGAATGTAATTATAACCTTAAAAGCTGAAAGATATGAATCAATGTTATCGTGGGTGTAATAAAGTGTGTATAACCGAACATAGTAAAGCAATTTTCACAAGTACAGGAATTTCAATACATGTCATCTATACATAAATAAAACTGCAAAAAAGTAGAGTCCCAATCCGAGGGTAATTTTCTAGGTTCTTCAATAATGCAGTTAATAACTAGGGAGGATGATGTTTAAAACTACTCTATAAATGTACTAGTTGATGGATACTTTTCAAATTACAAGATAGCACCAAATAAACCAAACATTAGAGACAACAGACAAGTTTAAAGCTCAATACTAGCCTCATTTCAGCAAGTTAGTTTCAGAGAGTCAAACCACTTATGTAAATTTGTTTCTAGTCATTTCTCTGTAGAAAGTTTTACAAATTTAATCAACCAATGGCTATGTTCAGAGAGTTGTGAATTTCCAATACCTCATACAGCATTTTAACAAATCTATCATACAATCTGGAGTTTAGCCAGACAGTTCATATATGGACGTTCAGCTAATGGCAATTTGCAAAAACTTTTTTGTACAAGAGAATAACAAGGGGAATCCCAGTTAAGTACTTCAGGAGCTGTATAGAATCAACTATTACCAGTCTCCTGGGAACTCATTTCAAAAGTAAATAAGGAGCTTTGAGATTTCACCTTTAACTTCCTCACCATGGGAGGAAACTGTAGAGTGCTGTTTTTCTTGACCTGAAGCTAACTGTATTGCTCCACCTGAAGCGAAATGTTTACAAAAATACACTCAGATAAAATTTATGAATCTCTATATTTTGTAGATTTCTTAAAAGAACAGTTATTACACTATAAGAAGAGAAACTGCTATTTCCTTGAGTCCGAGAAACAACTTAATACACATAATCACGAATTAGTTACTCACGCTCTATAAGGCTAGTGTAAGCAACCTTCGCAGCATCCACCTCTGCCAGCCTTTTGGTTTTAGCTTCGTGTCCTTGGAACCTCTCACCTCTAATTTCCACAGTCGATATAAATGTTGGCATGTGAGGTGGACCATATTTCTTTGTTTCATAAGCTGGCAAGCGGAGACCCCCTTTTTGAGTGAGTTCTTGTAATAGATTTTTATACAATACTTCATCCTGAATAATAACATATACATAGAAGATGGCACAAAATCAAGAACTTATGAATACAATCATGTAGAAAACAAATTAAAATCAAATGAGATCACTCAGGAAATTAACCTCTTGAGTTCTGTGAAGTGAGATTGACTCAACCGCAACTTTTGCTGCTGCATTTTCTGCGTGCTTTAGTGTAGCAAAAAATTCTGATGTCTCAAAAGTTTTTCCGTCGACTGTCACCTTTGCCTTGAAGAGACGGGAATGAGGAAGCCCGATAATCTCAGATGAATACTCTGGTAGAGCAAGATTTCTCTTTTGAGCATAGTTTTGCAATCTGTTCTTGTACAAATGTAGCATATCTGTAAACATAGAATATGTTAAACAAATGATATTTTTTAATGAAAAAATATATAATTCTCTGTTTCAAGATTACGACATAAGAAAAGAAATTGACAAAATGTATAATTCTAGTAAGTTTAAGGAAGCCGCTATGTATGAAATAATGCTAGTAGTGCTTCTGTACCTAGTCTTATTGCCTAAGGATATACCCATCAGGCCATCACCTCAACCTGGAATAACCAGTAATACAAGTTGTTCCCAAACCACAAGCAATTGGATCCTTAGACAATTAATATTAAGATTTAGAGATAATGACCTTGTAACTAGTGCAAGTATTGTATCCGATGGCGGAACCAATTCAGGAAACTATCCAAAGGACTAGAAACAATCAAAATCTCAAGGAAGGAATCCCCAATACCAGGCACATAAGTAGAAAAATACACGGCACCAAAGAGGGTATAACAAATAAGTATAAAACAAATGTAAACACATTTATACAGATAGATATTCGGATCGAGTACATACGAAAAGTAGATGAATAGGTTTAGGGACAGTGAAATTATCGAAACCTATCTAACTTGCCTCGTTCTGAGCTTCTTTTGATTGATTAACGGCGCGGGATGTCGGAAATAATGGTGCTAGAAACGATTGTTGTGATCAGGCCGGTGAATCTTTCACTGTTAGCTCCGGGAATACTTGTGGCATAGGAGCTAAAATTTGTAAATTTTGCAGATAAATAAAGGGTGAGAAAATGAGGAAGTTAGGGGTAAAGGTGTAAATGAAATTATCTTTAATTGAGAATAGTTTTGTTATCTCCGATCGATCCCTAATAATTTGAATTTTAGAACTAATACGAAATTATCGATAGAGGAATTTACAAAATTTCATTTTTAATTTCAAAGCATCAATTTTCTCAAGTGTCCTATCAAATTTAATATTTTTACTAAATTGTTTCATTTTAACATATTAATAAAATTATAGGTCAAAACTCACATTTTATATAGTTAAATATACATTTGATCCATTCCAAACATATGAATGCAACAATATATATATTATATAAAACGTAAATAACTTAATTACCAATAATTTTGGACATGTATGTGTAGGATTTCGACTTGCAGTTGAAAAGGTTGATACTTTGGACTAAAAATGAAATTTTAGAAAACTTTAAAGAACACTTTTGCAGTTAACCCCAATTTCTTGCAAATTTTACCCTGTACTGTGGCTATCTATATCTCTCTAAAAAAAACAATCAATTTTTAAGGACAAGAACAATCATTTTTATTACCTTACACAATTTAAGAAAATATAGTTTACCACTAGGGTCTAGGTTGATAACCTTTCGTGTATTCATATTTTTTTTTCACAAGATTTTTCACCCACATGAATAATAAACAGGTGGCATATTATATTTGAAAAAAAATATTACTTCGTTGGTTTTGAATTATATGACTATTATTAACTTTTAAAAATTAATTTGAGACATTTTTAAATAGTTTATAATATTTATTATTGTATTAATTAGAATTAAAAGAATTTATGTTAATTTTGAGTTTAAAAATCTTATAAAATGACTTGAAATGCCTAAGATGTTCCCAATAACAATCAATAGCCTTAGAATTGATTTTGAAAAAATTATACTTTGATTATATATATAGGGCCATCATCCGTAGCAACCGATTATCACATACACTATTCTAGCAAATACATCTTACCCCGTTTATTTTGATATTCAAAAGCTGGTATTAAAGTGGACTTAGACCATACCGCTACTCTTTTTAGCGGCAAACATATTCTTTTTAACTGCTCGATGTTGGTTGATTTCACAATCAATGAATACACACAAGTATACGTGGTCAACAAGTCCCACGAATAAATACGTTAATATTTATCGATTACCAATTCCGATTCAATTAATCTCTCTTTAAACTACATAATATTCTTTTCTTAGAAGAGGTACTATCGTTGGTCGGAGAGGAGGTAGGAGAAATTGGATCCTGCAGCGGAGCATCAACGTTTTCGGATGAAACCGAGCATCTGTGCCTTCTTAAAAACAAGGGGTTAGATATGAACATTTATTCTTGAATTTCAAAGAGACTACATTACATTTATGACGAGAAATGATGTCATGAATGTAATTATAACCTTAAAAGCTGAAAGATATGAATCAATGTTATCGTGGGTGTAATAAAGTGTGTATAACCGAACATAGTAAAGCAATTTTCACAAGTACAGGAATTTCAATACATGTCATCTATACATAAATAAAACTGAGTCCCAATCCGAGGGTAATTTTCTAGGTTCTTCAACAATGCAGTTAATAACTAGGGTGGATGATGTTTAAAACTACTCTATAAATGTACTAGTTGATGCATACTTTTCAACAAATAACTAGGGTGGATGATGTTTAAAACTACTCTATAAATGTACTAGTTGATGCATTCTTTTCAAAGCACCAAATAAACCAAACATTAGAGACAGGTTTAAAGCTCAATACAAACACCATTTCAGCAAGTTAATTTCAGAGAGTCAAACCACTCCAGTAAATTTGTTTCTAGTCATCTCTCTGTAGAAAGTTTTACAAATTTAATCAACCAATGGCTTTGTTCAGAGAGTTGTGAATTTCCAATAGCTCATACAGCATTTTAACAAATCTATCATACAATATGGAGTTTAGCCAGACAGTTCATATATGGAATGGAAGTCCAGCTAATGGCAATTTGCAAAAACTTTTTTGTACATGAGAATAACAAGGGGAATTCCAGTTAAGTACTTTAGGAGCTGTATAGAATCAACTATTACCAGTCTCCTGCAAACTCGATTCAAAAGTAAACAAGGAGCTTTGAGATTTCACCTTTAACTTCCTCACCAGAGGAGGAAACTGTAGAGTGCTGTTTGTCTTGATCTGAATGGCTCCACCTGAAACGAAATGTTTACAAATTTATGAATCTCTATATTCTGTAGATTTCTTAAAAGGAACAGTCATTACACTACAAGAAGAGAAACTGCAATTTCCCCGAGTCTGAGAAACAACTTAATACAAATAATCACGAATTAGTTACTCACGCTCTATAAGACTAGTGTAAGCAGCCTTCGCAGCATCCACCTCTGCCGGCCTTTAGGTTTTAGCTTCGTGTCCTTGGAATCTCCCTCCTCTAATTTCCACAGTCGAAATAAATGTTGGCATGTGAGGTGGACCAGATTTCTTTGTTTCATCAGCTGGCAAGCGGAGACCCCCTTTTTGAGTGAGTTCTTGTAATAAATTTTTATACAATACTTGGTCCTGAATAATATAACATATGCATAGAAGATGGCACAAAATCAAGAACTTATGAATAGAATCATGTAGAAAACAAACTAAAATCAAATGAGATCACTCAGGAAATTAACCTCTCGAGTTCTGTGAAGTGAGATTGTCTCAACGGCAACTTTTGCTGCTGCATTTTCTGCGTGCTCTAGTGTAGCAAAATTCTGATGTCTCAAATAGTTTTTTCATCGACTGTGAACTTTGCCTTGAAGAGACGGGAATGAGGAGGTCCCATAATCTCAGATGAATACTCTGGTAGAGTAAGATTTGTCTTTTGAGCATAGTTTTGCAATCTGTTCTTGTACAAATGTAACATATCTGTAAGCAAATAATTCGTTAAACAAATGATATTTTTTAATGAAAAAAATGTATAATGCTCTTACGAATATTTATGACCTTTAGAGAACGAGCGCACACAACTGTAACAATAATATATAACTCATTAAACACAAACTAAATAGTGAGTATAGAGTACATAAATCAACACATTGTTCCGACTGTATTGCCAATGATATATTACCAGTACTACCAATGTAGTATTTTTTTATAGGTGCTATTGATTCCCACCACCAAGGGGAAGAACCCAAAAATTAAAGAGCAAAACAAAACTGCCCCATACAACCAAGGAGAAAAGCCTATACATTTCACATCCCAAAAACCAGAAGCCTAAAGAGGAAAACAACCCCTACAAATAGCTAAATACCCCTGATGGCACAATCAAACTTTAAAAGTAACCAAGTGCCGATTCCTACAAAATAATCCAAGAAAGGAAGAACACCTCTCGGATAAACTACTTATGTACTTTATAAGAATTAATCACTCCCCAAGGCCAAAGCCAACGAGGACTAGATTAAGCTATTATCTGAAATAACACTGACAGTCCATATATTTAGAGCTCCATAAAAGTAGGGCAAACAAGAATCATTGTCAATTTCTTAAAGTGCCACTAAGAACTTCAACATTACATATTCTACAAGGAACCAAGACCCATGACAAGACATTCGATTCTTGATAGGTAGATACACTGTTACTAATGGCCCATAGTAAAGGGCTTTGCTTGGCATACTAATTACAGAAGGAAGGGCATTGCTTCACGTAAAAGATTAGGAGTTGTATTAATCAAGCCCAGGTAAGCTTAAGGAAGCCGCTATGCATAAAATAATGCTACTAGTGCCTCAGGAAACTGTCCAAAGGACTAGAAACAATCAAAATCTCAAGGAAGGAAATCCCATACAAACCCAATACCACGCGCATATGTAGAAAAATACACGGCACCAAAGAGGGTATAACAAATAAGTATAAAATAATATAGATATTCGGATTGAGTACATACCAGAATGGTGAATCGGGAGATTTGGAAAAAGCGGAGTGGAGTTAATTGAATGGTGAGGAATAGGTTTAGGATCAGGTTGAGTGTCGACACTGTATTGGTTAATTGACTAACTTATGTTAACCACTCCCATAATTTATGTTAACCACTCCCATATGTTTAGGGGCAGTGAAATTATGGAAAGCTATCTAATTCTGAGCGTGGGATGTCGGCAACAATGGTGTTAGAAACGATTATTGTGATCAGGCCGGTGAATCTGTCACCCTCACATAAAGCGGTAAGCTCCAGGAATACTAATGGCACAGGAGCTTAAATTTGTACATTTTTTTTTTTTTTGAAGAATCTTATATAATAGAGAAATCTAAAGAGAAGAGAGTTATGATGAAGAATAAATAGCATGCGGGGGTTGATGGCTACTGTTCGATATGTCACAATAAGTGAACAGGTCATAATATCAAGAACCCAACCACAACCACCAATACACGTTATGTAATCTTGGTAGCTAAGCTAGCAGTACTTGATATGATGTCAATATGCAATATGCCGCTAGAGCCTCCAGGCCAGGGCAGTGATGAAGTCGAACGGAGGACACATTTGTAAAAAAAAGATTAGCGACATGATTTAATAAGAGATTTGAAATAAAATGTGTTTGTTGGAACAGAGTAGTTTTAACAATCATCGGTTACATAATCCATTCATGAAGAGAAACGGAAGTAATCCAACGGGTGCTTTAAAAGATTTCTCATGTGGGAGATTGGCAATGTGGTCCATTACTTATTATTATATATGTATGTATTCAGTATTCACAACTCACAAGTATAGCTTTCATCCTCTTTTTGGATTTGGGGATAATAATTCTGTTACAATATTAGGTGGAAACAAACACAAAAATAATACTTGCGTATGAATGGATAAGTATTCACGAAGCGGAAGCAGTTGAACCGAATGCCAAATCTACAAGCAACACCACGAACACAGCTACTACGATCCTTCTTACTTATCGTCAATATATAGTTGTTGTTACAAGCAATCAATGCGAACGAACTATTTAAGTGTTCACACCAAGTACACCCAAGCCTATTGATGGAAGCTTAGAAATACTAGAGTATTTAGAGAGAAACTGTATAGAAAAAATAATACGTTATTTTTCCTAAGCCCTACACACAGTCAGCTTCAGTATTTAACGTAAAACCCAATACCTAAGGGATAAGTCTACAACTGACTAAATCAGGAGAGTTATCTTATATAGAGTCCTAACCATATCACGTATTCCTAACCATATCACGTATTATTTAAAATACTTCCAAGTGATATGAGATTTTTCCAATCCTTATTGGGTCTATCCAATACTCATACCCAAGTAGATGTTCATGATCCACGGGTCCGACCCGGATCAAATACTAATTAACATCTCCCACTCAGACACTTGGGTTATAAAGATACATACTCATCTCAAATTAATAATCTCTAGATTTTCTCGTACAGGTGCCTTGGCGTGCGACTGACAAGAAATAAATGATATCAAGGGCGAGAGCTTACATATTAAGTCTCCATCATAACTAATATGAAGCACTAAAAAAAAACTCGTCATGTCCTAGACCAGTCGATCACATTCTGTTGAGTATTTCGAATCCCTCATTAATTACATTTCAAAAATTCACTCAAATCCATTTGCCTTGGTATGCTAACCTTTAAAAAACATATACATATAGTATAATACATAAAGTTTAAAATAGTTGCGCACGCATAGCATAACCAATGGCCGAATGTGATGCCAGACAAGTGTCTTCCCTAAACTCTCATGTCAATCTTCAATAACTTTGCTGCTTTCCCAGACAAGTACCCATGGAACCTCATTATGTGAACTTAGGAATACAAACTAGAGTAGCAACACAAAGTCTTTGTTTCATGACATAGGTTCAAGTTACTAAGGACAATAAATTAAAGTACAGAGCTCATACAGTGATTGGATAGGGATCCACCACATCATTCTTCTGTATGTTGCTTCTTTTGCACACGAGGTACAATTCTCATGTTACGGTGGAGTGCCAAAATGTCGCTCTTGCTAAAATTACACCGTACGGACAGTAGTTAATCGCTCTTTAGCGTTTAACCTTAGAAAACATCCCTAAGTACTTCAAATAGTATCTAGTATGAATCTAATGTTCGACAACCCAAAACAAGGCTACACCTCTTACAAGTGTTCAATATGTAATGATACCTCTTCTTGGACCCAGCCAAGGCGATTAAATCATAGTGTCTCAAAAAATGGTGCCCAACCATTTAGACCACCATAATATAGTCTCAGCTCGCTCGGTATAACAAGCGCCGAGGCAGGTTATCCGTGTGAATAGATTAACCTTTTTGCCTTGTGACATTTTATATGTGTGCTTATATACATACAACAAGTTAAAACATAGAACTGAATAGAAATCAACATTATGTAATAACTTTTATTGCATAAAAATATAGTAAACAATATCCAAAAGATGTTCATTATCAAACATAAAACATATCAAGGCCTACGAAGTCCCAAGCTCCTAACATGAGCTCGAAAAACATCCCTAAGAATGGGCTTAGTCAAGGGATCAGCAACCATATCGTTCGTAGAGATATGTCGAAGGACCACCTTCTTTCGTGCCACAATATTCCTAATGTAGTGAAATTTAGTCTCAATATGTTTGGCCTTTCCATGGTACTTGGGATCCTTAACGTAAGACAAAGCAGTCGTATTGTCATAATGAATAGTGACAGAGTCACTCAAATGTGATCCAACATGCAGGCGCTTGAAGAATCTCCGTAACCATACTGCTTCTTGTACTGCAAAGCAACATGCAATATAATTTGACTCCATAGTGGATAAAGCAACACATGGTTGTTTCTTGCTCAACCAACTAATGGCTCCACCACAAAACAAGAAGCTATACCCAGTGGTAGACTTGCGCTCATCCAAGTCGCTAGCCCAATCTGCGTCGCTGTACCCCTGTAAGCGTAGCTCACCACCCTGATAGCACAACATATAGTCCATGGTGCCTCTCAAATATCGAAGTATCCTCTTAACTTCCACCCAATGAGCAAATTCAGGATTGCTTTGAAACCGACTAACCATCCCCACTGCAAAACTTATATCGGGACGTGTACACATCATTGCATACATCAACTTACCAACTGCACTAGAATAAGGAACACGAGCCATCTGCTCTTTTTCTTGATCAGTCTTAGGGAAAAGATCCTGGCTTAGTTTATGACCCTTCTCAATGGGAGTGTCAACTGTTTAGAATTATGCATACAAAAATGCTCTAAAATAGATTTTATATAAGTCTCTTGACTTAAACCCAAAAATGTTTTAGAGCGATCCCTATAGATCTTAATTCCGAGTACAAATTCTGCCTCACCCATGTCTTTCATCTCAAAATTAGATGATAACCACTTTTTAGTGGCGACTATCAATCCCATATCATTTCCAGCTATCAAGATGCCATCAACATACAAACACAAGATCATAAAGCTTTTGTCGACCCGTTTAACATACACACAATGATCTTCCTCAATCATCTTAAACTCATCAGTAATGATGGCTCGATGAAATCGAAAATACCATTGTCTAGATGATTGCTTTAAGCCATAAATCGAACGTTTGAGCTTGCACACTTTGCGCTCTTGTCCCTTAACTTCAAAGCCAATTGGTTGATTCATATAAATCTCCTCATCTAGTTCTCCATATAGAAATGCAGTTTTAACGTTCATCTGATAAAACTCTAAATCTAAACGTGCGGCAATAGCTAGAATAAGGCGAATGAAGCCAATTCTCACAACTGGTGAAAATGTCTCATCATAGTCCACACCTTCCTTTTGGGTGAACCCTTTCGCCACAAGACGAGCCTTATACTTGTCGATTGATCCATCCGCCTTTCGTTTAATTTTGAAAACCCATTTGTTTCCAATGGCCTTACGACCAGGCGGTAGATCAACCAACTCCCAAACCTGGTTCTTTCCCATAGAACTAATTTCATCCTTCATAGCATCTATCCATTCATTACGAGCAGGTGAAGTGAGAGCTCCCTTATACGTAGCAGACTCATTATCATCTTTTAGAGCGCACATAAGGGCCTCTCCTTCAAGCACAAGAAGGGACTCCTCTTCAATTTCAAAAAAAAAATTAGATATTTTTGCATGTTTGCTACGACGTGGCTCAAGATTTTGTGAATCAAGTGGTGCCCCGTTAGGCGGTAGATCATTCCCACCATCCTTAGCGACAAAACGATGAGAATTAAATTCCCTTCCTTCGCTAAGGGATGGTGAAATGTCTCCCACTGATTCGACCATTTCATATAGCTCAAAATCCTTTCTCGTGTCACCCCTGCTTGGAAACTCATTCTCTATGAATTCCACATCTCGTGATTCAATCTCAGTCATTACTCCATCAGGTTGTTCGCATATCATCACATAACCCTTCGAGTGTTCAGGATACCTTATAAAGATACCCTTCCTTCCTTTAGAGTCTAACTTCCCAAGTTGTTGGGAAGGAATGCGCACATATCCTGCCGACCCCCATGGTCTTAAATGATCAAGGGTTGGTTTTCTGCCTTCCCAAGACTCATATGGTGTAGAAGTAACTGACTTACTAGGCACGCAATTAAGGATGTAGGCAGCAGTCATTAGTGCATCTCCCCAAAAATTAATTGGAAGATCAGCTTGCGCCATCATCAACCTAACCATCTCTAATAGTGTACGATTCCTTCTTTCTGCAACACCATTTTGTCGCGGAGTGCCAGGAATCGTTAGCTGTCTGATAATACGTTTTTCCTCACTGAGTCCTTTAAATTGCTCAGATAAATATTCGCATCCACGATCGGTTCTAAGAACCTTTATGGACCTATCTCTTTGATTCTCAACTTCAGCAACGAAACGTCTAAAGCAATCTAATGCTTCCGACTTATGAGAAATTAAATAGACATATCCATATCGCGAATAATCATCTATAAAAGTGATGAAATAGTTGCCACCATGTCGTGCTCTAACATTCATTGGACCACAAATGTCAGAATGAATTAGCTTTAAAGGATTAGTGGCCCTCACTGCCTTCTCAAAAGGTTTTCTTTTTGCCTTCCCTGCTAAACAAGGTTCACATACTGGAAGGTTAACTTTAGCGAGTGAGCCTAAAAGGCCTTCTCGAGCTAGCATAGTCATCCTTTCTTGGCCAATATGACCTAATCTAGCATGCCATTTCAATGATTCATTAGCAGTATCATCATGAGAAGCAATATAAGAAAAATGGGATTCACCTTTATTCAAAACATAAAAACCATCCGATAAAATATCATGTCCTACAAAATTATTATGAAAATAAATAGATACTCTACTACTGTCGAAGGAAAAAGAATACCCTATTCTAACTAAAGCTACAACTGATATTAAGTTCCGTCGAATTCCTGGTACATAAAGTGTATCCTCAAGGATCAGTGTGCGACCATTTCGCAAAGTCAGTTGATAAGTGCCAAAATCGAGCACTTGCTCTTCTGAACTGTTACCCATGAACAAACTTTGAGTCCCTTTAGAAACTCGTCGGTACTCAGTGAATCCCTCCCTATCGCGAGTTACATGCTTGGTTGCTCCTGTATCAATAATCCACGAAGGATCAGTTTGAGCAAGAAAAACATGTGAACACACAAAGTATTCATCGCAATAAAGAAATTTAGATTGTACCTTTTTCTGCTTAGTGCACTCACGAGCAAAATGTCCAATCTTTTGACAGTTATAGCAAGTCATCTTCTTCTTTCCTCCTTTTTTGCCCTTACGGCGCTTAGCATTACCCTTCTGTTTTGGTGTATTAGTCTTAACCTGATCGTTGCCATTAGCTTGCCTTTTGCGCTTGCCTTTTGCATTGCGCGAACCAGCTTGAGCCACAAAAACAAAGCTGTCATCTTTAGCACCACGGCGCTCATATTCAAGCTCAAGATGCCTTTTTGAGATCAACAAGAGTTTTTATTAAACTCTCGCTACCAATACATTGTTTGTTGGTGCTGCTCGGCTCGCTCACCCACCATCCCAAATAACTAAATTGGTTAACAACAAAAAGGTTTTATAAAATTTTACTTTTAATTTCAAATTTCTCAATAATGTCCTTTCAGGTTTAAATCTTTTACAAAATTATTTCATTTTAACATATCAGTAAAAGTATAAGTCAAAACTCACATTTTATATAGTTAAATATATATATATATATATATATATATATATATATATATATATATATATTTGACCCATTCCAAACAAATGAATGCAACAATATATGCGTTATATAAATAACATAATTACCAATGATTTTGGACATTGAGAAAGTTGATACTTTGGGATTAAAAATGAAATTTTAGGAAACTTTGGGGATACTTTTGCATTTAACCCAACATAATTGTTGTTTAACTGGTTTCTCATCCCTAACAAAATAAAAAAAATTAAAATATCATGTGTTGTTGAACAGGTTTCTCATCACTAAAAAAAATAAAAAGGAAGTATTCTCTCTCATTTTGGTTGGGGCGTTAGGAATGACAAGTGTATGTTTAGTTGTTATTGATTGCAAGTGTTGTCATATAATTATAAAATTATTACATATATCTATATCTATTTCGTTTAAATAATTTTATTTCACCTTCATCATATGAATTAAAAAAATAAAGAAATAGAATAAATTTTCATTCCAATTTAGAATGATTTACCCTCCAAAAACGATGATCAAATACACTATTTTTATTTCATTCATTACTCTATTCTATTCCTTCAATCCAAACGTAACATTACAAATCAACCTCTTTTTTTCTTTTTCCTATTTTTTATAAAAATCTTCCAAATGAATAAAATTTAAACATTCAAAACCAAGAAAAATACCTAGCTCCACGATAATTGTTTCGTAGCAAGGTAAGGCAGTAAGGCTCGAGGAGAAGGGGCAAGGCTTCGACAAGGAGAATGTGCTTGTTTTGTTGTTAGTATATTTTAGTGATAAATGTATATTAAAAATAATGGAGTACAAATTTATGACACGACCGCCCACATACATAAACAGAAATAGATTAAAACCATGAACTTGAATATATAAATCCTTCCCAAAAAGAAATACTAACAAATACCGAGCCATAATTTAAACCTGAGTATTGATTAAGATGTATACTGACTTCTCAAATCCAAGCTCTGTTACCAAAATAAAAATAACTTGGTATAATTTACAAAAACCAAAATTTTTGGCTCTAGAAAACACTGCACAGAAGTCGCATTACCTACCAGATATAATTATCAATAGCAGTAGCCTTATACCCAATTTACTACCTTCCACAGGAACTTTACGTTGACCAGCTCCACACGGAACAACCACCACGCATGAACCATTAAGTTGCAAAATTAATGACTGAGAACCTACAGGTCTATCACCATCTGTCACTCCAATGAATGACTCCATCAATCTGTAAAAAAACCAATCAGTTTTAAGGACAAGGACAAGGAATACACAATTTCTTTTACCCTATGGCTATATCTGTGTAAAAAAACGAATCATCAGGACAAAGATAAGAGATAATAAATACACAACTTCTTGAAAACTTTATCCTACTAGCTATATCTCTGTAAAAAACGAAGGCGTAGTTTTTAAGGACTAGGACAAGAGATAATAAATACACAATTTCTTGGAAACGAAAATGTGTTTATACCATCTATTAATAACCAAATCCAAACTAAGAAATTATTACTACGCCCTTATGCAAATGTGTAATCTCACACCACAGAAAAACAAATCATTAACAAGCTATTGCATGAACATGTTTGGAAAATGGGAAATGAAATAAGGTAGATACAGATAATCCCTTCTTCAGATGCTACAATCGTACAAGGAGAGAGCCATGGAGAACTAAATTGAATGTTTTACACTTTCAGACTATCAGGGAGGAGGATCAGAGATGGTTAGAGAGGCCTTCTCAAAAGAAAAGGTGAGTGCTGCAGGGGCAAAATCCCCATATCCAGAAGACTTCACTTTTTCATTTTTTTACGAGTTCTTGGATTGTGGTGATGTAGGTTTCCAGAGGAGCCTCAATGCTATTGTTATTGTTCTAATCCTGAAAAAATGTGAGCCGAAAATATTCAAGACTTAAAGGTGATTAGAGTCATTGAGAATGTTTCCTCCCTATTAGGCAGAGGGTGATCGGTCTGGTGGTTTCGGAATGCTTTTGTTGAGGGCAGACAAATTTTGATGCAAAATATGATAAGGAAAAAGAAATCATAAACACTCCATAGATTAGAAACCCAAGACTAAAGATATATCACAATGTTCGCAATCATTAAGGATCCTAATAAAAAATGGTTCAATCCTACTCAAGTTGGAAAATAAGAGGTGCCCCAACAGATCAGTAACAGGCACCTCAAGAGTTCTCCAAATAAAATTTTGGGGTGGTGGTTTTTGGGTGTTTTTTTTTGGGGAGGGGGGAGGGGGGAGGGGGGGAATTTCAATGTTAGTGTTTTAGTAAACTGATGCAAATCAAAGATACCAAATAAGAGAAAAACGAAAGGGTAGTTGCGAATTTGCGATGCCCAAAAAACACACTGGTCTTAATATTATTGCCAACACAAAAGGATATAAATATAAAGCATTTTTTAAATACAATTGATGATGACGACTACAGCACCAAGAAAAAGTAACAGATACATTAATTTCATGTATGAGCAAGTGTAGTGTATAGGCACCAGGGATATTATTTGAAAAATAGTATACATTGAAATATTTAAGGAAACTGATGCAAATCAAAGAATCCAAGTAAGCAAGAAAGAATAAGGGTGGTTCAGTCTGAAACCAAATGCTCCCGATATTATTGCTAACAGAGCACATACAAACTCTAAAGCATAGATAAGTTGGAAGGGTGATATGGTAAATATGAGCATGTGTGCAGGACCACAGTCAATACATTCAGATAATAAGTTAAAAATGGCTGGTTGAATGTGAGAAATGCTTCAAAAGTTGGACAACTGAAGATAAAAATTAGTCAACGGTGAATACATGACAGTAAAAGAATAAATTCACTTACATCTACGGTGTATACCACTACTTCCATGGTAGGGGGCTCTATCTCTTGGCTGCAATCCAAAATTAGACAAACTGATTAAGAACTGCATTTTAATATGTTCTTTTGATAATCATAATTGCATGTTAAAACATAAATCAAAGAACAAAATCTCTGATCAACGGTGTTTAAGTTCTAGTTTCTAGGAGAATCTTAGTTTTAATTGTACAGAGATCTTCATATATTTGAAGAGGGAAATGATTTATGTGTCATCAAATCTATGACGAAGTTGAATTGCGACTAATGTGGAACTCTAAGGATAATAAGATAAAATAAACTGGCGGGGACATTTTAATTCCTACCTACAGGTCGCTATTTATTGTCGATATAAATTTGCCATCATATATAACAAGACTCATTTGAACATGTAAAAATTGAAAATGAAACGAAAAATAGTTAAAAGATATGTTTCCTGAACTTTGAACAGGTCCCATCATCTAAAATTGAGATTCAAAATCTGTCGAATATAAATAGTTTCCCGAAAATGAGGCTGATATTTAATGTCACTATGGAATCTAATTATAATAATTTATAAATAATGTCTCTTCATTACAACTAACATCCACAAATAATTTTATAAAATAATTATAAAATATCCACAAATATGTCGGGGAATAAAATAACAGTTTCAGGAAGCTACTGTGAGGTGCGTGAATATATCTTTCCTTTTGATCTTTTGGTACAAAGAGATTGATATTCTCTCTTTTAATAAATCAAAGAGATTCATTTTGTTTTTTAACAAATCAAAGAGAAATATTGTTACATAAGCCATAAGGTACTAATTTTCTAAATCCTAAAGTGCCTTGTGTGATAGTTTTTCAAAGAGCTCGACAACGTGTTGTATGTGCAAATTGTCAAATACGCCAAATTCAGGTAAGCAGATTAAAAAGGAGATAAGGTACTAATTTTTTGAATCGTAAAGTGCCTTGTGTGATAGTTTTTCAAAGAGCTCGACAATGTGTTGTATGTGCAAATTGTCAAATACGCCAAATTCAGGTAAGCAGATTAAAAGGGAGAAAAGGAAAAAGAATGTCAGAATAAACATAAGCCATACTGTTTCGTACCTGGACATAATTAGGATAGTCTTCAACCCTATAAAATGATTCTGCCAAGGAATAAAAATCATCAAACATGAAAATCTAATGTTTTCTTAAAGCCCAATTAACATGATAATTAGCTTACCAGATGTATAACCAGCACTTTGTTGATGGTGATGGGGTATAGATGTCATACCAACACCGCGGGTAAACGCACTGTAATGAGTGAAAGGGATGTGGATAATTATTTCTCAACTAAGCAAAATACATTGGAAGGTGATTACATTCAAATATAACATGAAAGAGAAATCAACTAATTTGACTAAAAAGGAGTAATAAACAAGCTTAAAGTACAAAGACCTTGGTTGTGCAATTGGATAAGAACCTTCTACACGAGCTCGAGGATGCCCTCGGGGATCTGACAAATGTGAATCATCTCCCTGCATGTTTCAAATTGATGGCATTGTAAAAAGGAAACATAATAAATAGGAACATAGGCAAACAATATATGACGTACCAGTAGAGGAAATGGTCTCTTCCTTCCAGGTGAAGGGTAAGAATATTCCAGGTTAACAGAGCCTGCCCATGGAAGAATATGAAAGGGTGAAAATAAAAACATATCCTTCAATTTTTTCTTCTTTTTATTTGGGCAAGGGAAAAATCATATGCTCCCACATACTCCTACCAATTAAATAGTGGATATACTCAAGAAGAAAACAGAAGCCTTCAAATAAACAGTTTGTCGAATATAAAGTAGAAGAATATATTAGATGTAAATATATTCTTCTGCAGCAGAGGGACACCTAGCACCTAGGTAATGTCCAAGGCAAGTTATATTTATTTATCTTATATATGTATATAACATATAAAGCACATATTAGATGTAAATATTATAGAACTTTAAATGAAAAATTACGACGAAAACTCAAATGTTCCTTACTAATAACTTTACTCTTATTTGTTTAAACATCAGAGAAAGGAAAAACATAAAAAGGGCAAGGCTAGGATCTTGCAACAATTTTATATCGATTACTGATTAGGGCCAAATCGAGGTGGTGGAATGTTGATTCTGCCTAGCACCTGATGTTATAAAAGGCGCTAGGTGGGCGGCCGAGGGGGGCCTAGCGCCTAGGGGGCCTAGGCGAGATTTTTTATTTTAAGTCAATTCTAATATTTTATCTTACATTTATCCAAACAAAATAATAATATAAAGCAAAACAATCTATAATAAATATAATAAAGATTTTTTCTTAAAGTTCAAACACATATCCATATTGCTAATGTCAAAGTTTAAACACAATCATGCAATTGTTCAAAGTTTAAACTTATTTTTAACGTATTCGTTTTATTTATAAACAAGATTGCTATTAAATAATAAAATTTAAAATTTCAAGAATTTAATTCAATATTAAAACTTAAGAAACTAAACATAAATTTAAGAATTATAAAATTGAATTAAACTAAATATTACAAATGTATTCTCATTTATATAATTTGAAGTTGGTACAAGTTCAAAAAATTATAACTATAATAAAATTATCCATTTTGACTTGATATTGTTCACTTCTTGTTGTGATTTGATATGCTACAACCTGTATTATGAATATGGTAAATCATTAGAAAAATAAATATATCAAAATTTGGTTTGGGTAGTTATTAAAATAAAAAAAATCTCTCCGCCTAGAACCCGCCTAATTTTCTAAAAGGATTTTTTTTCACCTTGGGCCTAGGTGAGGCGCCTGGGGGGCTTAGAGGCGCCAAGGGGGGCCTAGGTCCTAGGCGGGGCGCCAAGGGGGGGCCTAGCGCCTAGGCGAGGCCTAGGCGGGAATTTTTAGAACAGAAGCACCTGCCTAAACTGATTTAGAACACTGCAATACTCTTAGACGACTAGAACCAGACTGTGTGGTTTCTCTCCGAAAGGATGTTGAAATCTTTTGTGCATCATCCGCTGAGACTTGATTCTTTACGCATGTAACAACAAAAAATGAATGCATCAATGATATATATTAAAAAACAGACCCTAGACATCAGTAATAAGAGTTTAACATAAGAATTTTCTTAAATTAATGTCCATCATTTCCCTCCATGTAGTTTTTTTATCTATGCAATCACAATTGGTAACAGTATGATCTCCTAACTTATAAAAATATAAATACAGTTTGAACACAAATGAAAAGGCGAAGCAACATTTAGAAGAAATGGAATGCCCAATTTACATGAAGCAACACAAATATTCTCAAACATAAAATAAATATAACAATTTATAAGATAGAAGAAATAAATTCAATATTTGGAACTTTATAACCTGTTTGTTATGCTTTCAAAGCATAATCAGAGAAGTATTACCTATGCCTAAAACAGGTCGTGTCGGCCTCGATGATGCTTGTTCTCTCAATAGTTGTACAAGTTCAGAAGTCGTAGAAGACCTTTGATCAACTCTAATATCTTCATAACAACTGCTGGTAGCTATCCTCATATTTCTAACTTCATGTTGCTTTATGACAGCTAAAGCAAATGATAAAATTTTGGAACAATCAGATAAAACAGAATATTCTAATGAAGTCTATTTTAAATTGGAGTAATTTTTTACTTTTGCCAAATGCATTCATAAAGGACCGTGATAAAATTTTTGCTGATGGAGGCCAAATAAAAGAAATTAATACAAATATGAAGTCCTCATCATTTACTCAGATAAGGGAGGAGTAATCTAGCGGTGAGTTCTTTACATCAAGAAGAACTTGGGTACATAGTTTTAACTGCCAAACTCTTAACTTTATCTTCTCATAAATCAAATAGGCTAAGACACCTACCCCAACTAGTTTGGAATAAAAGGCCTGTTAAGTTGAGAAATCACTTGTGCTAAGACAACAAATGTAGTATTACTTGAACATTCTATGCACTTGCTTTCTTGAACCACTTTATTTCCTTGTAATTTGAAAAGTAAAAATATTATTTGGTAGCCTTTTCCAGATCATTTTTTTCTAGTTAGCTGTTAGTTTTAAATTTAAATACTCACATAAAATGAAATAATAAAATTAGAAAATGTGGACGTTACGTGAATGGCATATATTTAACAAGCATGAGTAAAAATGTGAGCACTCACGTTGGGTTCCCTTGTGCTTCTCTTTAGAGAGTTCCTTACTTGGAGGAGTACGAGAGTGTTTCATTTGCTGGCCTTTTGGAATGGGTTTAGCAAGAGAAACTTTCACCTTTACCTAAAAATTTATATTTTGTAGAAATTTATTTAAGGAACTCATTGAACTAAATAAATTTGACAATACAATGTGCTAAATAATGCATAACCTTGGAACCTTCGTCATCAATTTGTTCACGATTGAATGCCTCAATACATGCAAGAGCAGCCTCACGAGTTGTATAGTTAACAAATGCGAAGTCTTTTCTCCTAGACGAGGGCATATCTTTGGCAAGAACTACATTTTCAATTTCACCAAATTTGCAGAAACAGTCTTTTACTTTTTCTTCATCCCATGAGTAAGGCAAGTATTCAGCATAAACTGATTTCACCTACACATAGGAGAGGCAAGGTGAGTGGGCTGTAAACTGAAAAGATAGTTACAGGATACCAGTGGTAGAACTGATTTTTACAGAGGGAACATAATAAAAAAGAATGAAACAGAAATTATGGGTCGTGTTGTGTGTTTATGACATTATTTACAAATATATATATATATATATATATATATATATATATATATATATATATATATATATGAGGAGAAAGAGGAGAGTTCTATTCAAGATTTAAGTCAAATAATTTTTTACATAAAACAGTGCCAATTTCTTTAAATAATCATAAGTAAATGCAGATAATTAATCCAAGTAAACTTACCTTAAGCATTTCATTTTCATCTGGCTCAATCAAGGGTTCGGCCCATGCAACTTTTATATGCAAGTTCTTACCAAAGACACCCTTGTTTTGAAGTTTTTTGTAAGCATATTGAGCATCTTTATTCGTCTCAAGTTCAAGAAATGCAAACCCACGGTTAAGCTCAATCTTGTTAGGATCAGCTATAACCGTAACGTGATCTATTTTCTCAATACCAATTGACTGCAGCAGTTTAACTACCTGCAGAAATGCAATACTTCTTCAGATATGTCATTTACTGTAAAAGAGTTACTGGAATATCAAAATTATACAGAAAAGCTTACGTCGTCACTCTTCCACCTTTTGTCGATATTACCAAGAAATAATGTGTCATTACCCTCAACAGGCGATGTCGCACACTGCCTTCCGCAAATCTAATAGATGATTTCAAAGACAACAATCAGAAACTATGATTTGCAAATCATAATGTCCCTACCTCCTTCCTCATAACTTTCATATAAAAAATTTACTTTGAAGGTCACGCAAACAAATTGAGATTATTCAATTAAAAGAGCAAAGATATAAAAGAAATTAAAAAATACACACATAGGAGAGAGTTACCTCGACTTTTTGGTATTTTGCCAAAGCGTTCTTGGCATCAGTTGCTAGAGCATACCGCACAAACGCATACCCTCTGTTCTTCCTTGTTTTACCACTCATCGCCAACCTCACTTCTACAACCTCTCCTACTTTCTCAAAAACTTTCCTAATGTCTTCCTCCTTTGTTTCCTTGTCCAAACCACCAATAAATATCTCAGTTTTTCGCCTCCTACGCCGCTCCAATGCTTCCATTTCCCCACTTAGTACTCCATCACCCAATAAAGCTTCCGCCTTTAAACCACTAATGTCGTTGTTTTCCACCTTTTCCTTCATTTCTTCCTCGCACTTACCGTCACCACTTTCCATTTCCCCACTTAGTACTCCATCACCCAATAAAGCTTTCGCCTTCAAACCCCCAATGTCATTGTTTTCCACCTTTTCTTTCCTTTCCTCCCCACACTTACCGTCACCACTTTCTAAATCCAAATTGTTTTCACTTGTACATTGATGATTTTGATCTCTAAGTGGATTCACATTCTGATCTTTCAACTGAGTTTCAGTTACAGATACAGTCTTCTTAGCTTCATCAAATTCCAAACCTGGAACTTCAGATAAATTTTCAATTAATGAACCTTCATCCTTCTCTCCCTCAGAAACCTCAGACTCTTTTTGTATTAAAACATCAAGACTAGGTTTTTCAACTTCCAAAACCTCAGACTCCTTTTGTTTTCCAACATCAAGACTAGGCTTTTCAACTTCCATAACCTCCGACTCCTTTTGTGTTTCAACATCAAGACTAGGCCTTTCAACATCCAATGAGACAACAAATGCCGGATTAGCCTCACAATCAACAGCAGCATCCGAAACAATAACACCAGATTTAGAATTTTCAGTTTCCATTACTACAGTATTAGAATTAGTTTCAACTTCCATTGAAAAAGAATCAACAGGTTTAAGTTTTTCAACTTCCATATTAACAGACTCAATAAAATTAGGGTTTTCAACTTCCATATTAACAGACTCAGAAAAATTAGGATTTAAAACTTGGACCTCACCAAGAACATGAGGGCTAGGCGTTTCAGCATTAGTTGCGGATGATCCCAACATCTCTGACACCTCATTCAACAAATCACGCTGCTCTTTCTTAATCTTTTTGGGTACTTTCTTCCTCACCATTTTCTTCACAATTCGAATCGTCTTCTTCACCGTAGTTTTTGTCTTTGCTCCACCAGTTTTTTCAGCTTCAATCACGGCATTTTCAGGTGGCGCAGATGACTTCCCAACTAGGGTTTGTTCTACTCGGTCTGTAATTTTCGATTCCACATTTAGGGATTTTGCGTCGGATGCATCCACCGATTGAAGCTCTTCTTTAGGACTAATTGTAGTCTTTTCCACATGCGTTTCCAGACAAACTTTTTCACCTTCAATCACTAATTTTTCAGGAGGCGGAGAGACCTTCTCAACTAGGGTTTGCTCTACACCAATTTCGGATGTAATTTCTGAATCCATGTTAGAAGGGGTTGCTTCGGATTGAACAGGCAAGGTGTGAGGCTCTTCACCTACATCTTTAGGATTAGTTTTAGGGGCAACTGACTTAGGGGACGTTTCAGATGAGGCTGTAGGGGCTGTTGCATGAGAAGATTTTGGTGCGGTTTTATGTTTGCGGGAGGTTGTAGAAGGGGGCGATGATTCTTTGGTGGTGGTGCGGATTTCCGGAGAATTGTCGACGGCAGTGGAAGATTTAGCGAAGGCCGAATTGGGAGAGAGATTAGAGGGACTTACGGATTTGCGGGCGGTGGCTCGAGTGGTGCGCCTCAGCGGAGCAGTGATGTTGGAGTATTTCTTGGGAGGCATGTTTTGTTTTGATCGACGCTTCCTCTGTGTCTCGCTCCCGGTCTAAAAGAACTAGTACTAAAGATTGCTCCGACGTTCCAACTAACACAAATCCATGTCTATTAGGTTAAGGAGAAGTATTCAATAAATATTTTTAAATATTTTTTTAAAGCTATAGGTTTTTGTAGAATTTGTGAATTTTAAAAAAAAATTAAAAAAATTAAAATTATTATCAAAGACTCTATGTGACGCCCCCAAAATTAGGTATACATCACCCATCTTGGGTCGTCAGATACATAGTACAGAATACAAATATAACTGATTAATACATCTGTCGTGTACAATACGACAAAACATAAACTGTGAGTTTGAATACAAATATTATCTTCTAGAGAGTATTCATACTCAAAAGGAGTCCTCATTACATTTATTAACACACCATTACATAGAATAGTGAGGACTACTAACTAATACTATCATTCGGACCATCACTCCGTACCCCGACTTGTCCCAGCTACGTTCTTATTTCCTGAAGAGAACAGTGAAAGAAAGGGTGAGCTCAACTAGCCCAGTAAGAAATATTATGACTAAGATAATGCAGAATAAATTATCATTAGTCTTCAACAATGTTAAACTGATAAAATATAATAGACATCAAGTTTAACTGTAGCGGAACAAGCAATCCATTAAAAGAGTCAAGTAGAAAATAAACTCTACTATCTTTTATGATTTAAAAAGTTTTTCAACACTGTGATCGCTGAGACTCAGCTTAATAAAATAATCCACATCATCGAATCACCCTTGCACTACGGCCAAGGATATTCGTGTATTCATTAATGGTCATGATCATGCCAACAACTGTCCATCAATGCACTACGGGCCAATGAGGACTTTTACCACATCATTTGTAACATTACGGTCATGATTATACCGAATAATCCCTGGTCATAATCATACCAAGTCCATCTATGCAATACAGGCCACAGATGACTTTCAACATTTTATAAACATGAGGATGATGACAATGATATAAGAATTCAATAAAACAAGTTCAAGAATTAATTTATCCAGGAATTAACAACGTCCAAATTGTCAACATGATACTGCATTGTGGAGTAAAATTCAAGAATGCTTAGAAGAATATTTTCTTAAAAAGATACTGGATGAAACGCAACTATCAAGGATATTCCACAAATTTCATGGAGTATAGAAGTCAAAACTTAACCAACTGAGTATAATAAAGAATGGAATAACAAAAGAAATCACCATGCATGCGATAGACCGCACAGACAGGTTATTCCAATAGAATAATAAATAATGGAACCAGGTCCGGCGTAAACGCACAGACAGGATATTCCGACAGAATAATAAATAATGGAACCAGGTCCGGTGTAAAACACACAGACAGGATGTTCCAACAGAATAATAATAAAAACGGAACCAGGTCCGGTGTAAAACACACAGACAGGATGTTCCAACAGAATAATAAACGGAACCAGGTCCGGTGTAAAACACACAGACAGGATGTTCCAACAGAATAATAGAAGAATGTCACCAAGTATAGGGTAGACCGCGTATACTGGTTATTCCAACAGAATAATAACGAATGGAATAACAGAAGTTCTCTTCATGAATATAAAAGAAATAATATTCCCTACCTTAAAAGAACTGGATATTAGAAAAGTGATGTAGCAGAATATTTTTAGTCTCTCTCTCTCTTATTCTCTCTATACTTTCTCTCTCTATAGCTTGAATGAATTCGTGAAAAATAATGAAGCCCTAGGCCTCTATTTATAGAAAAACCGAGGGTGGCTCTTGGTCTTAACGAAGGGTCAAATGACTCTTGGTCTTAACGAAGGGTCAAATGACTCTTGGTAATATTGAAGGGACAACTACTATTGACGAAAGTAATTACTATTGACCAAGGTAAATACTATTGACGAAGGTAATTACTATTGACCAAGGTAAATACTATTGACGACGGTAATTACTATTGACGACGGTAATTACTATTGACGAAGGTAAATACTATTGACGAAGGTAATTACTATTGACCAAGGTAATTACTATTGACGACGGTAATTACTATTGACGAAGAGACTCTTAGATGATGACATATGGCCCCCCATAAAATAACCAAACTTACCACTCGAAGTATTCCTTCCTCATCGATTCTTGCTTCCAGCATAACACCTTCTTGCACTTTCTTCCTCATACGCATCAGCTCCAGGTCTGTAGCTTGAGCAGCTTTAACTTTATCGATTAAAGTCGGTTCTACTCGTATATTCGCCATCATCACATGGGTCCCTGGAGTCTTCAACTCTATCTCCATCCTTTGCAAGTCACACAAAATGGGTCTTTGCGTTGTTAATATTGCACTTGTACCCGCATATGATCTTCTACTCAATGCGTCAGCTACCACGTTCGCTTTTCCAGGATGGTATTGAATGGTATGATCATAATCTTTCAATAGTTCAAGCCAACGTCGTTGTCGCATGTTGAGTTCCTTTTGAGTGAAGAAATATTTGAGGCTTTTATGATCCGTAAAGATCTCCACTTTCTCCCCATACAAGTAATGCCTCCAAATTTTAAGTGCAAAGACAACAGCTGCCAACTCTAGATCATGAGTAGGATAATTCCTCTCATATTCCTTGAGTTGTCTTGATGCATAGGCTATGACTTTTCCATGTTGCATGAGAACGCATCCCAACCCTTTGCTCGAAGCATCACTGTAGATGACAAATCCCTCCGAGCCAGATGGTATTGTTAGAACAGGTGCTGAAATGAGTCTCCTCTTGAGTTCTTGAAAACTCTGCTCACATTCTTCGCTCCAACCGAACTTTGTATCTTTCCGAGTCAGCTGAGTTAATGGAGTAGCGATTCGAGAAAATCCTTCCACGAATCTCCGATAATAACCAGCTAAACCAAGAAAGCTACGTACCTCGGTCACTGATTTAGGTTGCTCCCAGCTTTGAATAGCTTCAATCTTTGCCGGGTCAACCGATATTCCACGACTTGATACTACGTGCCCAAGGAATGCTACCTCTTCCAGCCAGAACTCGCATTTCTTCAACTTGGCATAAAGTTTGTATTCACGAAGCTTTTGGAGTACCAGCCTCAAGTGTTGCTCATAATCGTCACGGCTTTTGGAATAAACAAGGATGTCATCGATAAAGACGACCACAAAGTGATCCAAATATTCCTTAAATACCCTGTTCATCATATCCATGAAGGCAGCAGGAGCATTAGTCAATCCAAAGGACATGACTAGGAATTCATAATGCCCGTACCGAGTTCTAAAAGCCGTCTTTGGAATATCCTCAGTTCTAACCTTTAGCTGATGATATCCAGAACGAAGATCGATCTTTGAAAAGAATTGTGCTCCTTGCAACTGGTCAAACAGGTCATCAATACGTGGCAATGGGTACCTATTTTTGATGGTGACATGATTCAACTCCCGATAATCAATACAAAGTCGCATACTCCCATCTTTCTTCTTCACGAACAGAACAGGAGCACCCCAAGGAGAAGTACTAGGACGAATAAAACCAATGTCTAACAATTCCTGCAGTTGGGTCTTTAACTCCTGAAGTTCAATAGGAGCCATTCGATATGGAGCTTTGGAAATGAGTTTTGTACCGGGTTCAAGGTCGATACAAAATTCAATTTCACGCTCTGGGGGTAGGCCAGGAAGTTCTTCGGGAAATACGTCAGGGAATTTATTAACAATAGAAATATCATTCAAAGCTGACGTATTTTTGTTTAGATCTGTGACATGAGCTAAGAAAGCTTGACATCCGTTTTTCAATAAACGAATAGCTTTATGGCTTGAGATGACAGCGATTGATTTTAATGGTTTGGTTGCTTGAATTCGCATAATAGGTCGATTAGGAATATGAAAACTAACAACCTTACGAAAATAATCAATTTTTGCATAATGAGTAGTTAACCAATCAAAGTCTAATTTCTCCGGAATCAAATTTAATCGATGAGCGCAAGTAGGAGAAATAAAAGAATGGGTTGAACCGGTATCAAATAAAGTATAAACTTCTTTAGAGTTTATAATAAGCTTACCCGTGATGACCTCATTCGGGTTCCTTGCTCTCTGGGAGTTCACAACAAACGCTCTCCCTTGCACAACCGGTTTTGACTTTTCTGGGACGGCTTTTGGTGCCTCCATCCTAGCTGAATTTGTCTTCGGTAAACGACAAAATCGGGCTAAATGACCTTCTCTTCCACAATTATAACATGCTTTGGACGGCATCGCGCAGTTTGGACTGATGTGCCCCTCCCCTCCGCATTTGAAACATATGATAGGTGGTCGTTCTCCTTCCTTAACGACAGGTGCTGGTGCTGACGTCTTTCCATCATTGTTGAATCTCCTCTTCTTGAAATGTCCATTCTTATTGTTTTGGCCCTGATTACCGCCGAAGTGGTTACCATTTCTGGCCTGTTGATTCCCTCCACGCTTGTTGTCACCGCTTCGATGACTGCTCTCACTGGTATTATCATTTTGCCGGCTGCTCTCTTTTGGTTGCGTTGTCTCGTTATCGCGCTCCACCAACTGAGCCCTATTTACAACATCTGAATACAAACACAGTTTATGAGAAACAAGATGTTGACGTATCTCCGGCTTCAAACCTCTTAAAAACATCCGCGTCATTCTTTCTTCATTATCCACCAGGTGGGACGCAAACCGGGATAACTCCGTAAATTTTGCCTCGTACTGCGACACGGTCATATTATTCTGCTCCAATTTGATGAACTCCACCTCCTTCATGTGACGAATACTCTCGGGAAAGTATTTGTCGTTAAACAGATCTTGGAACTTCTCCCAAGACATCTTCAGTGCGGCAGGTTGAGTACGCTTTATCGATTCCCACCAGTAATCTGCCTCTCCTCGCAACATAAAGGCGGCAAAGGGAACCTTTTGCTCCTCGGAGCAACCCAAGACATCAAATATCTTGGTGATCTGCTTTATCCATGTTTCAGCTACAAGTGGTTTGGGTTCTCCCTTAAACTCCGGTGGTCCCAGCTCCTTAAACTGTTTAGCGGTGACCGCCTGAGAGTTTCCAGTATTTCCACCTACGTTGTGGACAGGAGCCGCTTTCACCTGTTGTTGCATGAATTGCATAAAGCCTCTGAACATTTGATCATTCATCATTTGGTCAGTGTTGTTGTTTGCATGAGGATTGACACCTTTCTGATGCACATTATCCTGATTATTGATATGTGGTGAATCAACAGTCGTCTGTGCTCCATTGCTATTCTCAACGTTCTCAGATGCCATTTTCAGATACTGCCACAAAATAAAAATTAATTGATATGTCATATATTATCCTTATATTATGACCGACCAATTAAATACCATGCAAATAAACTTAGGTATGTCATACTAGCGAAGGAATTCCCCGTCTCTCCCCTCCTAGTTCTATTCTCACATCTTAGCCAGGGATCATATCCCTAAGCTCTGATACCAACTGTGACGCCCCCAAAATTAGGTATACATCACCCATCTTGGGTCGTCAGATACATAGTACAGAATACAAATACAACTGATTAATACATCTGTCGTGTACAATACGACAAAACATAAACTGTGAGTTTGAATACAAATATTATCTTCTAGAGAGTATTCATACTCAAAAGGAGTCCTCATTACATTTATTAACACACCATTACATAGAATAGTGAGGACTACTAACTAATACTATCATTCGGACCATCACTCCGTACCCCGACTTGTCCCAGCTACGTTCTCATTTCCTGAAGAGAACAGTGAAAGAAAGGGTGAGCTCAACTAGCCCAGTAAGAAATATTATGACTAAGATAATGCAGAATAAATTATCATTAGCCTTCAACAATGTTAAACTGATAAAATATAATAGACATCAAGTTTAACTGTAGCGGAACAAGCAATCCATTAAAAGAGTCAAGTAGAAAATAAACTCTACTATCTTTTATGATTTAAAAGTTTTTCAACACTGTAATCGCTGAGACTCAGCTTAATAAAATAATCCACATCATCGAATCACCCCTGCACTACGGCCAAGGATATTCGTGTATTCATTAATGGTCATGATCATGCCAACAACTGTCCATCAATGCACTACGGGCCAATGAGGACTTTTACCACATCATTTGTAACATTACGGTCATGATTATACCGAATAATCCCTGGTCATAATCATACCAAGTCCATCTATGCACTACAGGCCACAGATGACTTTCAACATTTTATAAACATGAGGATGATGACAATGATATAAGAATTCAATAAAACAAGTTCAAGAATTAATTTATCCAGGAATTAACAACGTCCAAATTGTCAACATGATACTGCATTGTGGAGTAAAATTCAAGAATGCTTAGAAGAATATTTTCTTAAAAAGATACTGGATGAAACGCAACTATCAAGGATATTCCACAAATTTCATGGAGTATAGAAGTCAAAACTTAACCAACTGAGTATAATAAAGAATGGAATAACAAAAGAAATCACCATGCATGCGATAGACCGCACAGACAGGTTATTCCAACAGAATAATAAATAATGGAACCAGGTCCGGCGTAAACGCACAGACAGGATATTCCGACAGAATAATAAATAATGGAACCAGGTCCGGTGTAAAACACACAGACAGGATGTTCCAACAGAATAATAATAAAAATGGAACCAGGTCCGGTGTAAAACACACAGACAGGATGTTCCAACAGAATAATAATAAAAATAGAACCAGGTCCGGTGTAAAACACACAGACAGGATGTTCCAACAGAATAATAGAAGAATGTCACCAAGTATAGGGTAGACCGCGTATACTGGTTATTCCAACAGAATAATAACGAATGGAATAACAGAAGTTCTCTTCATGAATATAAAAGAAATAATATTCCCTACCTTAAAAGAACTGGATATTGGAAAAGTGATGTAGCAGAATATTTTTAGTCTCTCTCTCTCTTATTCTCTCTATACTTTCTCTCTCTATAGCTTGAATGAATTCGTGAAAAATAATGAAGCCCTAGGCCTCTATTTATAGAAAAACCGAGGGTGGCTCTTGGTCTTAACGAAGGGTCAAATGACTCTTGGTCTTAACGAAGGGTCAAATGACTCTTGGTAACATTGAAGGGACAACTACTATTGACGAAAGTAATTACTATTGATCAAGGTAAATACTATTGACGAAGGTAATTACTATTGACCAAGGTAAATACTATTGACGAAGGTAATTACTATTGAAAATACTATTGACGAAGGTAATTACTATTGACCAAGGTAAATACTATTGACGAAGGTAATTACTATTGACCAAGGTAAATACTATTGACGACGGTAATTACTATTGACGACGGTAATTACTATTGACGAAGAGACTCTTAGATGATGACATATGGCCCCCCATAAAATAACCAAACTTACCACAACGTCTCAATTATTGATTTAATAATATAACATATTATACAGATGATACTATGACAATAATTTAAGAGATATGATGCAGCAATTACTGTAGCAATAATTGAGTATAGCTGAGTGACTTCTCACGTAAGCATCAATAATCAATACCGTGTGCTACTATGCAACCACGCGTATTACTGTACTTTTACTACCGAGTAGTTCAACAGTTTTAACGATTTTAACGGTAACACCTCAGCTGTTATTTTTATAGAAAGATAATTCTGTCGTTTTCTCAATCCGACAATAATTCCGTTGTGGGGTCCACCAATGATTGTGCCGTCGTACGAATATTCCCCGACAAAAAGAATATTCCCCGACCAAACGAATATTTTATAACAACTTGCTTACTTTGCAAAATTTATAAATATTACCCACAACTATAACATTATATCAAATTAACTCCATAATATTCAAAAATGATATTTATAGAAAATTCATCTTTATTTATAAAAATTGGGGTCTTACAACCTCCCCTTCTTATGAAATTTCGCCCTCGAAATTAGGGTACGTACCTGGTATGTCGAAGAGGTAAGGATACCTTGATTTCATTTCTGATTCTAACTCCCAAGTCATTTCCTCAACATCGTGGTTTCTCCACAAAACTTTGACTTGAGGTATAACCTTGGAGCGTAGAATATGTTCCTTCTTATCCAAGATTTGAACAGGAACTTCTTCATACGTCAAATCTCCGCTATTTCGTCCGGTTCTAACTCAATAATGTGGTTCGGGTCTTCCACATATTTGCGTAACATGGATATGTGAAAAACGTTATGAACACGAGACATACTTGGCGGTAAAGCGAGTCTATAAGCCACAGTTCCTACTCGATCGAGGATTAAAAATGGACCGATGAATCGAGGATTGAGCTTTCCTCTCTTTTCAAATCTCGTAACTCCTTTCCATGGAGCAACACGTAAGAACACATGATCTCCTACATCAAATTCCACGTCCTTTCGATGAAGATCAGCATAACTCTTTTGTCGATCTTGTGAGGTTTTTATACGTTGTCGGATCGTTTGAATCTTTTCTGTAGTCATACGTACCAACTCCGGTCCCAACAACGTTGCTTCACCCACCTCATCCCAGCATACTGGAGAACGACATTTTCTTCCATACAATGCTTCGAATGGAGCCATGCCAATACTTGCTTGATAACTGTTGTTGTAGGAAAACTCCACCAATGGTAAGAACTTGTCCCAACTTCCCTTGAAGTCAAAGACACAGAGTCTTAATAGATCTTCAAGAGTTTGAATAGTCCTCTCTGATTGTCCGTCCGTCTGAGGATGATATGCTGAACTAAATCGTAACTCCGTGCCCATAGCTTTTTGTAAACTAACCCAAAATCGTGAAGTGAATCTTGGGTCTCGATCAGAAATTATGGATACTGGCATACCATGCAGTCTTACAATCTCGTTTATGTACATACGAGCAAGACGTTCAAGTGTATAAGTTTCTCGTATCGGTAAGAAATGAGCAGACTTGGTCAATCTATCAACAATGACCCAAATCGCATCAATACCTTGAGAAACCCTAGGAAGACCGGTAACGAAATCCATGGTAATGTGCTCCCACTTCCATTCTGGAATTTCAAGTGGTTGCAATGGACCTTTTGGTACTTGATGCTCCGCTTTGACTCGTTGACAAGTTAGACACCTTGAGATAAACAACGCTATCTCTCTCTTCATATTGCTCCACCAAAATGTATGACGAAGATCATGATACATTTTGGTACTTCCAGGATGGATTGCAAACGGTGTGTTGTGCGCCTCCATCATGATTTCATACTTTAAATCAGGGTTGTTAGGAACACAAAGTCTGGAGTTGACTCGAAGTATTCCTTCTTCATCGATTCTTGCTTCCGGCATAACACCTTCTTGCACTTTCTTCCTCATACGCATCAGCTCCAGGTCTGTAGCTTGAGCAGCTTTAACTTTATCGATTAAAGTCGGTTCTACTCGTATATTCGCCATCATCACATGGGTCCCTGGAGTCTTCAACTCTATCTCCATCCTTTGCAAGTCACACAAAATGGGCCTTTGCGTTGTTAATATTGCACTTGTACCCGCATATGATCTTCTACTCAATGCGTCAGCTACCACGTTCGCTTTTCCAGGATGGTATTGAATGGTATGATCATAATCTTTCAACAGTTCAAGCCAACGTCGTTGTCGCATGTTGAGTTCCTTTTGAGTGAAGAAATATTTGAGGCTTTTATGATCCGTAAAGATCTCCACTTTCTCCCCATACAAGTAATGCCTCCAAATTTTAAGTGCAAAGACAACAGCTGCCAACTCTAGATCATGAGTAGGATAATTCCTCTCATATTCCTTGAGTTGTCTTGATGCATAGGCTATGACTTTTCCATGTTGCATGAGAACGCATCCCAACCCTTTGCTCGAAGCATCACTGTAGATGACAAATCCCTCCGAGCCAGATGGTATTGTTAGAACAGGTGCTGAAATGAGTCTCCTCTTGAGTTCTTGAAAACTCTGCTCACATTCTTCGCTCCAACCGAACTTTGTATCTTTTCGAGTCAGCTGAGTTAATGGAGTAGCGATTCGAGAAAATCCTTCCACGAATCTCCGATAATAACCAGCTAAACCAAGAAAGCTACGTACCTCGGTCACTGATTTAGGTTGCTCCCAGCTTTGAATAGCTTCAATCTTTGCCGGGTCAACCGATATTCCACGACTTGATACTACGTGCCCAAGGAATGCTACCTCCTCCAGCCAGAACTCGCATTTCTTCAACTTGGCATAAAGCTTGTATTCACGAAGCTTTTGGAGTACCAGCCTCAAGTGTTGCTCATGATCTTCACGGCTTTTGGAATAAATAAGGATGTCATCAATAAAGACGACCACAAAGTGATCCAAATATTCCTTGAATACCCGGTTCATCATATCCATGAAGGCAGCAGGAGCATTAGTCAATCCAAAGGACATGACTAGGAATTCATAATGCCCGTACCGAGTTCTAAAAGCCGTCTTTGGAATATCCTCAGTTCTAACCTTCAGCTGATGATATCCAGAACGAAGATCGATCTTTGAAAAGAATTGTGCTCCTTGCAACTGGTCAAACAGGTCATCAATACGTGGCAATGGGTACCTATTTTTGATGGTGACATGATTCAACTCCCGATAATCAATACAAAGTCGCATACTCCCATCTTTCTTCTTCACGAACAGAACAGGAGCACCCCAAGGAGAAGTACTAGGACGAATAAAACCAATGTCTAACAATTCCTGCAGTTGGGTCTTTAACTCCTGAAGTTCAATAGGAGCCATTCGATATGGGGCTTTGGAAATGGGTTTTGTACCGGGTTCAAGGTCGATACAAAATTCAATTTCACGCTCTGGGGGTAGGCCAGGAAGTTCTTCGGGAAATACGTCAGGGAATTTATTAACAATAGAAATATCATTCAAAGCTGACGTATTTTTGTTTAGATCTGTGACATGAGCTAAGAAAGCTTGACATCCGTTTTTCAATAAACGAATAGCTTTATGGCTTGAGATGACAGCGATTGATTTTAATGGTTTGGTTGCTTGAATTCGCATAATAGGTCGATTAGGAATATGAAAACTAACAACCTTACGAAAACAATCAATTTTTGCATAATGAGTAGTTAACCAATCAATCCCTAGAATCACGTCAAATGCAAGTATTTTTAATGAAATCAGATCGATAGGTAATGTGTGGGTACCAACTTGAACCAAACAAGACTTATAAACAGTGGAGGTAATGAAGGTTTCTCCCAACGGAGTTTCCACAGATAAGTCAAAGTCTAATTTCTCCGGAATCAAATTTAATCGATGAGCGCAAGTAGGAGAAATAAAAGAATGGGTTGAACCGGTATCAAATAAAGTATAAACTTCTTTAGAGTTTATAATAAGCTTACCCGTGATGACCTCATTCGGGTTCCTTGCTCTCTGGGAGTTCACAACAAACGCTCTCCCTTGCACAACCGGTTTTGACTTTTCTGGGACGGCTTTTGGTGCCTCCATCCTAGCTGAATTTGTCTTCGGTAAACGACAAAATCGGGCTAAATGACCTTCTCTTCCACAATTATAACATGCTTTGGACGGCATCGCGCAGTTTGGACTGATGTGCCCCTCCCCTCCGCATTTGAAACATATGATAGGTGGTCGTTCTCCTTCCTTAACGACAGGTGCTGGTGCTGACGTCTTTCCATCATTGTTGAATCTCCTCTTCTTGAAATGTCCATTCTTATTGTTTTGGCCCTGATTACCACCGAAGTGGTTACCATTTCTGGCCTGTTGATTCCCTCCACGCTTGTTGTCACCGCTTCGATGACTGCTCTCACTGGTATTATCATTTTGCCGGCTGCTCTCTTTTGGTTGCGTTGTCTCGTTATCGCGCTCCACCAACTGAGCCCTATTTACAACATCTGAATACAAACACAGTTTATGAGAAACAAGATGTTGACGTATCTCCGGCTTCAAACCTCTTAAAAACATCCGCGTCATTCTTTCTTCATTATCCACCAGGTGGGACGCAAACCGGGATAACTCCGCAAATTTTGCCTCGTACTGCGACACGGTCATATTATTCTGCTCCAATTTGATGAACTCCACCTCCTTCATGTGACGAATACTCTCGGGAAAGTATTTGTCGTTAAACAGCTCTTGGAACTTCTCCCAGGACATCTTCAGTGCGGCAGGTTGAGTACGCTTTATCGATTCCCACCAGTAATCTGCCTCTCCTCGCAACATAAAGGCGGCAAAGGGAACCTTTTGCTCCTCGGAGCAACCCAAGACATCAAATATCTTGGTGATCTGCTTTATCCATGTTTCAGCTACAAGTGGTTTGGGTTCTCCCTTAAACTCCGGTGGTCCCAGCTCCTTAAACTGTTTAGCGGTGACCGCCTGAGAGTTTCCAGTATTTCCACCTACGTTGTGGACAGGAGCCGCTTTCACCTGTTGTTGCATGAATTGCATAAAGCCTCTGAACATTTGATCATTCATCATTTGGTCAGTGTTGTTGTTTGCATGAGGATTGACACCTTCCTGATGCACATTATCCTGATTATTGATATGTGGTGAATCAACAGTCGTCTGTGCTCCATTGCTATTCTCAACATTCTCAGATGCCATTTTCAGATACTGCCACAAAATAAAAATTAATTGATATGTCATATATTATCCTTATATTATGACCGACCAATTAAATACCATGCAAATAAACTTAGGTATGTCATACTAGCGAAGGAATTCCCCGTCTCTCCCCTCCTAGTTCTATTCTCACATCTTAGCCAGGGATCATATCCCTAAGCTCTGATACCAACTGTGACGCCCCCAAAATTAGGTATACATCACCCATCTTGGGTCGTCAGATACATAGTACAGAATACAAATACAACTGATTAATACAACTGTCGTGTACAATACGACAAAACATAAACTGTGAGTTTGAATACAAATATTATCTTCTAGAGAGTATTCATACTCAAAAGGAGTCCTCATTACATTTATTAACACACCATTACATAGAATAGTGAGGACTACTAACTAATACTATCATTCGGACCATCACTCCGTACCCCGACTTGTCCCAGCTACGTTCTCATTTCCTGAAGAGAACAGTGAAAGAAAGGGTGAGCTCAACTAGCCCAGTAAGAAATATTATGACTAAGATAATGCAGAATAAATTATCATTAGCCTTCAACAATGTTAAACTGATAAAATATAATAGACATCAAGTTTAACTGTAGCGGAACAAGCAATCCATTAAAAGAGTCAAGTAGAAAATAAACTCTACTATCTTTTATGATTTAAAAGTTTTTCAACACTGTGATCGCTGAGACTCAGCTTAATAAAATAATCCACATCATCGAATCACCCCTGCACTACGGCCAAGGATATTCGTGTATTCATTAATGGTCATGATCATGCCAACAACTGTCCATCAATGCACTACGGGCCAATGAGGACTTTTACCACATCATTTGTAACATTACGGTCATGATTATACCGAATAATCCCTGGTCATAATCATACCAAGTCCATCTATGCACTACAGGCCACAGATGACTTTCAACATTTTATAAACATGAGGATGATGACAATGATATAAGAATTCAATAAAACAAGTTCAAGAATTAATTTATCCAGGAATTAACAACGTCCAAATTGTCAACATGATACTGCATTGTGGAGTAAAATTCAAGAATGCTTAGAAGAATATTTTCTTGAAAAGATACTGGATGAAACGCAACTATCAAGGATATTCCACAAATTTCATGGAGTATAGAAGTCAAAACTTAACCAACTGAGTATAATAAAGAATGGAATAACAAAAGAAATCACCATGCATGCGATAGACCGCACAGACAGGTTATTCCAACAGAATAATAAATAATGGAACCAGGTCCGGCGTAAACGCACAGACAGGATATTCCGACAGAATAATAAATAATGGAACCAGGTCCGGTGTAAAACACACAGACAGGATGTTCCAACAGAATAATAATAAAAACGGAACCAGGTCCGGTGTAAAACACACAGACAGGATGTTCCAACAGAATAATAATAAAAATAGAACCAGGTCCGGTGTAAAACACACAGACAGGATGTTCCAACAGAATAATAGAAGAATGTCACCAAGTATAGGGTAGACCGCGTATACTGGTTATTCCAACAGAATAATAACGAATGGAATAACAGAAGTTCTCTTCATGAATATAAAAGAAATAATATTCCCTACCTTAAAAGAACTGGATATTGGAAAAGTGATGTAGCAGAATACTTTTATCTCTCTCTCTCTTATTCTCTCTATACTTTCTCTCTCTATAGCTTGAATGAATTCGTGAAAAATAATGAAGCCCTAGGCCTCTATTTATAGAAAAACTGAGGGTGGCTCTTGGTCTTAACGAAGGGTCAAATGACTCTTGGTCTTAACGAAGGGTCAAATGACTCTTGGTAATATTGAAGGGACAACTACTATTGACGAAAGTAATTACTATTGACCAAGGTAAATACTATTGACGAAGGTAATTACTATTGACCAAGGTAAATACTATTGACGAAGGTAATTACTATTGAAAATACTATTGACGAAGGTAATTACTATTGACCAAGGTAAATACTATTGACGAAGGTAATTACTATTGACCAAGGTAAATACTATTGACGACGGTAATTACTATTGACGACGGTAATTACTATTGACGAAGAGACTCTTAGATGATGACATATGGCCCCCCATAAAATAACCAAACTTACCACAACGTCTCAATTATTGATTTAATAATATAACATATTATACAGATGATACTATGACAATAATTTAAGAGATATGATGCAGCAATTACTGTAGCAATAATTGAGTATAGCTGAGTGACTTCTCACGTAAGCATCAATAATCAATACCGTGTGCTACTATGCAACCACGCGTATTACTGTACTTTTACTACCGAGTAGTTCAACAGTTTTAACGATTTTAACGGTAACACCTCAGCTGTTATTTTTATAGAAAGATAATTCTGTCGTTTTCTCAATCCGACAATAATTCCGTTGTGGGGTCCACCAATGATTGTGCCGTCGTACGAATATTCCCCGACAAAAAGAATATTCCCCGACCAAACGAATATTTTATAACAACTTGCTTACTTTGCAAAATTTATAAATATTACCCACAACTATAACATTATATCAAATTAACTCCATAATATTCAAAAATGATATTTATAGAAAATTCATCTTTATTTATAAAAATTGGGGTCTTACAACCTCCCCTTCTTATGAAATTTCGCCCTCGAAATTAGGGTACGTACCTGGTATGTCGAAGAGGTAAGGATACCTTGATTTCATTTCTGATTCTAACTCCCAAGTCATTTCCTCAACATCGTGGTTTCTCCACAAAACTTTGACTTGAGGTATAACCTTGGAGCGTAGAATATGTTCCTTCTTATCCAAGATTTGAACAGGAACTTCTTCATACGTCAAATCTTCCGCTATTTCGTCCGGTTCTAACTCAATAATGTGGTTCGGGTCTTCCACATATTTGCGTAACATGGATATGTGAAAAACGTTATGAACACGAGACATACTTGGCGGTAAAGCGAGTCTATAAGCCACAGTTCCTACTCGATCGAGGATTAAAAATGGACCGATGAATCGAGGATTGAGCTTTCCTCTCTTTCCAAATCTCGTAACTCCTTTCCATGGAGCAACACGTAAGAACACATGATCTCCTACATCAAATTCCATGTCCTTTCGATGAAGATCAGCATAACTCTTTTGTCGATCTTGTGAGGTTTTTATACGTTGTCGGATCGTTTGAATCTTTTCTGTAGTCATACGTACCAACTCCGGTCCCAACAACGTTGCTTCACCCACCTCATCCCAGCATACTGGAGAACGACATTTTCTTCCATACAATGCTTCGAATGGAGCCATGCCAATACTTGCTTGATAACTGTTGTTGTAGAAAAACTCCACCAATGGTAAGAACTTGTCCCAACTTCCCTTGAAGTCAAAGACACAGAGTCTTAATAGATCTTCAAGAGTTTGAATAGTCCTCTCTGATTGTCCGTCCGTCTGAGGATGATATGCTGAACTAAATCGTAACTCCGTGCCCATAGCTTTTTGTAAACTAACCCAAAATCGTGAAGTGAATCTTGGGTCTCGATCAGAAATTATGGATACTGGCATACCATGCAGTCTTACAATCTCGTTTATGTACATACGAGCAAGACGTTCAAGTGTATAAGTTTCTCGTATCGGTAAGAAATGAGCAGACTTGGTCAATCTATCAACAATGACCCAAATCGCATCAATACCTTGAGAAACCCTGGGAAGACCGGTAACGAAATCCATGGTAATGTGCTCCCACTTCCATTCTGGAATTTCAAGTGGTTGCAATGGACCTTTTGGTACTTGATGCTCCGCTTTGACTCGTTGACAAGTTAGACACCTTGAGATAAACAACGCTATCTCTCTCTTCATATTGCTCCACCAAAATGTATGACGAAGATCATGATACATTTTGGTACTTCCAGGATGGATTGCAAACGGTGTGTTGTGCGCCTCCATCATGATTTCATACTTTAAATCAGGGTTGTTAGGAACACAAAGTCTGGAGTTGACTCGAAGTATTCCTTCCTCATCGATTCTTGCTTCCGGCATAACACCTTCTTGCACTTTCTTCCTCATACGCATCAGCTCCAGGTCTGTAGCTTGAGCAGCTTTAACTTTATCGATTAAAGTCGGTTCTACTCGTATATTCGCCATCATCACATGGGTCCCTAGAGTCTTCAACTCTATCTCCATCCTTTGCAAGTCACACAAAATGGGCCTTTGCGTTGTTAATATTGCACTTGTACCCGCATATGATCTTCTACTCAATGCGTCAGCTACCACGTTCGCTTTTCCAGGATGGTATTGAATGGTATGATCATAATCTTTCAACAGTTCAAGCCAACGTCGTTGTCGCATGTTGAGTTCCTTTTGAGTGAAGAAATATTTGAGGCTTTTATGATCCGTAAAGATCTCCACTTTCTCCCCATACAAGTAATGCCTCCAAATTTTAAGTGCAAAGACAACAGCTGCCAACTCTAGATCATGAGTAGGATAATTCCTCTCATATTCCTTGAGTTGTCTTGATGCATAGGCTATGACTTTTCCATGTTGCATGAGAACGCATCCCAACCCTTTGCTCGAAGCATCACTGTAGATGACAAATCCCTCCGAGCCAGATGGTATTGTTAAAACAGGTGCTGAAATGAGTCTCCTCTTGAGTTCTTGAAAACTCTGCTCACATTCTTCGCTCCAACCGAACTTTGTATCTTTTCGAGTCAGCTGAGTTAACAGAGTAGCGATTCGAGAAAATCCTTCCACGAATCTCCGATAATAACCAGCTAAACCAAGAAAGCTACGTACCTCGGTCACTGATTTAGGTTGCTCCCAGCTTTGAATAGCTTCAATCTTTGCCGGGTCAACCGATATTCCACGACTTGATACTACGTGCCCAAGGAATGCTACCTCCTCCAGCCAGAACTCGCATTTCTTCAACTTGGCATAAAGCTTGTATTCACGAAGCTTTTGGAGTACCAGCCTCAAGTGTTGCTCATGATCTTCACGGCTTTTGGAATAAATAAGGATGTCATCAATAAAGACGACCACAAAATGATCCAAATATTCCTTGAATACCCGGTTCATCATATCCATGAAGGCAGCAGGAGCATTAGTCAATCCAAAGGACATGACTAGGAATTCATAATGCCCGTACCGAGTTCTAAAAGCCGTCTTTGGAATATCCTCAGTTCTAACCTTCAGCTGATGATATCCAGAACGAAGATCGATCTTTGAAAAGAATTGTGCTCCTTGCAACTGGTCAAACAGGTCATCAATACGTGGCAATGGGTACCTATTTTTGATGGTGACATGATTCAACTCCCGATAATCAATACAAAGTCGCATACTCCATCTTTCTTCTTCACGAACAGAACAGGAGCACCCCAAGGAGAAGTACTAGGACGAATAAAACCAATGTCTAACAATTCCTGCAGTTGGGTCTTTAACTCCTGAAGTTCAATAGGAGCCATTCGATATGGAGCTTTGGAAATGGGTTTTGTACCGGGTTCAAGGTCGATACAAAATTCAATTTCACGCTCTGGGGGTAGGCCAGGAAGTTCTTCGGGAAATACGTCAGGGAATTTATTAACAATAGAAATATCATTCAAAGCTGACGTATTTTTGTTTAGATCTGTGACATGAGCTAAGAAAGCTTGACATCCGTTTTTCAATAAACGAATAGCTTTATGGCTTGAGATGACAGCGATTGATTTTAATGGTTTGGTTGCTTGAATTCGCATAATAGGTCGATTAGGAATATGAAAACTAACAACCTTACGAAAACAATCAATTTTTGCATAATGAGTAGTTAACCAATCAATCCCTAGAATCACGTCAAATGCAAGTATTTTTAATGAAATCAGATCGATAGGTAATGTGTGGGTACCAACTTGAACCAAACAAGACTTATAAACAGTGGAGGTAATGAAGGTTTCTCCCAACGGAGTTTCCACAGATAAGTCAAAGTCTAATTTCTCCGGAATCAAATTTAATCGATGAGCGCAAGTAGGAGAAATAAAAGAATGGGTTGAACCGGTATCAAATAAAGTATAAACTTCTTTAGAGTTTATAATAAGCTTACCCGTGATGACCTCATTCGGGTTCCTTGCTCTCTGGGAGTTCACAACAAACGCTCTCCCTTGCACAACCGGTTTTGACTTTTCTGGGACGGCTTTTGGTGCCTCCATCCTAGCTGAATTTGTCTTCGGTAAACGACAAAATCGGGCTAAATGACCTTCTCTTCCACAATTATAACATGCTTTGGACGGCATCGCGCAGTTTGGACTGATGTGCCCCTCCCCTCCGCATTTGAAACATATGATAGGTGGTCGTTCTCCTTCCTTAACGACAGGTGCTGGTGCTGACGTCTTTCCATCATTGTTGAATCTCCTCTTCTTGAAATGTCCATTCTTATTGTTTTGGCCCTGATTACCACCGAAGTGGTTACCATTTCTGGCCTGTTGATTCCCTCCACGCTTGTTGTCACCGCTTCGATGACTGCTCTCACTGGTATTATCATTTTGCCGGCTGCTCTCTTTTGGTTGCGTTGTCTCGTTATCGCGCTCCACCAACTGAGCCCTATTTACAACATCTGAATACAAACACAGTTTATGAGAAACAAGATGTTGACGTATCTCCGGCTTCAAACCTCTTAAAAACATCCGCGTCATTCTTTCTTCATTATCCACCAGGTGGGACGCAAACCGGGATAACTCCGCAAATTTTGCCTCGTACTGCGACACGGTCATATTATTCTGCTCCAATTTGATGAACTCCACCTCCTTCATGTGACGAATACTCTCGGGAAAGTATTTGTCGTTAAACAGCTCTTGGAACTTCTCCCAAGACATCTTCAGTGCGGCAGGTTGAGTACGCTTTATCGATTCCCACCAGTAATCTGCCTCTCCTCGCAACATAAAGGCGGCAAAGGGAACCTTTTGCTCCTCGGAGCAACCCAAGACATCAAATATCTTGGTGATCTGCTTTATCCATGTTTCAGCTACAAGTGGTTTGGGTTCTCCCTTAAACTCCGGTGGTCCCAGCTCCTTAAACTGTTTAGCGGTGACCGCCTGAGAGTTTCCAGTATTTCCACCTACGTTGTGGACAGGAGCCGCTTTCACCTGTTGTTGCATGAATTGCATAAAGCCTCTGAACATTTGATCATTCATCATTTGGTCAGTGTTGTTGTTTGCATGAGGATTGACACCTTCCTGATGCACATTATCCTGATTATTGATATGTGGTGAATCAACAGTCGTCTGTGCTCCATTGCTATTCTCAACATTCTCAGATGCCATTTTCAGATACTGCCACAAAATAAAAATTAATTGATATGTCATATATTATCCTTATATTATGACCGACCAATTAAATACCATGCAAATAAACTTAGGTATGTCATACTAGCGAAGGAATTCCCCGTCTCTCCCCTCCTAGTTCTATTCTCACATCTTAGCCAGGGATCATATCCCTAAGCTCTGATACCAACTGTGACGCCCCCAAAATTAGGTATACATCACCCATCTTGGGTCGTCAGATACATAGTACAGAATACAAATACAACTGATTAATACATCTGTCGTGTACAATACGACAAAACATAAACTGTGAGTTTGAATACAAATATTATCTTCTAGAGAGTATTCATACTCAAAAGGAGTCCTCATTACATTTATTAACACACCATTACATAGAATAGTGAGGACTACTAACTAATACTATCATTCGGACCATCACTCCGTACCCCGACTTGTCCCAGCTACGTTCTCATTTCCTGAAGAGAACAGTGAAAGAAAGGGTGAGCTCAACTAGCCCAGTAAGAAATATTATGACTAAGATAATGCAGAATAAATTATCATTAGCCTTCAACAATGTTAAACTGATAAAATATAATAGACATCAAGTTTAACTGTAGCGGAACAAGCAATCCATTAAAAGAGTCAAGTAGAAAATAAACTCTACTATCTTTTATGATTTAAAAAGTTTTTCAACACTGTGATCGCTGAGACTCAGCTTAATAAAATAATCCACATCATCGAATCACCCCTGCACTACGGCCAAGGATATTCGTGTATTCATTAATGGTCATGATCATGCCAACAACTGTCCATCAATGCACTACGGGCCAATGAGGACTTTTACCACATCATTTGTAACATTACGGTCATGATTATACCGAATAATCCCTGGTCATAATCATACCAAGTCCATCTATGCACTACAGGCCACAGATGACTTTCAACATTTTATAAACATGAGGATGATGACAATGATATAAGAATTCAATAAAACAAGTTCAAGAATTAATTTATCCAGGAATTAACAACGTCCAAATTGTCAACATGATACTGCATTGTGGAGTAAAATTCAAGAATGCTTAGAAGAATATTTTCTTGAAAAGATACTGGATGAAACGCAACTATCAAGGATATTCCACAAATTTCATGGAGTATAGAAGTCAAAACTTAACCAACTGAGTATAATAAAGAATGGAATAACAAAAGAAATCACCATGCATGCGATAGACCGCACAGACAGGTTATTCCAACAGAATAATAAATAATGGAACCAGGTCCGGCGTAAACGCACAGACAGGATATTCCGACAGAATAATAAATAATGGAACCAGGTCCGGTGTAAAACACACAGACAGGATGTTCCAACAGAATAATAATAAAAACGGAACCAGGTCCGGTGTAAAACACACAGACAGGATGTTCCAACAGAATAATAAACGGAACCAGGTCCGGTGTAAAACACACAGACAGGATGTTCCAACAGAATAATAGAAGAATGTCACCAAGTATAGGGTAGACCGCGTATACTGGTTATTCCAACAGAATAATAACGAATGGAATAACAGAAGTTCTCTTCATGAATATAAAAGAAATAATATTCCCTACCTTAAAAGAACTGGATATTGGAAAAGTGATGTAGCAGAATACTTTTATTCTCTCTCTCTCTATTCTCTCTATACTTTCTCTCTCTATAGCTTGAATGAATTCGTGAAAAATAATGAAGCCCTAGGCCTCTATTTATAGAAAAACTGAGGGTGGCTCTTGGTCTTAACGAAGGGTCAAATGACTCTTGGTCTTAACGAAGGGTCAAATGACTCTTGGTAATATTGAAGGGACAACTACTATTGACGAAAGTAATTACTATTGACCAAGGTAAATACTATTGACGAAGGTAATTACTATTGACCAAGGTAAATACTATTGACCAAGGTAAATAATATTGACGAAGGTAATTACTATTGACCAAGGTAAATACTATTGACGAAGGTAATTACTATTGACGTAATTACTAATTACTATTGACGACGGTAATTACTATTGACGAAGAGACTCTTAGATGATGACATATGGCCCCCCATAAAATAACCAAACTTACCACAACGTCTCAATTATTGATTTAATAATATAACATATTATACAGATGATACTATGACAATAATTTAAGAGATATGATGCAGCAATTACTGTAGCAATAATTGAGTATAGCTGAGTGACTTCTCACGTAAGCATCAATAATCAATACCGTGTGCTACTATGCAACCACGCGTATTACTGTACTTTTACTACCGAGTAGTTCAACAGTTTTAACGGTTTTAACGGTAACACCTCAGCCGTTATTTTTATAGAAAGATAATTCTGTCGTTTTCTCAATCCGACAATTATTCCGTTGTGGGGTCCACCAATGATTGTGCCGTCGTACGAATATTCCTCGACAAAAAGAATATTCTCCGACCAAACGAATATTTTATAACAACTTGCTTACTTTGTAAAATTTATAAATATTACCCACAACTATAACATTATATCAAATTAACTCCATAATATTCAAAAATGATATTTATAGAAAATTCATCTTTATTTATAAAAATTGGGGTCTTACACTAGGTACGTCACCCTTTTCAGCTTTAGGTGTAAGAATTTTACAGGCAAGAGTGAGCAAACATGGCTCACTTGGAATAACAATAGATACAACTTTAACCTTTACATCATTTGCCAAATACCAGGCTTAATAGAACCGAACAATATGTTCTATTAACATTCCACAAATCATAACATTCACTGAGGGTCTAATGACCACGAACTGTCCATAGTTATAAGTAATCTTTCAACTTTAACTATAACATTATGACTGCAAGGACTCATAACAGGTCATCCTTCGTACAAGTATTCATAAGGTACATTTCAGCACAAAGATCAAAGCACCCCTAAATAGGGTTGTTCATCTCAGTATTTAGAGTACAAGTCCGCACCAAAGTCCGTTTGATTTGGATACACTTTCAATTTCAGTTCAACGGACATCAACTAAGGATTAGTTGATTTGGAGATATACTTGTTATTTTGATCATAACTGATCAAACATTTCGTTCTAAGTTCATGCTTTATAGCAACTGAATAAACATTTCGTTCTAACAATGCTGAGGAATAATCAATACCTTGCTTTATAACAACATTAAGCTAATCATACCTTGCTAGAACATTTAATTCAAGAATGCAATACAAGCACATAATAAATTTGAATTTGAAACTGATTCAACAGAATAAAGGTACTTGCATGCTAATATAACAAGTTTAGAGTTAGGAAAAACTTGCATAATCACAATAACTATCTCGACGAAAGTGTGGAGATGGGAAGCTTGTATCATCATGAATAACTAGATACAATCAAGTTGCTTAATGAAAATACTTTGCTCAACAAAGTATAGAATGATGAAATTTGCATCACAACGATTTAGAATTAGAAAAGCTTGCTCAACTATTAACAAAGTAGAGTTAAAGAACTTGCCTTGCGCGTAGATTAAACCGTTAATATCCAAATCACAATATCCTATATACATATGTTAACATGACACGATTAGTCATAATCGACACTACATCACGTATGGTTTAAATGTCTAACCATGTAATCAAATTATACTCCTAAACGGTAATAAACTCGCTAGGTATTAACACCATGTTTGTTCAACATATTACAATACTATAATAACAGAATTATTTGGTCATATAGCATTACAACTAAAAATTTCAGACTTCTGATTCGGACAAAAGCCCATCCTGAACCTTCTGTTAAGTGGCGCCGCGGCGCCACAGTTTGAACTGTGGGCCGTGCTGCGGCGCTGAGGTGGCGCTTCGGCGAGAGAGACATATATGAATTCGGCGCTGCGGCGCGAAGTCTGGCTGGGGCACTGTTTTTTTTGGCGCTAAGGCGTGAGATTTGACGCTGGAGCGTGAATTTTGGCGATGGGGCGCCGAAACTTACAGAACCAAACCAGAAGAACAGCACAAGGAATTTTTTGTCCACTCAACACTACTAACATCTAAATTTGACATGTATAACTTCACATAAATTATCCATAAACGTTAACAATCATCTATAAATTAATTACCAACAATTTGACCAAAATTCTAGAAACTTAAATTTTGAAACATTATTTTTAAAACTAAACTCCTTACTGACAGTTTATAATCTCAATGAACACTTTAAGTCTATAAAAATCCAATTTGATTCCTTTGAAATACAAGCATACCAACATATAAACCAATTAACATATATAGTTTAATTTCTAAATTAGCATACATTAATTCTTTCGTTATCATACATGATCACAATTCATGTATAAATATATTTACTGTAAAAAAATAAATTCTTTTTCTTGTATACGTAATTTAGCATACAATCTTAAGCATACAATCACATATATACATATGGTAATATAACAATTACAGTTACACGTGCACGTAATATCATACGAAATTATAAAAACATAGTTCTATAGAAATTTCGATAAAAACCTTATACTCAGTGATATTCAAGAAAACAGAGAATACCAAGTTAATAGGAAATTGGCTTAAAACATATCTACGTACATATATTAAGGTCAGAGAAACATACCTTTTTGTTTGCTTAAGAATCTTTGTTAACAGACTTGCTTTGAAAATCACGTTTTCTCTCAAATTCTCTCAAAACTCTGAACTTCTTTCTTTTCTTTACTCTGTAAACCTTTCTTAGGCTTAAGCCAAAATATACTATACATAATATTAAGTAAAACCAACGCTTACCTTTGAAACGTAGAAACTGACGCCTTAATAAATAATGCTAATAAGTTATTGGTTATAAAAAATAATATACATATTATATATATTTATTTGTTTAACTAATATTATAAATTCAAATTTTAAAAGAAATCCAAAAGCCATAAGGCTTTGTTTGGCAAAACCATTTAAAAATTAAAGGATTAATATACTTAAACCTTGTTTGGCAAACCATATTAAAATTACTTTAATTTATTTTAATAACTTTTTATAACATAGTTATTTGTCACACTTTATTTAATAAAAATTTATTAAATAATTCACTTAATCACATAACTCAATCCACACAACACATTAATTATTTAACAAATAAATAATTAACTAAATCAAATCAATCAAATTGAACAATTATTTATCCAATAATAAACACATCCAATAAATATTTATATAAATCAATAATATTTATAATTTACATTTTAAAAAAATCTGGAATGTTACAGAAATGATCAAACACGGAGAGATGGCTGAAATGGGGTTGAAGTCAGGAAAGATTCAAGACCTAGCCGCTCTAAAAGCAGTTGATGAGCACATCCACTCTGGAACTTATGGAAACAACCCCCGGAAGGTCCATAAAAAGAAAGAGGAGGATGTTTCCTTAATTCTACAAGGTTAAAAGGGCAATCAGAACAAGCCTATCCAGAGGAGAAATTACACTCCCTTTCAAGCACAGTCTTCAAAGCCTCCATTACCTAAAGGTGGAGAACCCAATTGACCTTGAGTGTTCACACCCCTAGAGGACTCACTCGAGAATATTCTCAATCTTCTGACCACTCAGAAGGAAATTACGCATCTTCTTCCACCAGCCAACCCTAATGGGAAGGGTTTCAATGCTACTAAGAAATGTGCTTATCATGCCGGGACACCTGGACACGATACTCAAGATTGTTGGGCCTTAAAACAGAAGATCCAATATTTGATAGACAATGGTGAGATCCTAGTCACCAAGCCAGATCAACCTCACGTACAAGGCAACCTGTGACTCCCCCAAAATAGGTATACATCACCCATCTTGAGTCGCCAAATACATGGTACAAAATTCAAATACAACTTAATTATACAACAGTCGTGTAAAATACGACAAAACATAATCTAAGAGTTTTAATAAGAATATTGTCATCTAGACAATATCCACACTCAATGGAGTCCTCATTACATTTATTGTCACACTATTTAACAGAATAGTGAGGACTACTAATGTTATCATCTGGAACGTCACTCCGTTCTCCGACTAGTCCCGGCTACATTCTCATTTCCTGAAGGGAACAGTGAAGGAAAGGGAGAGCTCAACTAGCCCAGTAAGAAATATTATGACTAAGATAATGCATAATAAATTATCATTAGCCTTCAACAATGTTAAACTTATAGAATATAATAGACAACAAGTTTAACTGCAGCAGAACAAGCAATCCATTAGAAGAGTCAAGTAGAGCATAAATCAACTATCTTATATAATTTAAAAAGTTTTTCATCAACTTTATCGCTGAGACTCAGCTTAATAAATAAAATCGAATCATCCCTGCATCACGGCCAAGGATATTCATGTAATCATCAATGGTCATGATTATACCGAATAATCCCTGGTTATAATCATACCAACAACTATCCATCAATGAACTACAGGCCAATGAACACTTTTACCACATCATTCGTCACATTACGGTCATGATTATACCGAATAATCCCTGGTCATAATCATACCAAGTTCATCTATGCACGTAAGCCAAAAATGACTTTAATCACAATATAGGCATGAGGATGATGACAATGACATAATAATTCAATAAAACAAGTTCAAGGATAAATTTAAAAGATTTATAATTTTAATTTATCTAGAAATCAATAACGTCCAAATTGTCAACATTATATTTCTTTGTGGAGTAAAATTTAAGAGTGCTCAGAAGAATATTTTCATGAAAAGATACTAGATGAAGCGCAAATATCAAGAATATTCCACGAATTTCATGGAGTATAGAAGCCAAAACTTTAACCAACTGAGTATAATAGAATATATGAAACCGTAAATAGATTTCTACCCGCCATGCGGTAATCCACGTAGACAGATCATTTCCACAATTTAATAAGGAATGAATATGAAGGATCATTCACTATGCATGTGATAGTCTACATAGACAGGTTATTCCAACAGAATAATAAAGAATGGAATAACAGAAGAATTCACCATGCATGCGGTAGTCCGCGTAGACAGGTTATTCCAACAGAATAATAAAAGAATTCACCAGGCATGCGATAGACTGTACAGACAAGTTATTCCAACAGAATAATAAATGATGAAATACCAGAAGAATTCACCAAGCATGCGATAGACCGCACAGACAGGTTATTCCAATAGAATAATAAATAACAGAACCAGGTCAGAGGTAATCCGCACAGACAGGATATTCTAACAGAATAATAAAGAATGAAACTAGGTTATGCATAATCCGCACAGACAGGTTATTCCAACAGAATAATAAAGAATGGAATAACAGAAGAATTTCACCATGTATACGGTAGTCTGCGTTTACAAGTTATTCCAACAGAATAATAATGAATGGAATAACAATAGCTCTCTTCATGAATACGAAAGAAATAATACCCCTTACCTTAGAAGAAAATTGGATACTGGAACAGTGAGATAGCAGACTTCTCTTCTTCTTTCTCTCTATAATTTCTCTCTATAATAATTGCTCTACAGCTTTAGTGAATTGGTGAAAAATAATGAAGGAATGAGATTCTATTTATAGGAAAATATAGTTTCAATAATTACACATTTTGAGGCTCGAAATATTAAAGTATAATACCTTCCTCTTTTTTTTCATTTTTAATTTAGTCCTGCAAGTATTATCAAACTTGCACCACCTCCCCTAATAGTAAATCATGTGAATTAATAGTTCATTCATGTGACTCAATAGTATAATCATGTGAAAAAACTTATTACAGTATAGTACCTTCATCTATACTTCCATTTTTAATTTAGTCATGCAAGTATTATCAATCTTGCACCAAGTTTCCTAATAGTAAATCATGTGAATCAATAGTACACACTTGTGAACACATAGTTATAAGCATGTGAATTAATAGCAATTAATTACTCATTTATCCGATTAATTACCCGATTGGTCAATATAACCTCCAGACATCAATTATTATCGAAATAAATGTCAATTTTCACTAACACTAATAATCTCAACACAATGGAACTATCAATTTCATCTTTAATCAACACGAATTTATTCATCATTAATATTATAACTCACAACATTTAACAACCAGGTCGTTCCCAAGAAAGAGGGGGCTTTTCGATAAGCATTTTTTCTTATTGGCACGCAATTAGGTGACCAAACCTCTCTTTGACAGAACTTCTAGACATTGTCAATATTATAAATAATAATATGAATAACTTTGTCGTCTCAATTATTGATTTAATAATATAACATATTATGCAGATGATATTGTGACAATAATTGAATCAATAATATGAGAGATTTGATGCAGCAATTATTGTAGCAATAATTGAATATAACTGAGTGACTTCTCACGTAAGCATCAATAATCAATATCGTGTGCTACTATGCAACCACGCGTATTACTGTACTTTTACTATCGGGTAGTTCAACAGTTTTAACGGTAACACTTTTCCCGTTATTTTTATAAAATAATAATTCTGCCGTTTTCTAATTACGACAATACTTTCATTGTGGGGTCCACCAATGATTGTGCCGTCGTACAGATATTCTCCGATAAAAAGAATATTTCCTGACCAAACGAATATTTTATAACAACTTGCATACTTTGTAAAATTTTCACATATCACCCTTAATTTTAACCTTTTTATCAATTTAACCATTTACGAAATAAAATAATAATTATAAAAAAATTGAATACTTTCATTTCATAAAATTCGGGGTCTTACAATCTCCCGTCCTTATAAAATTTTGCCCTCAAAATTTACGTACGTACTTGGTATGTCGAAGAGGTGAGGATACCTTGAGGTATAACCTTTGATTGTCGAATATGATCCTTCTTATCCAAGATTTTAACACGTATCTCATCATACGTTAAATCTTCTGCTATCTCGTCTAGTTCTAATTCAATAATGTGGTTTGGGTCGTCCACATAATTACGTAATATCGATACGTGAAAAACGTTATGAACACGCGACATACTTGGCTGTAAAACGAGTCTATAGGCCACAGTTCATACTCGATCGAGGATTTCAAATGGGCCAATTAAATCGAGGGTTGAGATTTCTCTTTTCATCGACTCTTACTTCTAGAATAACGCCTTCTTGAACCTTTTTCTTCACATTCATCAGCTCTGAGTATGTAGCTTAAGCGGCTTTAACTTTATCGATTAAAGTCAATTCTACTCGTATAGTTGATATCACCACGTGGGTCCCTAGAGTCTTTAACTCTCTCTTCATCATTTGTAAGTTATACGAAATGGGTTTTTGTGTTAACAACACCGCACTCGTAAACGCATACGATATTCTACTCAACGCGTCAGCTACCACGTTTGCTATTCCACGATGATATTAAATGGTATGGTTGTAATCTTCAACAGCTCGAGCCAACGTCTGTGGCGCATTATACGTTCGTTTTGGTTGAAGAAATATTTGAGGGTTTTAGAAATGAGTTTTGTACTGGGGTCAATACAAAATTCGATTTCACGCTCTAGGGGTAGGCTAAGAAGTCTTCAGAGAATACGTCAGAAAATTTATTAACAATAGAAATGTCATTCAAAACTGTGACTCTCATCCAAAACTTGGATAGCACGTCACATTGATACCTATCAACTTGCCACCGTTATTCACAACGTCGCCTATGGAAAGTCTGGCTTCGGTACATTCCACACAAGGAAGTCACCAGATAAAGGCTCGAGAATCTTTTCTATGGCTTTGATACCAACTGTGACGCCCCCAAAACAGGTATACATCACCCATCTTGAGTCGCCAAATACATGGTACAAAATTTAAATACAACTTAATTATACAACAATCATGTAAAATACGACAAAACATAATCTAAGAGTTTTAATAAGAATATTGTCATATAGACAATATCCACACTCAATGGAGTCCTGATTATATTTAATGTCACACTATTTAACAGAATAGTGAGGACTACTAATGCTATCATTTGGACCATCACTCCGTTCCCCGACTAGTCCCGGCTACGTTCTCATTTTCTGAAGAGAATAGTGAAAGAAAGGGTAAGCTCAACTAGCCCAGTAAGAAATATTATGACTAAGATAATGCAGAATAAATTATCATTAACCTTCAACAATGTTAAACTGATAGAATATAATAGACAACAAGTTTAACTGCAGCGGAACAAGCAATTCATTAGAAGAGTCAAGTAGAGCATAAAATCTACTATCTTCTATGATTTAAAAAGTTTTTCATCAACTTTATCGCTGAGACTCAGCTTAATAAATAAAATCGAATCATCCCTACATCACGTCCAAGGATATTCATGTAATCATCAATGGTCATGATTATACCGAATAATCCCTGGTCATAATCATACCAACAACTGTTCATCAATGAACTACAGGCCAATGAGAACTTTTACCACGTCATTCGACACATTACGGTTATGATTATACCGAATAATCCCTAGTCATAATCATACCAAGTCCATCTATGCACGTAAGCCAAAGATGACTTTAATCACAATATAAGCATGAGGATGATGACAATGACATAATAATTCAATAAAATAAGTTCAAGGATAAATTTTAAAGATTTATAATTTTAATTTATCCAGAAATCAATAATGTCCAAATTGTCAACATGATACTTCTTTGTGGAGTAAAATTTAAGAATGCTCAGAAGAATATTTCTATGAAAAGATACTGGATGAAGAGCAAATATCAAGGATATTCCACTAATTTCATGGAGTATAGAAGCCAAAACTTTAACCAACTGAGTATAATAGAATATATGAAGCCGCAAATAGATTTTTTTCCGCCATGCAGTAATCCACGTAGACAGATCATTTTCACAATTTATTAAAGAATGAATACGAAGGATCATTTACCGTGTATGCGGTAGTCCACATAGACAAGTTATTCCAACAGAATAATAAAGAATGGAATAACAGAAGAATTCACCATGCATGCGGCAGTCCGCGTAGACAGGTTATTCCAACAGAATAATAAAGAATGGAATAATAGAAGAATTTACCAGGCATGCAATAGACGATACAGACATGTTATTCTAACAGAATAATAAAGGATGGAATAACAGAAGAATTCACCAAGCATGCGATAGACTGCACAGACATGTTATTCCAATAGAATAATAAATAACGGAACCAGGTCATGCGTAATCCGCACAGACAGGATATTCTAACAGAATAATAAAGAATGGAACCAGGTCATGCGTAATCCGTACAGACATGTTATTCCAACAGAATAATAAAGAATGGAATAATAGAAGAATTTCAACATGTATATGGTAGTCCGCATATATAGGTTATTCCAACAGAATAATAAAAAATGTAATAACAAAGCTCTCTTCATGAATACGAAAGAAATAATACCCCTTACCTTATAAGAAAATTGGATACTGGAATAGTGAGATAGCAGACTTCTTTTCTTTTTTCTCTCTATAATTTCTCTCTATAATAATTGCTCTACAGCTTTAGTAAATTGGTGAAAAATAATGAAAGAATGAGATTCTATTTATAGGAAAATATAGTTTCAATAATTGTACATTTTGAGGCTCGGAATATTAAAGTATAATACCTTCCTCTTTTTCTTCATTTTTAATTTAGTCCTGCAAGTATTATCAAACTTGCACCACCTCCCCTAATAGTAAATCATGTGAATTAATAGTTCATTCATGTGACTCAATAGTATAATCATGTAAATAAACTAATTACAGTATAGTACCTTCATCTATACCTCTATTTTTAATTTAGTCATGCAAGTATTATCAATCTTGCACCAACTTTCCTAATAGTAAATCATGTGAATCAATAGTACACACTTGTGAACACATAGTTATAAGCATGTGAATTAATAGCAATTAATTGCTCATTTATCCGGTTAATTACCCAATTGGTCAATATAACCTCCAGACATCAATTATTATCGAAATAAATGTCAATTTTCACTAACACTAATAATCCTAGCACAATAGAACTATCAATTTTATCTTTAATAAACACTAACTTATTCATCATTAATATTATAACTCACAATATTTAAGAACCAGGTCGTTCCCAAGAAAGATGGGGCTTTCTGATAAGGATTTCTCTTTATTGGCGCGCAATTAGGTGACCAAACCTCTCCTTGATAGAACTTCTAGACATTGTCAATATTACAAATAATAATATGAATAACTTTGCCATCTCAATTATTGATTTAATAATATAACATATTATGCAGATGATATTGTGACAATAATTGAATCAATATTATGAGAGATATGATGCAGCAATTACTGTAGCAATAATTGAATATAATTGAGTGACTTCTCACGTAAGCATGAATAATCAATATCGTGTGCTACTATGCAACTACGCGTATTACTGTACTTTTACTACCGGGTAGTTCAACAGTTTTAACAGTAACACTTTCGTCATTATTTTTATAAAATGATAATTCTGTCGTTTTTTAAATACGATAATACTTTCGTTGTGGGGTCCACCAATGATTATGTCGTCGTATAGATATTCTCTGACAAAAAGAATATTTCCCGACCAAACGAATATTTTATAATAACTTGCATACTTTGCAAAATTTTCACATATCACCCTTAACTTTAACCTTTTATCAATTTAACCATTTACGAAATAAAATAATAATTATAAGAAAATTGAATACTTTCATTTCATAAAATTTGGGGTCTTACACGACCCTCTTCCTCAACATAAAGAAGAAGATGTCAACATGATTAATTGGAGCAATGGACAGAGTTCCAATTTCAACTGTGAATCATCCCATACCATCAAAGATGGTGTTGACAAATGGAATTATGTAAAGTTCCAGTTTATGATGGAACGATAATGAAAGCTCTGTGTAAGCAGATTGAGCAATTGGCTAAATTGGTGACCTATCAGCATCAAGTCACAGGCCAATTAGTCAGCCATGAGCGTGCTAGTCTCCTCCCTTTTGTTATGAATACTCCCTCGTCGCCTTCAGAAAATGTAACACTGGAAGACAAAGTGACGAAGAAAGTAACTACCAAAGCCCGTCGAGATTTTGCCAATAGAAGGGAATTTACATACGCGGGCCAACCTATGGAGGAAATACTTTAGATGCTAATCAATGATGGAAGAATCACATCCCTTTTACCTCCAATTAATCCCCGTTCAGGACGGTCCAATCCTTATGGAGTATGTCAGTATCCCTCCCATTCTCGCAGTCACAGCACGAAAGAATGCTGGGCACTCCGCCACCTTATTCATAATCTAATTGATAGCAGTGTCCTGCAACTTGCAGACAACGATACTGTGCTATTTGAGAGTGAAAATACTTGCCCTACTAAATGGAAGGGACTGGTAGCAGTTATATTCGCTGAGGCGGACGGGACTATCAAATCATTCACAATACAAGCAATTCAACTCAAAGGAGTTGATAATCCTTTGAAAGTGGCTGCACCAGAGCCAATTGCATTACCATCCAGACCACAATATCCTGTTATCAACTTGCAAAAACTTTCCTGGAATTATGGAGAAGCTGAAGGATTCAATTTTCCCCAACGGGAGATGAAGCCTACCATCAAATCAAAGGGAAAAATTCCCATGGAGAAGATTGAAAAATTCCTCCGTGCTATGGGTCTTAACGAAGCCAATGTGGTTTTAAGGTTAAGAGAAGCTCCACATCAAATTTCAATACTGGACTTGGTTTTAACTTCTGAGGATCACAGGAAGATTCTACTAAAGGTTTTGAAAGAAGCATACTTACCGAAATTAGTGGATGTGGAAAAAATTCAACATCTGGTTGATCACATTTTCAACAACAATGTGATATCTTTCACTGATGATGACATACTGGCCAAAGGGACCGGTCATTGCAAGCCATTTCACATTACGATTTTGTCCTCTGGATACATGATAGCTGGAGTATTGGTAGATGGAAGTTTATCTCTGAATATCTATCCTTACGCTACGTTGGTGAAGATGAATGTCAATCTCAACCGAATCCGGAGCAGCCATACGATTATTAAAGCTTTTGACGGAGCCCGTCGGAATTCGATCGGAGAGATTGAGCTGCCAATTGAGATTGGTCCCCATACATTTTTTGTATCTTTTCACGTGCTCAAAATAGATACAGGATACAACCTGCTTCTGGGGAGATCGTGGATTCACATGGACAGGGTAGTCCCTTCCACTCTTCATCAGCAACTTAAACACATTATCAACAATAGCATAGTCACAGTTAACGCTGAACCGGAAAGTCCTCAACATGGTGACATACCACTCATCAGTTTCAATTCTGATGTTGAGTCGGTCAGTTTTTATACCTTGGAAGTGAGCAATACTCAATACCATTCCATTGGGATGCCATTTCTCGTACCCAAGATTTCTGCCGAAGTGATGGCAGCTACTCAAGAAATGATGTCATTGGGACACCAGCTGGGACAAGGGCTAGGTAAAAGTTATCAGGGTAATAAGCACCCGATTCAAGTGTCTACTAAAACTGGGACAGCCGGACTAGGCTATTCTGACAATTCCAGTCGCAGGAATCCATATAAGCATAAGCAGATTCCTTCAGTTTTAGCTATACAACGATTATCTCCACCTGTAAATCCAGAGTTTGCACAATCTCTGATAAAGGTGCCCCAGCCAATGTAATGGGTATGTTATTTTCCAAACCGATGTCGGTAAAGGAGAAAGAAGTCTTTGTTCTAGATCCCAAGGTGGAAGAAGAGTAACGAAGAATTAAACAAGACATCATTCGGATGATGTCAGGCATACACATCATTGTCCATGATGAACATACAAATAGATACACCTCAGACGATGATTGTCCAGACATAATGGTCATTATTTGGGAAAATGAGGACGATGACAGCCCCTCCATCACTGTAGTCCACCCGAACTTTATCCTTGCCAATTGGAGCAGCACTCCTTGCATTGGTAGACAAGGGTAAAACGGGCAGGACCTTTGTCTGCCCTATAGATATCATAACAGCTTACTTTTTTGTACAGTATTAGCAGTTATTTTGTCCGTACATGCTAACACTTTGTATGATTAAATAGTTTTATATATATTAAGTGAAAGCATATTTTGTTTTAGGACTCTGAACTTAGGTGTTCCTGTACTCGCTGATAAGATGCCTCTTCTCCATAAGGCTTGTAACTTTGATGAAAAGTTGGACTCAGACTTGATGGAAATACAACAGGACATTGAGGTACCTCAAGAGATCAAAGAATGGGTCAAAGATAAACCTAAACCCAACCTTGACCAGACCACCTCCTTCAATCTCGGAACCTTAGAAAGCCCTAAGTTAATCCAGATTGGTTCAGACCTTACCCCAAACCAGAGGAATGACATGGTTGTACTACTAACCCAAATCTAGTATGTGTTTGCATGGTCTCATGAAGGCATGGTGGGTTTGTCCACTGATATTGTTTTTCATTGCCTTCCCATTAAAGAGGGATTCAAGCCAGTCAAGCAGAAGCTCAGGCGATTGAAACCTGAGTGGAGTTTAAAGGTGAAAGAAAAAATTATGAAATAATTTTAAGCTGGTATTATCATGATGTCCACATATCCTGAATGGATATCCAACATCATTCCCGTGCCTAAGCCTAGAGGAAAGGTGCGAGTTTACGTGGATTATCGGGATCTGAATAAAGCTTGCCTTAAAGATAGCTTTCCCGTGCCATTTATCCATATTCTCATTAACAATACTGCTCAATACGGCATGTTCTCTTTCGCGGATTGCTTTGTGGGGTACCATCAGATCATGGTTGCTGAGGAGGATCGTGGGAAAACTGCTTTCATAACGCCTTGGGAAACCTTTTGCTACAAACGGTTGTCTTTCAGCCTCATCAATACCGGAGCCACCTATTAGCGAGCCATGATGGCTCTGTTCCACGATTTAATACACAAAGAGATAGAGATCTACGTGGATGACATTATTGTCAAGTCCCGAAGGGAGCAAGACCATTTTGACCAACTCAAAAAGCTCTTCAATAGGTTGCGTAAGTACAACTTGAAGTTGAATCCAGCCAAGTGCGTCTTTGGCGTTAAATCAGGCAAGTTGCTAGGATTTCTAGTCAGCCACAAAGGGATTGAGCTGGATCCCACCAAAATCCAGGCCATTATAAAAATGCCCATTCCTCAAATAGATAAGGGAATACTGGGATTTCTGGGAATAGTCAACTTCATTAGCAGGTTTATCTCTCAACTCACAGCAACGTGTGAGCCCATCTTCAAGCTATTAAGGAAGAACTCCTCCATAAAATGGAATGATGAGTGTTAGAAGGCCTTCCTTACAATCAAAGAGCAGCTAGTCAAAGTTCCTATTTTGGTGCCACCTAGGGATGATGTTCCCCTATTCATGTACCTTTCTGTTAATGAAAATGCCATGGGCTGCATGTTGGGTCAGAAAGACGATAGAGGCCAAGAACGAGCTATCTATTATCTCAGCAAAAGATTCAGCAGCAGTGAACACAAGTACACTCTGATTGAGAAGACTTGTTGTGCTTTAGCATGGGCTTTCATGAGGTTACAGCATTACCTACATGGGCACACAACCCATCTCATATCCCGCGTGGATCCTCTCAAGTATGTGTTCAGCAAGCCCATACTGAATTGCCGACTGTCTAGATGGCAGTTGATTCTGCAACAATTTAACATCATTTATGTGACGCAGAAGTCCATTAAAGGTCAAGGAATCGTAGATCAACTAGCGGCGTCCTTGGAAACATTCTTCCCCGATGAAGGGATAATGACAATTCAGCAACACCATCAGTACAATACACACCAAAAATGGAACATGTATTTTGATGGAGCTGTTTATATGGAAGGTTCTGGAGCTAGAGCTATGAAAGCCCCGAATTTGGGTCCCAAATCACGGCAAATCTGGTACAATCATTCTATCACTATTGTGAAAGATATAAACATAAATTACTTATACAATACATTTACACACTAATCCCAAGGTCGATTAACCTTCACATAAACACAATTCATTATCCTATCTGACATACAACATTATTATCATACTATTCTATTACAATTAAGCTGCACATAAAATCCCAAGATAAACTTGACTTTATCCTTTCCTGTATTTGACGTATTCATCTTAATCTGTAATGTTAATCATGATATAATAAGGGTGAGCAATAAGTTTGCCCAGCAAGTTTAAGTTCAATAAATTAAAGATATATCATGATAGAAAGAATTAAATAAAAGTTGACTATAGTTCTACAATATAATTGCGAACTAGCATGAACAAATTTTACATAGCTGAACGAACATTGAATATGAATATATATATATATATATATATATATATATATATATATATATATATATATATATATATATATATATATATGGACCGAATGGTAATGAAGGTGATCAGCCTTTCATTCCTGAAGAATACATGCAGTATGCACAGAGTGCGAATAAATAATTCATGGACATGGCAATCGGTAATGATTAACCACAAGTATATCTGAATAAAACAACTCGAGGTTGAGTTAAGAAAAACTTGCCTGAACCGTTGATTATCGTTACGCAAATTATCTAGCTTTATCTTAAAACCTAATATAAATAATACCAATTTACACATTAGAATAATATCATCACAGTATTTAAAATAACCTAAATACATTATCACATAATCCTATCAGTCTATAACACAATAAGACCTAACCTCAAGTCAAATTTGACAGTCTGAATCAAGTTCGGTGTAATTCTAACATCCCGACGGTACAGTCGGATAATCGTCAAGTTTAAGTTCAATTAAACTCTGTCTAAACGCTTAACAATTATCTCAGATAATTTTAATATTAGTCAAAATAATTTTCCTAAGCTCGTAATAATTTTCAAGTAATTATTGCTATTTATCATGATTTTTTAATCATTAATAACACATTAATATGAATTAAATGCGACTTAATTCTATTATCATTAATATTTATTTAATATTAAATATTAATGAAATACATGTCATAATATTATAATTTATTTATCATCTCACAAGTATTTTTAATACCTTAAAATCACATTTATATGATTTTTAAACCGTTAAATCTATTATCCGCTAATTGCTGTTAATATTAAAATATTAATATGTTTATGACAAAATATCAAAAGTTATATTTTATAACTTAAAATATTTTTATAACACTTAAATCATTTTTATATGATTTATAAAACATTAATTCTATTTTTTCACAATTTATTTAATATATTTATTAAATAAGTTAACTATCATTAACATTGATTAATTACTGAAATTTCTCACAAAATATCAAAAGTTATTAAAAATAACTTAAAATATTTTCTTATACCATAATATAATTTTTCATGATTTTTCATGTATTAAAATCATTTTTAAATAATTTATTTAATATTATAATTAAATAAATTACCTTTTATATTCCAAAAATAATAATTATTTATGAAATATACTCAAAATAATTAAAAACTAATTTTCAGACTTTAAAATAATTTTTAGTAATTTATTATATATTTTTAATAATTAAAAACCATTTATTTCGATTTATTTATTAAAATAAATTATTTTCAGAAATTAATAATTAATTTCTTAATTAAACTGTCGCTAAAAGGGTCATATAGCGACAGAACCGTCGCTATAGGTGTTCTTGAGCATGTTCTTCATCAAACCCAGATTTCATGTCAGACACCAAGGTGCCCACTTTGACCATTGATAGATCGTTGATCACAAGGTTTCTGGACTGGTTTATTGCAATACTACAACTATAAACCAAGATTCTAGCCAAAGCGCAACATATCAAAAAGATCTAAGCCATCCAATAACTTGTCAGATGGGTTCTTGAGTTTCTGGGCTGCCTAGAAACTCAAGCAGTGTCGAGGGTCCCTTTTTGAGCTTTCATTAATCCAACGTCTGGTGATGTTATAAGTGATTTTATGATACCAGATTGTAGTATAAGTGTCATAGAACAGTATCATAACACTAAATCAGTAAAACAACAACATCAAAGGAAGCTTCAGGCCGGTCAAACTACAGACCAAGAACTTTTCTTGAATATTTCTGGAAAACCCAGACATGTTCTTGAGCAGTTTGGTTAACGGTTGTTTGACCACAAATTGCTATGATCCTGAAACAGATCTGGGTGATCTAAAGGTTTGATTGTGTAGTTCTCATACTAGGCTACAACCTAACAACAGAAACTTGGCCCAACTAACAAACAACATCGAGATTCATGGCAAAGAAAAGCTTGTCAGATGAAATCTGGAAATTCTGGGCTGCCCAGATTTTAGTTTTCGTGCTCGGTCAACTGACTTTGACCACTCATAACTTCTAATCTACAAATGATCTGAACCTGTTTCTAGTTCCAGATCATAGTCCACCTAACATAGAACACATTTATAACATAAAACATTACAAATCAAAAACAGATAAAGATATGTGGGTCCTGACATATGGCTGTCAGATAACTTTTCAAAGTTTTTCCAGATTTTTCAAAATTTCAAAATCATGCATCTAGATGTTATAGATTCTTGATCTAACAACCCAGATCACTTATTAACACCCTCTAACACAACTTTAAACAATAGCTCATAACATCTAACATAAGATCACTGATTTTCAAAATTTTAGGTTTAATACCTTTAAATCTTGATCTCTGATTTTTTACTTTTGATTGCTGTTCTTGGCTTGATAAGAGGCTAACATTGTCTAACTTTTCTCTCTCTCTCTCTCTCTCACTCTAGATTTTCGAAATGGATGAGAGAGAGTGGCTTGGCAATAATGAGAAGTAAAGTAAGATTTTCTTTACTTTAAATCTTTGATCTATTTGATTCAATGCATCTAGTTAGCAATTGGTGGCTGATTTTGGACAAATAAGTCTCATGCTAGGTTAGGGCTAGGTTTAGTCACCCACCTAAAGATATGGCAAGATTTTGTAAGCTAACTTATAAAAATACAAAAATGGGCAAAATGGTTATTAGACTTTTAAATTTAATGGCATTCATGTAATTAGTCCAAACCCTTAGGGTTTAGGGTTTAACGCTTAAATATTAGAAATTTAATTTCTAGGATTTCCAAATTTCGGTTTTCGAAATAGAAAATTAATATTTTAAAATTATAATTAGGATTTTCTAATTATATTAAAAGTTACTAATCATTATTTATGCTTGCTAATTAGGATTAATATTTCCTAATTAAAATTACTAATTTAACAATTATGTTTCATAATCATGCATTAGGGTTTATAACCAAAGAATTAGGGTTTCTAAATTATTAAAAATCTAATTACTCATTAGGGTTATCCCTAATTAAGTTTGTAATTAAAATACTTAAACCTTGTACATAGCATTTAAATTCTCAAATTAGGATTTTCATATCCGAATTAGGGTTTTAAATTTCCGGAACTTAAATTAGGGTTTCCAGAACCGATTTCAGGGTTTCTTATAAATCGTAAAAATTTTCTATCTGAACATCGACGTTCTTAATATAATACTAGGGTTTGCCACTGATATAGTTTATCTGGTCAACCCTTGACCATTAACCACATACTGTACTCATATACAACCATATACACAGAACATATTCACTTGTATCCTTAATCCTGAATAATTTACCAGAAAAATTTTAAATCCATAAAATTTCTTTTCAGAAATTCCAAATCCATACACTTATTTTCTGTCTAGGTTTATTATTTAACCTTTAATCCATCATTTAAGATTTAATTATTTTTCTAAATTCTCAAGTCGTCACATTCACCCCTTCTTCTAAGAATTTTGTCCCCGAAATTCAACTTACACCTTATACCTTTCATACTAATCATTACATGCTACCCACAACATCCCTTACAAGAGTAAAAATTTTCAAGTATTGCTGAGGGTTTTATAGACTATTGTCTGTCATTTTCGCAAAGGTTTTATGGAAATTCATCCGCAAACCGTCTTAACTTACGGACATAATGGGTAATTAGCCCGGTATGCCCTGTACTTATAAAGTACTGTTGGTCTGATCTGTTTCTCATATCCGCCCAGGGGTGCAAAAATTGTACCTCGGTCTTTATTGGATTTCGCACCAAAACAATTTGGTTCGGGAAAATTTTCAAAGAACGCTTAGAATTTTCATAAACGTCGGTTTAGCCGAATTGAATAGCTTAGACTCATATCAATAATTCAATTCAATCAAAATATTTAGGTATAGCCAATCCCCGTTGGCAAATTAAAATTTTAAAATTAGTTTGAAAATGACATCATGATGTCGTACTGTTTTAACAGCCCGTTTGAGGATGCCGTCATCGAGTGACTTTGTCATAACACATCATACAATAGTGGAATAACAATTTTAGATCAAATTCAACTCTAAGTATTCCTGCATTTATAACTCCATCAACTTTTTATCATCTCAGCACCAGGTTACATGGTACATAAGTGATAAATAAAAATATGTTTTGATATTTCAAGTCATTATCGTCTAGCTGAAACAATTAACATAGACTGTACTTTAAACCGTTCCAAAAATCTTTGCAAATCTGTTTTATTACTTAACAGTTAACGACGAGTCGGTGGCCCGAAGTCCACTCATACACAATGGTCACCCGGAGTTGAGAATAAAAATTTATTTTCAAAAAGGTACATAGTGCGTATTTAGCTTGATGTCAAAATTTCGAAGTCTAGCATAGCTAGGAGTTTTGGAAAACCTATGTCTCTACTAATAATCATTTGCTTAAATAGTCTATCTATTTCTATTATCCTTAATACTCTATTCACACAAAACTATATCTAGTTCATCAAACTTACCACACTTATGAGTTCATGAACTTGCCACAATCATATGAGTTTAAGAACTTGTCCTAGATAGACCTTTGGCGTCCATTCGCTGAGGGGTTCATAAACATTTTATATAATCATGAGTCACGAACGTACCATAAGTATAAGTTTTAAGAACTCATACTTAACCTGATATTCTCTACCTATAACCTATCTATCTGTTATACACATGTGAAAAGAATCACCTTCTCAACACGCATATAGCAAATAGCGCGACACCGACATTTTAATGATTATTAGTGCCAGAAACTAAGTGGTTTTTACACCAAGTAAAATTCCCCGCCCATAACAAGGAATCATACAACTCAGCTGTTGACATGAGTCCTCAATTGAAATCCCCACTTAATTTAACTCCCTTCTCAATACAAATTTCATTTAATCCGTATTCATAATCCTTTCCTGAATTTGTATCAATTCATAGTACAACTGTCACAGATCATTCTTGTCGTAAACTTGTCAATCATTCGCTTGATCCATATCAGATCACGGGGTGATCTCATCGTATATACTACGATTCATTTCTATTCTATGATCATTTTGCTTTTCGATCTTCTATCACTATACTTTTAGTCTTTTAGACTATCTATTCAGCACTACTGTTCACTTTTATTATCAGAGTTAGGGAACTCCGTGTCTTTATAACCCGCCGAGATTCGTCTTTGAATCTTACCGACTCACTAACTCTATTTAAGTTAGTACTTATCCTAATCACTGCGGTTATTAGTCTCAGGTAACCCTACCTAAGGTTTATAACCAACAGCTTTGATACCAACTGTGAAAGCCCCGAATCAAGGTCTCGAATCACCGCGGATCTGGTACAATCATTCTATCACTATTGCGAAAGATATAAACATAAATTGTTTATACAATACATTTACACACTAATCCCAAGGTCGATTAACCTTCACATAAACACAATTCATTATCCTATCTGACATACAACATTATTATCATACTATTCTATTACAATTAAGCTGCACATAAAATCCCAAGCTGAACTTGACTTTATCCTTTCCTGTATCCGACGTATTTATCTTAATCTGCAATGTTAATCATGATATAGGAAGGGTGACCAATAAGTTTGCCCAGCAAGTTTAAGTTTAATAAATTAAAGATATATCATGATAGAAAGAATTAATAAAACCTTGGCTACAGTTCTACAATATAATTGTGAACTAGCATGAACAAATTTTATATAGCTGAACGAACATTGAACATGAACATATATATATATATATATATATATATATATATATATATATATATATATATATATATATATATCTGGACTGAATGGTAATGAAGGTGATTAGCCTTTCATACCTGAAGAATACATGTAGTATGTGCAGAGTGCGAATAAATAATTCATGGACATGGCAATCGGTAATGATTAACCACAAGTATATCTGAATAAAACAACTTGAGGTCAAGTTAAGAAAAACTTGTCTGAACCGTTGATTATCATTACGCAAATTATCTAGCTTTGTCTGAAAACCTAATATAAATAATACAAATCTACACATTAGAATAATATCATCACAATATTTAAAATAACCTAAATACATTATCACATAATCCTATTAGTCTATAGCACAATAAGACCTAACCTCAAGTCAAACTTTGACAGTCTGAATCAAGTTTGGTGTAATTCTAACATCTCGACGGTCCAGTCAGATAATCGTCGAGTTTAAGTTCAATTAAACTCTGTCTAAACTCTTAACAATTATCTCATATAATTTTAATATCAGTCAAAATAATTTTCCTAAGCTCGTAATAATTTTCAAGTAATTATTACTATTTATCATGATTTTTCAGTCATTAATAACACATTAATATGAATTAAATACTACTTAATTCCATTACCATTAATATTTATTTAATATTAAATATTAATGAAATACATGTCATAATATTATAATTTATTTATAATATCAGAAAGTATTTTTATATATTTTAAAATCACATTTATATGATTTTTAAACTGTTAAATCCATTATCCGCTAATTGCTATTAATATTAAAATATTAATATTCTCATGACAAAATATCAAAAGTTATATTTTATAACTTAAAATATTTTTATAGCACTTAAATCATTTTTATATGATTTATAAAACATTAATTCTATTTTTCCACAATTTATTTAATATATTTATTAAATAAGTTAACTATCATTAATATTGATTAATTAATGAAATTTCTCGCAAAATATCAAAAGTTATTAAAAATAACTTAAAATATTATCTTATACCATAATATAATTTTTCATGATTTTTCATGTATTAAAATTATTTTTAAATAATTTATTTAATATTATAATTAAATAAATTAAATACCTTTTATATTTCAAAAATAATAATTATTTATGAAACATAATCAAAATAATTAAAAACTAATTTTTCGACTTTAAAATAATTTTTAGTAATTTATTATGTATTTTTAATAATTAAAAACCATTTATTTTGATTTATTTATTAAAATAAATCATTTTCAGAAATTAATAATTAATTTCTTAATTAAACTGTCGCTAAAAGGCCCTATAGCGACAGAACCGTCGCTATAGGTGTTCTTGAGCATGTTCTTCATCAAACCCAGATTTCATGTCAGACACCAAGGTGCCCACTTTGACCATTGATAGATCGTTGATCATAAGGTTTCTAGACTGGTTTAGGTGTTGTAATTATAGTATAATTGTAATACTACAACTATAAACCAAGAATCTGGCCAAATCACAACATATCAAAAAGATCTAAGCCATCAAATAACTTGTCAGACGGGTTCTTGAGTTTCTGGGCTGCCCAGAAACTCAAGTAGTGTCGAGGGTCCCTTTTTGAGCTTTCATTAATCCGGCGTCTGTTGATGTTTTAAGTGATTTTATGATACCAATTGTAGTATAAGTGTCATAGAACAGTATCATAACACTAAATCAGTAAAACAACAACATCAAAGGAAGCTTTAGGCGGTCAAACTACAGACCAAGAACTTTTCTTGAACATTTCTGGAAAACCCATGAAATGTTCTTGAGCAGTTTGGTCAACGGTTGTTTCACCACACAAATTGCTATGATACTGAAACAGATCTGGGTGATCTAAAGGTTTGATTGTGTAGTTCTCATACCAGGCTACAACATAACAACAGAAACTTGGCCCAACTAACAAACAACATCGAGATTCATGGCAAAGAAAAACTTATCAGATGAAATCTGGAAATTCTGGGCTGCCAGATTTTAGTTTTCGTGCTCGGTCAACTGACTTTGACCACTCATAACTTCTAATCTACACATGATCTGAACCTATTTCTAGTTCCAGATCATAGTCCACCTAACATAGAACACATTTATAACATAAAACATTTCAAATTTAAAACAGATAAAGATCTATGGGTCCTGACATATGGTTGTCAGACAACTTTTCAAAGTTTTTCCAGATTTTTCAAAACTTCAAAATCGTGCATCTAGATGTTATAGATTCTTGATCTAACAACCCAGATCACTTATTAACACCCTCTAACACAACTTTAAACAATAGATCATAACATCTAACATAAGATCACTGATTTTCAAAATTTTTGGTTTTATACCTTTAAATCTTGATCTTTGATTTCTGACTTTTGATTGATGTTCTTGGCTTGATAAGAGGCTAACATAGCTTAACTTTTCTCTCTCTCTCTCACTCTAGATTTTCGAAATGGATGAGAGAGAGTGGCTTGGCAATAATGAGAAGTAAAGTAAGATTTTCTTTACTTTAAATCTTTGATCTATTTGATTCAATGCATCTAGTTAGCAATTGGTGGCTGATTTTGGACAAATAAGTCTCATGCTAGGCTAGGGCTAGGTTTAGTCACCCACCTAAAGATATGGCAAGATTTTGTAAGCTAACTTATAAAAATAAAAAAAAGGGCAAAATGGTCATTAGACTTTTAAATTTAATGGCATTTATGTAATTAGTCGAAACCCTTAAGGTTTATGGTTTAATCCTTTAGGGTTTAGGGTTTAACCCTAAGGATTTAGGGTTTAACCCTTAAATATTAGAAATATAATTTCTAAGATTTCCAAATTTTGATTTTCGAAATAGAAAATTAATATTTTAAAATTATATTTAGGATTTTCTAATTATATTAAAAGTTGCTAATCATTATTTAAGCTTGGTAATTAGGATTAATATTTTCTAATTAAAATTACTAATTTAACAATTAAGTTTCATAATCATGTATTAGGGTTTATAACCCAAGAATTAGGATTTCTAAATTATTAAAAATCTAATTACTCATTAGGGTTATCCCTAATTAAGTTTGTAATTAAAATACATAAACCTTATACATAGCATTTAAATTCTCAAATTAGGAATTTAATATCCGAATTAGGGTTTTAAATTCTCGGAACTAAAATTAGGGTTTCCAGAACCGATTTCAGGGCTTCTTATAAATCGTAAAAATTTTCTAGCTGAACATCGACGTTCTTAATATAATCCTAGGGTTTGCCACTGATATAGTTTATCTGGTCAACCCTTGACCCTTAACCACATATTGTACTCATATACAACCATATACACAGAATATATTCACTTATATCCTTATTCCTGAATAATTTATCAAGAAAAATTTTAAATCCATAAAATTTCTTTCCAGAAATGCCAAATCCACACACTTATTTTATGTCTAGGTTTATTATTTAACCTTTAATCCATCATTTAAGATTTAATATTTTTCTAATTCTCGGGTCGTCACAGGAGCAGTTCTAGTATCAGGTACGGGGGAGTAGTATCCCATCGCTGTCAAATTGCAGTTTGTCAGCACCAACAACACAATTTAGTATGAAGGCAGTATCATGGGCTAAAACTTGCCCGTTCAATGGGCAACAGGCGATTAACTGTCTTTGGGGATTCAAAGTTAGTAGTCAAACAATCCATGGGAATCTATCAAACCAAAGAGCTACATTTACTGCCTTACCATCGGCAAGTTTTATAGATGGCTTCGGAGTTCGAAGAGATCTCCTTTCTACACATTCCTCGTAATAGGAATGACTTCGCAGACATGTTAGCAACTTTGGCCTCCTTAATTCACATACCTGACAAGGAACACATGCCAAACGTCACATTGGCCCTGCAAAAGGCACCTGCCTATGGGAACTATGTTGGAGAAGTATCGGATGAGCTACCTCCCATCCAACAACCTTGCTATCAACATATCAAGGAGTACTTGCGAGATGGATCTACACCCGTTGAGGCGAGCCTGACTGAGCAAAGACAAATTCATCGACTTGCTATAAATTCTACCTGAGCGGAGATGCACTCAACAAGAGAGATGCAGGATTAGGTCTCCTCAGATGTATGGATAAGGATCAAGCTCAGAGACTCATGGATGAGGTCCATGGTGGAGTATATGGCCCACACATAAGCGGCCCTTTACTTGTAAAGAAGATCCTCAGAACGGGACATTACTGGCTCTCTCTCTCAAGGCTGACTGCAATGACCACGTCAGGAGATGTTATCAGTGCCAAATTCATGGGAATGCTATCAACGCCCATCCATGGGAGCTCCACAATATGAGTTCGCCTTGGCCCTTCTCAATGTGGGGAATGGACGTGATCGGGCCCATCGAGCCCAAAGCCAGTAATGGGCATCAGTTTATCTTCACCATAATCGCCTATTTCAACAAGTGAGTAGAAGTAGCATCCTTCCCAAGTGTCAATAAAGAAGTCATCATTGCTTTCATAAGAAATAATGTCATCTGTCGATATGGACAAGCAGAGGTAATTATATCAAACAATGCTAAGAACCTCAACAACAAAATGATGGAGGAGTTGTGCAGTAAATTCCACATCAAACATCTTAACTCCGTCATCTACCGTCCAAAGATGATGGTGTTGTTGAAGCGGCTAACAAAAACATCAAGAAGATCATACAAAAGATGTCCGCCAACCACAAAGGTTGGCCTGCTTATTGCCTCTTACTCTGTTAGCCTACAGAACATCAATGCGCACTTCAACCGGGGGCAACCCCCTACGCATTAACCTATGGGATGGAAGCAGTACTCCCCATAGAAGTAGAAATGGAATCCCTTAGAGTGTTGATAGACGCTCAGTTGGATGAAGACTAATGGGTACAAGACAGATATCACCAATTGTCTCTAATAGATGAAAGGCGAACCGCGACTATCTTCCATAGTTAGTTATATCAACAAAGGATTGCCCGATCCTACAACAGAAAAGTCGGCTACAGCAGCTTAAACAACGTGACTTGGTTTTGAAGAAAATCATCGACAACCAAGATCAGTCTAAGGGAAAATTCTCCCCTAACTAGGAAGGCCCGTTTATTGTCAAAGAGGTATTGACAGGAAGTGCTCTCAGATTACAGGAAATGGACGGCGATGAATTTTCGTAACTCATTAACTCATACACCGTGAAACGGTCCTATGTCTGAATTTACCATCAAGTAAACATCCTGGTGTTGGATTGAACCTTTCACACTTGCAGTTTGTCCCCAAACATGGGATCAAACTTTTCACACCTGCAGTTTATCCTGAACTTAGGATTATACTTTCTTCCCCCGCAGTTTGTCCTCCACATAGGATCAAACTTTTCGTTGGCTACAAATCGTCCTGAGGGGCGAACTACGTCGACCTGATCTCCTTGATACATGGGAGTACATAGGCAACCATATTTTATATGGCCCGATCACAATAAAATAAAAAACAACAAAAATATCTACACCCTTTTCATTACAAAAATAAAAACATCAAAAACATTTCTACACCCTTTCTGCCACATACAGCGCTGAACCTTTTACACCAGGTTCAAACTACGCAGACCTAATCTCCTCTTGAACAGGAGTACGTAGGCAGCCATTTATGGTTCGGTCTAACCCCCTACCAAAACACAAATACTTATCAGCGGTACTGGGATCAAACTTCAATCCACCATATTTCATTGGCTTCAAACCAAAGGGATGGAATTACCTGACCTGCCCATGTAAACGGGAGACTCGACGACCATCTAAGCAGCGGTTGTACCTTGAGGAGCAATACCAATCCATAAGAGATGAAATTAACTAGGCTCCTCCTAAATACGAGTACTGGCGACCATCTGTGGTGCGATCAATCTCAGAGAGGAAAGCCACACTCCTCTCCACATTTCCATACAGAAACCAGTCCCAAGACACCAAAGATGGTAGGGAACATATAGATCAATGATCCATTTTAAACTATCCAGAGACAACTCAATGTCCATCCAGCAAGGTGGAATTTATAATACATCAAAATCACAAGCCCTGAAGAAGCAGGCTAATATCAAGTAAGTATTCAGGCATATCTAAAAGGGAAGTGATCAAAAATTTATTTTCCTATTATATATAATACTGTTTGATATACACAAATATAAACTGTACATGACAAAATGGCTAAGCTAGTCTGTGCAGGAAAATACAAGGCTATCTACAGATCGGTATGCATGCGGGCTAACAGATCTAATATAGCATCCCTCTCAGAAGAAGGAGGTAAAGCTGTGGTCACCTGTACAAGGATATCCACACGAACCAACAAGTTCGAACGCATCTGCATGGTTACGCGATGCTCATCTATATATGCACTCATCTCAGCAAGCATACCAGTGGTCAGGGATCTCACTGAAGTACTATCTAAAACGGCTACATCCCGGGCAGATATGGCAATATCTCGCTCCACTATCACTGCATCTCTGGTTGATCTGGCATCATCCCGCTTAACAACGGCTGCATCTATACGAGCTAACGCCTCGTCTATCTCTAACAGAGATGAGTCTCTCTCAAAGGTCATCAAATGAAGATTCTGCTCAAAGTACTATGCCGAATGTTGGATCACAACAGTACTAGTACTTCGATAATCTAAGAGAGCTGCTGGCAACCCAGTAAATGGCTCCTCCTCGGTATGAGAATCAATGTCCTCCATGGGCTCTCCATTATCTGAATCACTACTCGGCACTGTGGATACTGCCACAGCCGATGAAGTCTCTGTCTCCATCCACGCATAATACTCTGATGAATAACCCAGATGGCTAATAGAAATAGCAGCTATCTCACGCTGATCCCAACAAGCATACATTCGGGATCGGTCCTCTGCTGACAAGTGGTGAGAAGCTAAGTACTGACCTAACGCCCCATTAAAAGGATGGAAATCCTGGAACTAGTAAAACTGCGACATCACGGCCAATGGGTGGTAGTAGTCATGCCCCTCAAACTAGCCAAATGGAGAAAATCTATGCCCGAAGCATGAGTAATGAAATTGTAGGCGAACTGAGCCCTATACATGGCAAGATAGCAAACGAATCTCCAAGCCCAACTAGGAAAATAGACCAAGATGCAGGATCTGTACACCCCGTAGGCTGGAAGGAATACGACATAGCTATCTCATGGGTGAAACAATACCCGTGTCATCTGAATGTGCCAATCGGTCTCAAGTGTGACATAAACCACACGTATAGCACGACCGAACTACCTGTGAATACCCCTGCAGGGTAAGTGCTACAGAACGTGGCCGACCTCAGTGTCTCTGCCATAAGCATTGGAATAATGGTACGACCCTCTTTGAGAGCTCTCGCTGCCATGAAGACACTGATGTCCAACTCATCCATGTATCGTGGCATGAACACGTATGATAATACACACAACAACAATACATCTATCCTGGCCAAATGCCACTGGTCCTCTGGTATGGTGAAATCCCCAAAATGTCGAGCATAGTTGTCCTCATAGCCAAATCTGTCAATCAAAAAAAGCTGGGATATCACGTGGCCGGATGTGATCTCATCCTGCACAACTCTCCGCCTCAGCCCGGTGAGAGTCATAAACTGTCAGCTCATGTCACCAATGGCCATATGCACGTAAGGTCTGTCAAGTGGCAGCATCGTCAAACGTGCATACTCCTCCAAAGTAGAGTCAACTCCTGGGTCCCAAGCCGAAAAACCCTGCCTCTCCGGTACCCAATTCTCCAGCATGCCATCTATAAATCCTGCGGGAACCTGAAACATCAAAAGGGTCATGGTATGCTGCAACAACTGATCTACGTCACCCTATCTGGGGGTGACATACTATCATACCAATATCTCAGATAGGATACTACCAATACTGGTGGGGTGTGTCCTATGCGGCTGACTGTCAAAGAAGACATCTATGTGAGCCGTATCATAAATATCATCTAGGGGTCAATGCTGAATATCTCTAGACATACATACATATGC